>SJYV01001366.1:154938-247598 GCA_006410875.1 Neotragus pygmaeus | reverse complement strand
TTTTTTTTTTTTTTCCCCTCCTTCCCTTGGGAAATGTGCACAGCAAAGGAGCTAATATGAGAGCTCTTTATCTCACTTTTGACTGCAAAGTTGGAGAAAGCACTGCTGGCCAAAGCTTGCTAATCCAGGCACTGTCCTTTGAGGCTATTCATTCTTTGGACCTTCATATCCTGACACCATGTAAACCATGCTCTCATAGATGTCCACTGAGGCCAGAGGGAGCTGTGTCTGTGAGGCCACAAGACAGAGAAGAATAGGGAATAAACCGTACTTCTAAATTCCTGGGTCATGTTGCGAAACACCTTTTTATTGGGGGTAATAATCTGACTTCATTCCCTTATAAAAGTGGATTTATGTGATGGATACGTGATATATATTTTTCTGCCACTGTTCTTGTGGGATAGAGGTTGTATCTGCTAGGATTAAATTCAACTGTGAGTAACATAAACCCGAAATAACAGTGGCTTAAACCTGATAAAAAGTTTTTCCTTCTTCATGCAGAAGACCGGCTGTAGCAGTCCAGGGTTGGGATGCTGGCTCGGTTCCATGAAGTCTCCCTCACAAATCTAGGCCCCTGTATGGCTCAGGGTGTGGCCCTCAGCTTCATGGTCCAGGTAGGTAGTCACATGGTCATCTTAAGAATATTTGGGCTTTCTGGGTGGTTCAGATGGTAAAGAATCTGCCTGAAATGTGGGAGACCTAGGTTTGATCCCTGAGAAGGTCCCCTGGAGAAGGGAATAGCAACCTACTCCAGTATTCTTGGCTGGGAAATTCCATGGAAAGAGGAGCCAGGCGGGCTAGAGTCCGTGGAGTGGCAAGCAGTTGAAACACATTCACTTTCCGCAGAACTTTGCCATGAACCATCTGAAAGAGCTCATCCTCTGGCTTGGCTTTATAGGTTCCTGATAACCACAGGGGCAGGAGATCTGGGGCTTTGGAGTGATACCAACACAGGCTTGAGTCTAGCTATGCTGGCCTAATGGACTTGCACATTTGAACATACCCCTTAACCTCCATGAGGTTGTATGTAATGTAGATATGCTTTCTCATATGTACAAAGGAAATCATATATCTTACAGCCATAAGAGGATAAAGAAAATATTTTAAAGAATTGGCCTTCTGATTAGCATGATAACAGACAGCATTCTACAGAGCTTTTAAGTTTCTCGCTGAGAGGTGTTTCTGTTTTAAAAGAAAACTAATTCCGTGTTTAGAGATTGGTGATTTTCTCCTCCTGAGAACATCCCCCAGAATGGGCTGCAAGTTCTTTACAAGCCCTTCTCCCAGTTAGAAAAAAAAAAGCCGATGTGAAGCAGGCAACCCTCTTGGTCATTCTACCTTTCATGAGGCAAGTTTCATTCTCCTCTGTGGCAGATACAGTGAATTAATGGCAAATATCCATTCCCCATTCCCTTCTATTGTGGTATTTTTTAAAACGGCAAGTTGAGAAAGAAAATAGTATAAATATTGTGATAGGCAAAGATGTAGGGGTAAGATGTATTCCTAAACTACTTGAAAAATAAATTCTACATTGAATTTTTCAAAAGTTCATATAAAACCTTGCAAGTTGAGAAATCCATTGGTGGGTCATGAAATCAATTCAATGGGTCATGACCAGCACTTTTCAATGAAAGAATAAAATAGAAGAGGTTAGAAAAAATCAGGGCACATCACAAATAGTTAAGTTTCATATATGTGGTTGTGTTCATATATATGTACTCGGTGTTATTAAGTAAAATGTGTTTCTTAGAATAGGTTGTGAATCCTGAAAAGAATAATAAAGTCAGAGGAATCACTCTACCTGACATTAAAGCTTATTACGTAGATACAATCATTAATACAGTGTGGTATTTGCAGAAAGATAGACGCATAGATCAGTGCAACAAAATAGAGAACCCAGGATAGACCTCCATAAATATGCCCAACTGATTTTTTACAAAAGTGGGGAAACAATTTAAATGGAGGAGAATTCAACTGGCTTTTTCAATTCAAATGACCTTTTTAAAAAATGCCCAATGAAGCTTGCCATCACATCTTCATTCCAAGTAGCAAGGAGAAGACAAGAGAAGCTAACCGGTGTGCCCGCTGTCTTTTAAGAAAAATACCTGGGAGCTTCCCTTGGATCTTTGTCTACATCCTACTGGCCAGAACCTAGTCACATAGCCACATCAACTGTAAGGAAATTTGAGAAATGTCTTTATTCTGAACATCATGACCAGTTAACATATCTACTACTCCATGGAAGTAGAGAAAAATAGATATTGGTTGCTATCTGTGCTACCCAGAAACATTGTGCAAGTATGGAATTCCATCTCTCTCAGACATCAAAATGAAATTTCTGCAGCACATATTTGATCTCTGAGTCAAAACCTCAGATACCTCCCCAATACATATAGAGTCAAGTACAAACTCCTTCATAAGGATATTTAGGTTCTTGAAAAGTGGTCCAAACCCAGATTTCTATCCATTCTCTGTCCACCACATTCTCCCAAATGCTAAGACTCTGCCATCTGAGTGATCCTACTCAAACTCTACCCTAGCTCGGGTTGTATTCCCACACTCACCCACCTCCTATATCTGATGGACAATGCCTCAGCTTTGTAGACCTAGTGAAATTAGCATTTCCTCTCCTTGATGCTCTTACTGACTCCTCAAACCCAACAGAAGTAACTATTCCCTTCTCTAAGCTTTCATTAACCTATATGTATGTCAATCTTGGAGTTTCCCAGGTGGCGCTAATCGTAAAGAACACACCTGCCAATCAGGAGACATAAGACACGTGGATTCAAACCCTGGGTCAGGAAGATCCCCTGGAGGAGGGCATGACAACCCACTTCAAACTCACTTCAGTATTCTTGCCTGGAGAATCCCATGGACAGAGGAGCCTGGCAGGCTACAGGCCATTGGGTTGCAAAGATTCAGACACAACTGAAGCAACTTAGCATGTATGCATGCATATGTCAATCATGGCACTTAACCTCATGTCTTACTGAGACTTACCTGGTTTTTGCTTTTTAATTTTGTTTTGTTTTTGCTGGGGACTGAAAGCTCCTCCAATACCAGGCCTATTTTTCAGATATTCTGTGTTCACAGATCTTAGAATCGCTCCACATCCTTCAAGTTATTTGTTGAACTGTTGAGAGGTTTCCTGGGGTCAAAAAAGAAGAAAGAAAAAGTATCTATTTACAACAGGTGTGCTTTGAAAGGACAAAGCTGGTATTTCACAGGTTCTGTTGTGAAGAAATAATCTGTGCTTAGAACTGCTTAAAAAGAGTAGGGTGAAAAGGATGATTCTTTGACATCTTGAGATTCCTATTTTACTACAGTGAAAGGTCAGGTTCAAAGTTGGTCACAGGAAAGTCCTCCTGCACTTCATGTTCGCATCGTGGGCACACCTGTCTGCTTGAGGGAAGGAGGTTGTCTTCAAAAGAGTTGGCATGCAAGGACAGCTTCAAAAAGAATCATTGCTCTGGTCATATATCTGGAAGAAAATCCTCTTCTCTCTAAGGGGAAACAAGTTTATTCTTGGAAGCCATGCTTTTAAAATTTTATTTATTTATTTTAATTGGAGGCTAATTACTTTATAATATTGTAGTGGGTTTTGCCATACATTGAATCAGCCATGGGTGTACATGTGTTCCCCATCCTGAACTCCCCTCCCACCTCCCTCCCCATCCCATCCCTCTGGGTCATCCCAGTGCACCAGCCCTGAGCACCCTATCTATGCCTCGAACCTGGACTGGCTATCTGTTTCACATATGATAATATACATGTTTCAATGCTATTCTCTCAAATCATCCCACCCTCGCATTCTCCCACAGAGTCTAAAAGTCTGTTCTTTACATCTGTGTCTCTTTTCCTGCCTCACATATAAGGTCATCATTACCATTTTTCTAAATTCCATATATATGCTTTTTTGCATAAAAGACTTTTATATTTCATTATTATTTGTAAGATTGTGCTTGGTATCCTTTTCAAGAGTAAAATTTATTGTATGGTTTTTGTCTTTTGAGAGGTGGGGACATTTAAATAAAAAACATTATACCCATTAAGTAACACCTCCCATTTCCCCCTTCCCCAGCCCCTGACAACTACCATTCTACCCTCTTTTACTATGAATCTGACCATTTTAGGTTCTTCATATAAGTGGAATCACACACTATTGTCCTACTGTGACCAGCTTATTTTACATTCCATAATGCTCTCCAGGTTCATCCACACAGTCACATATGGCAAAATTTCCTTTTATTTTTAAGGTTGAATCGTAACCATTGTGGGGCTAGCCTGGTGGCTCAGACAATAAAGAATCAGCCTGCAATGAGGGAGACCTGGGTTTGATGCCTGGATAGGGAAGATCCCTTGGAGGAGGGCATGGCAACCCACTCCAGTACTCTTGCCTGGAGAAGCCTCATGGACAGAGGAGCCTGGCAGGCTGCAGCCTATGGGGTCACAAAGAATCAGACATGACTGAGCTACTAAGTACAAACACACAAAACTATTGTGTGTATATACTACCTTTTCTTCATTGAGGGACATTTAGATTGTTGCCACATCTTGGCTGTTGTGAATATGCACGCCTTCCTTTTCTGGATGAAATACCAGGTGACATTCTTCATGAGTGATGTTCTCCAAATGCAATCCCACTGTTAATAGGCTTTCTTGAGCCTCAGTCTCATAAAACTGTAACATTTAGATCCCCCACTATGGCGGAGAGTGTTTGTTTATTAGATCTACATGTACCCCTTTATAGTTCTGTCCTCTAACTGGATCAGCACCATGATTTATCTGAACCAATAGATTGTGAGCAGAAGTGACATGAGTCACCTCCTGTCATGATAGGTAAGATCCAGTGTCTCCTATCTTTGTCTTCTCATGAGGGACACCTGTTCAAATGACATAGTAACAAACTGGATTTTACATGAGTGTGAAATGAAACGTTGATGTATTATTAGGCCATTGAGATCAGGAAGTCTGTTATAGCAGATAGAATTAATAACTATCTCTAATATACTGACAGTGTAAGGCTATTGGGAAGATTAAACAGATCATTTAAATATAAGCTCAAGCCCTGTGTTTGAGAAAAATATACATCAGTCATATGGTAAAGTAAGATTGCCATTATGTGATAAAATGGTTACACTGAAAGAAAAATACTGTGACTTCCCTGGCAGTTCAGTTGTTAAGGATTCTTCCAATGCCAGGGATGTGGGTTTAATACGCATGCCTTTTGGTTAAAAAGCCAAAACATAAAACAAGCAATGTTGTAACAAATTCAGTAAAGACTTTTAAAATGGTCCTCATATTAAAAATATTTTTAAAAAACAGAAAAATATCTAGAGGACAGGAAATCTTGGTTCTAGAGTTGTAGAACCTTAGACCTGGACTTAGAAGTCCTTTAATCTTGTGGTTTTCAAACTTGTGTGATTACGTAGGAGAAATGCATATTTCTAGGTCTTGCCCCCAGTTCTGATTCATTATCATCTCTANCCTTTTATTTTTAAGGTTGAATCGTAACCATTGTGGGGCTAGCCTGGTGGCTCAGACAATAAAGAATCAGCCTGCAATGAGGGAGACCTGGGTTTGATGCCTGGATAGGGAAGATCCCTTGGAGGAGGGCATGGCAACCCACTCCAGTACTCTTGCCTGGAGAAGCCTCATGGACAGAGGAGCCTGGCAGGCTGCAGCCTATGGGGTCACAAAGAATCAGACATGACTGAGCTACTAAGTACAAACACACAAAACTATTGTGTGTATATACTACCTTTTCTTCATTGAGGGACATTTAGATTGTTGCCA
Organism: Neotragus pygmaeus; assembly: GCA_006410875.1. Lineage (NCBI taxonomy): Eukaryota > Metazoa > Chordata > Mammalia > Artiodactyla > Bovidae > Neotragus > Neotragus pygmaeus. Next base: position 241,802 of record SJYV01001366.1, on the reverse strand, counting down.
CATCTTGGCTGTTGTGAATATGCACGCCTTCCTTTTCTGGATGAAATACCAGGTGACATTCTTCATGAGTGATGTTCTCCAAATGCAATCCCACTGTTAATAGGCTTTCTTGAGCCTCAGTCTCATAAAACTGTAACATTTAGATCCCCCACTATGGCGGAGAGTGTTTGTTTATTAGATCTACATGTACCCCTTTATAGTTCTGTCCTCTAACTGGATCAGCACCATGATTTATCTGAACCAATAGATTGTGAGCAGAAGTGACATGAGTCACCTCCTGTCATGATAGGTAAGATCCAGTGTCTCCTATCTTTGTCTTCTCATGAGGGACACCTGTTCAAATGACATAGTAACAAACTGGATTTTACATGAGTGTGAAATGAAACGTTGATGTATTATTAGGCCATTGAGATCAGGAAGTCTGTTATAGCAGATAGAATTAATAACTATCTCTAATATACTGACAGTGTAAGGCTATTGGGAAGATTAAACAGATCATTTAAATATAAGCTCAAGCCCTGTGTTTGAGAAAAATATACATCAGTCATATGGTAAAGTAAGATTGCCATTATGTGATAAAATGGTTACACTGAAAGAAAAATACTGTGACTTCCCTGGCAGTTCAGTTGTTAAGGATTCTTCCAATGCCAGGGATGTGGGTTTAATACGCATGCCTTTTGGTTAAAAAGCCAAAACATAAAACAAGCAATGTTGTAACAAATTCAGTAAAGACTTTTAAAATGGTCCTCATATTAAAAATATTTTTAAAAAACAGAAAAATATCTAGAGGACAGGAAATCTTGGTTCTAGAGTTGTAGAACCTTAGACCTGGACTTAGAAGTCCTTTAATCTTGTGGTTTTCAAACTTGTGTGATTACGTAGGAGAAATGCATATTTCTAGGTCTTGCCCCCAGTTCTGATTCATTATCATCTCTAAGGGAGGTTTTGTTAGTTTTTACATGGAAGGAAAGTGAGTCACAAGAGGTTAATGACGTTCCTAATAACTTCAGATATCCAGATGACACCACCCTTGTAGCAGAAAGTGAAGAGGAACTAAAAAGCCTCTTGATGAAAGTGAAAGAGAAGAGTGAAAAAGTTGGCTTAAAGCTCAACATTCAGAAAAGGAAGATCATGGCATCCGGTCCCATCACTTCATGGGAAATAGATGGAGAAATAGTGGAAACAGTATCAGACTTTATTTTTTTGGACTCAAAAATCACTGCAGATGGTGATTGCAGCCATGAAAGTAAAAGACGCTTACTCCTTGGAAGGAAAGTTATGAGCAACCTAGATAGCATATTCAAAAGCAGAGACATTACTTTGCCAACTAAGTTTCATCTAGTCAAGGCTATGGTTTTTCCTGTGGTCATGTATGGATGTGAGAGTTGGACTGTGAAGAAGGCTGAGCACCAAAGAATTGATGCTTTTGAACTGTGGTGTTGGGGAAGACTACTGAGAGTCCCTTGGACTGCAAGGAAATCCAACCAGTCCATTCTGAAGATCAGCCCTGGGATTTCTTTGGAAGGAATGATGCTAAAGCTGAAACTCCAGTACTTTGGCCACCTCATGCGAACAGTTGACTCATTGGAAAAGACTCTGATGCTGGGAGGGATTGAAGGCAGGAGGAGAAGGGGACGACCGAGGATGAGATGGCTGGATGGCATCAGTGACTCGATGGACGTTAAGTCTGAGTAAACTCCAGGTGTTGGTGATGGACAGGGAGGCCTGGCGTGCTGTGATTCATGGGGTCGCAAAGAGTCGGACATGACTGAGCGACTGAATTGAACTGAACTGAACTGAACCGAGGGCCACAGAACTGATTCTTTGGTGTGCTGGGACTAGAACCCAGCTTCCATGAAGTCGAATGCTTTACTTCTGGGCTCACGTAATAATGTTCTAATAGAGCAAGGCCGAGACTGACCTTTTGTCCCTGTTTTTCTGATAAATCATGTCAAGACCTGCAAATGATTTTACCCCTTAACAATGAAAAGAAGATGTAATTTTAAAATTACCTTGGATGTACAGTAAAAGCAGCATTCCCATAATCAATCATCCAAAATCATGGGGTTATTTGGAGCTATTTGAAGGAAAGTAAATTGAAAACATGTTTTTAAACAATGCACCAAAGAGTTATCAAATCATAAACATCTAGATTACTTTAACATGTTGATTATTCCACATTTAGGGTCTCTTTACAAAGTAACTCTGGACATGAAGAGACCTGGAAAATTCAATGAATCCCTTCCTAAGTTGTTAACTATATTGGGTTTAATCATTTGCCCTGTGAGAACATGTGTTAAACTAAATATATACATATATATATATATATATATATATATATACACCTACATATATATATATATACACACATACACACACACTCACACATGTACACACATACTTTTTGGAGCTATTGTTCACACTTTTCACTATGTATAAGACATGGAGGCCTGTTACTAAGATATGTCTCTGAGGATATAGAAATAGCTTAGGGAAAGCAGTGGTGTAGCATTGAACACATTAAAACCTATCTGGAATCTTAGAAATCAAATACACAGGCATTCCATAATAACCCTTGGGTTTTAAAATAATTTCTGAACCTGAAAATTCATAACTAAATAATGGCAGTACATTGATGACATTAAATACCTTAAACCATTTGTTTATTATTATATGTGGATTTTAGGTTTTATGTTTTAGAAAATTGAAAGCCTACCCTTTTCTCCCCCGCTTCAAGGGGTGATATACCAATTACCTCTGAGAGGCTTTGTTTTTCTCACTGGAAGAGAGCTAAACCAAGACTGAAATTTATGTTAAGACATCTCTTTGGTTATCAAATCTTTGATCGTACACTCTTGTTAAACTAAACCAAATTAAATTAATCTTTGTTGAAAAATAAATGATGTAATTCCTGGAGGGTCCTGTTTTACTCACAAGATGGTGTTCTGGTTTTTCTAAGTAGCTCAGAAGAAAGCAAAGGCTGAAATGGCTCTTGAAACTGAAAAGAGGAAATTGCCTTGAGTGTGGCAGGTGTCTAGAAGGAACCACTATTCATGAGTGATCCATGACCTGAGGGGTCATCATCATAAGACTAAATTATATGTGCATTCTTCCTGAGACCGGATTCAAAGACTGAACTCTAAAATTAATCTAGATGTTATTTCTTCTCTGAGTTCTAAAACGAGCCCAGGGAAGATTAGAAGTCATTCATCTGACTCTGAGAATCACAGTGCATCCTCTGACTTTTCCTGGAATGGATTCCTTATGTGGACGCAACGTGAGTTGAATTGCATCTGGTTATTGTTTTTAGAGAATTTTGCTGAAATTCAGACTGAGCCCATGTATTGTGAGCTGATTTATCAGCGCTTGCCCATATGAGAACCAGGATGAAACTGGGAGCCCTGACAACTAGGAGTTTGCAGTGAGGGCCAGGTACATATTAAAATGGTATGGCTCTGGGGCCAGGAAAGGTGAACGCAATGCACTCCTAGGAGAAGTCTTCTCTTAGGGCCCTGACAAGGGTGGAGGGAGGGAGATAGAGTGACAACAATGTTGTGGAATGAAGATGGACTTTGAAATCATCTTTGAATCTTGATTATGGCTCCACCATGGAGGAATTTGATGATTTGGGTGTAAGTTTTATAACCACTCTGAGCTTCAATTTTCCTCCTGGCAAAATAGTTATAACAGTGCCTGTGTTATGGAGTTGTGAGAATTAATGGGAAATCATGCCTAGGACCTGACATAGTTGGTCAGTGAAAAATAGAAAAGTGGTCAGTCTTCAATAATCTCATTGGCCAGTAACACATACTGAACTTTTACTATCATTCAGCACTTTACCACTACTGATCCCCAGCACACAACTGGCATCACTGCATACTCAGCAAATGTCATGGAATAACAAAATGATGACCGAATCCCTTTCAATGTTGACTGTCCGTGACCATGAAAGAGAGAGGGCAAAACCACAGGGGACGTGCCCATGCACTGGTGCACTGATGCTGGGGTTCCCCAGTGCAGGCCAAGCTCAGGGTTTCTAGGATAAGGCCTCTCATCACTTTGTTTTCCTGCCCTTCTACAGAGAGCTGTACCCCCAACCCTGGGGTGATAGGCCTCATTGAGTGTTTTGTGGTCTTGCTTTTCCTGAGTCCAGAGGGTAAAAACTGAAACACAAACTAAAATTGTCAAGTTCGATTCTGCTCCAAGAGGTCCCGAGGGCTGGGCAGAGGGTTTGCAGTTTCACCGCAAAGCATTTACAAGGGCCACGAACTCTAGCCGGACCAAGAATCCAGATAGCATAACCTCTGCAGACCCAGGGTGCCTCTGGATTGCAGGGGTCGGTAAAGGGGAAGGTTCTGGGGGGTCCTGGAAAAGACTCTTTCCACCTCGGTTCACCATCCTGCTATGCCTCAACCCCTGTGCAGCCAGGGCACACTCGGTTTCTGGTTTCAAAATGAAATTTTCACACGGCCCAGATCTCAACCCACCCTAATTTAAAGAAACAGGCGCTTGGCATGTGATCCAGAGAGATCAGCAGTGGCTCACATACAGCTGTGCACATCTGGCACACAGGTATGTGATTTCGCATGAAGATAAATTGTGTGGGGACCAAATGCACAGTTGTTAAACCAAAAATGAATTGCTTCTTGGAAGCAATCTTCCTGCACAGCAGGGCCCCTGCGTGAGCTTGATCTTTTTCATTAGGCCCTTCTCAGAAAGCACAGCTTTCTCCAGAAGGTCTGTGGGTGAAGCAAGGGCCATGCCCACACCTGCAGTGGGCCGTCTGCTGCTCCCCACAGAACTAGGATGCAATCTCTGACAACCGTGCTCAGGCAGCCTTCCCGAGGGAGTTCATCTGAGCCCAGGATCCAGGATGAAGCCAGATCCTTCCCTGGTACTGCTTCACTTTCCATAAATTGTATTTTGCTCAGGCATTTGTTTCTCAGAGGGGAAGTCCTTTTGTGAACAGTTGCTGAAAGATGAGAGTCCTTCACCAAACTCGAGTGGACTTCCCAGGTAGCGCAGTGGTAAAGATTCTGCTTGCAATGCAGGAGACATAGGAGATGTAGGATCGATCCCTGGGTCGGGAAGATTCCCTGGAGAAGGAAATGGCAACCCACTCCAGTATTCTTGCCTGGGAAATCCCATGGATAGAGGAACCTGGCGTGCTACAGTCCATGGGGTTGCAAAGAGTTGGATATGACAGAGCACACCCAGATGCACGCACCAAACTCAATGGACCAAGAAGTCTCCCTCCCTAGGGAACCTTATGGAGCTGATGGCATCCACCCCAAGGGAGCATCTTGTATTTCTATAGAGAACATCACACTCAGAAGCTCTTAAGATCAGAGGTTCCCCTCCAAGATGCTTCATCGGTCTGAAGGAAATGAAAGAATCTTAAATTAATCAGTCTCCTGGATTCCATAAAGCACTGTTCTTCTGATTCAGTGGCTCAGTGACTAAGACCTGGTGTTGAATGTTCCATTCCAGGCTACATTTCACAATCTCAGCAACAGAAAGTTACTGGTTATTGGCACAAATGAATCAATACTTTTGAAGAAGATTCTTTCCATCTTTTTCCCATGTGATGCTACTACAAGCAGTGGTCTACCAATTTGACTTTATTTTTGTTTCTCAGTATCTTCCTCTCTCCCTCTCTCTCTCCCCACACCCTCATATTTATTTATTTCTCTCATAAATGGAAGTACAATCTATATCTTATTCTGTTTGAGTCAGAGTATCAGATTAGCCATAATATCCATTACTGCAGTGTTGTGTATGCTGGTTTTTGTCTAAAGTTTTGTATCCGTTTCCCAGCTGGGTGAACCCGGGGTCATTCTCTATTAGTTAAACTCAAGGTCTCACCTGTTTTATGACTCCTCCTCACATGGGAATGACTTTATTCTCTATGCTACCATTATAGTTGATGCTTATGCATGTATTAACACATGTCAGCCTTATAATTATCTGTTAATACGTCTGCTTTCCCACCACACCATGAGCCTCTCCACATCAAGGACTTTCCAGTTCTTTCAGTTTCCAGTTCCTATCCCTGTTCCAGTACATAAATATTTGGCCAATGAATACCAGTATAGCTCTTCCTTTCCTTGATATGACTTTATTAGAACCCAGGCATCCCCAGTTTGTGAACTCCATGATAGCCCAGGATACCAACACAATGAGTCCTCCATAAAACTGACCTGGATGTGACCCAGAAATCAAACAGAAAGCAGTTACCCTCTGAGACAACCTTCAATGGCCAGATTTAGCTGGGGGCCCTCACAAGGGAGCAAATAAGAAGAAACACGAGGGTAAGTGGAAGCTGGGCGAACTTTCTTTGTTCTGATTGTAGAGAATCCTAGAAAATGTGAGTATTTTTAGATCTCGTTGCTGGGACCAGGGTGCGTGCAGGGAGGTGAGTTACTGTGGGAGCCGCTGAGGGTATTTAGGGCCAGCTGCTGCCAGAGCTCCCTTAAGGGCTTCCAATGCAAGCGCCATCCACAGCAACGCCTCCTGACACATTGTCCCTATTAGCACACTCCATTTTGCCCATTTGTCCAGGCTTGCCTTGGATTGGTAGTTTATAGCTCTACTAAACAAAAGCCTTGAGGGGGAAGGTCTGTCTTCTGCAGAACTCAACATAAATTCTACACTTAAGTGGGAACAGNGTAGGATCGATCCCTGGGTCGGGAAGATTCCCTGGAGAAGGAAATGGCAACCCACTCCAGTATTCTTGCCTGGGAAATCCCATGGATAGAGGAACCTGGCGTGCTACAGTCCATGGGGTTGCAAAGAGTTGGATATGACAGAGCACACCCAGATGCACGCACCAAACTCAATGGACCAAGAAGTCTCCCTCCCTAGGGAACCTTATGGAGCTGATGGCATCCACCCCAAGGGAGCATCTTGTATTTCTATAGAGAACATCACACTCAGAAGCTCTTAAGATCAGAGGTTCCCCTCCAAGATGCTTCATCGGTCTGAAGGAAATGAAAGAATCTTAAATTAATCAGTCTCCTGGATTCCATAAAGCACTGTTCTTCTGATTCAGTGGCTCAGTGACTAAGACCTGGTGTTGAATGTTCCATTCCAGGCTACATTTCACAATCTCAGCAACAGAAAGTTACTGGTTATTGGCACAAATGAATCAATACTTTTGAAGAAGATTCTTTCCATCTTTTTCCCATGTGATGCTACTACAAGCAGTGGTCTACCAATTTGACTTTATTTTTGTTTCTCAGTATCTTCCTCTCTCCCTCTCTCTCTCCCCACACCCTCATATTTATTTATTTCTCTCATAAATGGAAGTACAATCTATATCTTATTCTGTTTGAGTCAGAGTATCAGATTAGCCATAATATCCATTACTGCAGTGTTGTGTATGCTGGTTTTTGTCTAAAGTTTTGTATCCGTTTCCCAGCTGGGTGAACCCGGGGTCATTCTCTATTAGTTAAACTCAAGGTCTCACCTGTTTTATGACTCCTCCTCACATGGGAATGACTTTATTCTCTATGCTACCATTATAGTTGATGCTTATGCATGTATTAACACATGTCAGCCTTATAATTATCTGTTAATACGTCTGCTTTCCCACCACACCATGAGCCTCTCCACATCAAGGACTTTCCAGTTCTTTCAGTTTCCAGTTCCTATCCCTGTTCCAGTACATAAATATTTGGCCAATGAATACCAGTATAGCTCTTCCTTTCCTTGATATGACTTTATTAGAACCCAGGCATCCCCAGTTTGTGAACTCCATGATAGCCCAGGATACCAACACAATGAGTCCTCCATAAAACTGACCTGGATGTGACCCAGAAATCAAACAGAAAGCAGTTACCCTCTGAGACAACCTTCAATGGCCAGATTTAGCTGGGGGCCCTCACAAGGGAGCAAATAAGAAGAAACACGAGGGTAAGTGGAAGCTGGGCGAACTTTCTTTGTTCTGATTGTAGAGAATCCTAGAAAATGTGAGTATTTTTAGATCTCGTTGCTGGGACCAGGGTGCGTGCAGGGAGGTGAGTTACTGTGGGAGCCGCTGAGGGTATTTAGGGCCAGCTGCTGCCAGAGCTCCCTTAAGGGCTTCCAATGCAAGCGCCATCCACAGCAACGCCTCCTGACACATTGTCCCTATTAGCACACTCCATTTTGCCCATTTGTCCAGGCTTGCCTTGGATTGGTAGTTTATAGCTCTACTAAACAAAAGCCTTGAGGGGGAAGGTCTGTCTTCTGCAGAACTCAACATAAATTCTACACTTAAGTGGGAACAGAAAACCAAGAAGAACTGAAAGCATATATGAGTCTGCTGATTACAAAAGTCTACCAATCTATTTTGGCTTCCAGGGTGGCTCAGTGGTAAAAAATCCAAGCCCCAATGCAAGAAACTTGGGTTCAATCCCTGGGTCAGGAAGATCTCCTGGAGGAGGAAGTGGCAACCCACTCCAGTATTCTTGCCTGAAAAACTCCTTGGACAGAGGAGCCTGGTGGGCTACAGTCCATGTGGTCACAAAGAGTCAGACACGACTGATGGACTTAGCACACATGCATGTGTGTGTGCACATGTGTGTGCACACACACACACATCTCTCTCTCTCTCTCTCTCTCTCTCTCTCTCTCTCTCTATCTATCTACCTATCTGTTGGCTCATTTACCAACAGATAGTTGTTTTTCTATTAAGTTTCTAGGAATTCAATCCACCAAAATTACTCACCAAAATTAATGATGACTGGTAACTTGGTCAGTCACTCTCTTCCTGGTAGATGAGTTTTATCTCAGGCTCCAACCTGATAATAAAATCTCATAAGTGTGACAGCTCAGAAAAGAGTTTCCAAGAGAAGTTTCCCATGATTTCTTATCCTGACAACGAAAACTCCCTGCCCTTCACCTTGCGCTTCGTGATCTCTCCTGTGGCCTCTCTCCCAGGATTCCCTGAGTTCGCATGGGCTTTATCTGCACGTGGTCTGCCTAGGGGCCAGCTACCAGCACGTCTCAGGGACTGGCTGTCCTGTTCCGTACAGGGTGTGGAGAGAGATGTGGACATGTGGAGTGGCGGAAGAGATCACAAGCATTCTCTCATTGCTTCTATGGGAAAATCCATGTTGAAAAGGTAACAATAATAATATCTAATATCCTTGGAGGAGGCGACCAGATTCGATCAGAAGTTTTCAGTCATCTAGAAATGTTTGGTTCTTGCTATCATGCACAGCACCCAACCAATAATAGCCCATGTTTCCAACTGAGGGAGTAAGAAGCCTGGTTGCCTGTGTGCGACAAACTGACACCTTCCTGTATGCTTCATTTGAGCCTCTTCAGAGCTTTTACACAATAAACTAAGAATTGTTAAGTGTTGTTCTGGAGGGCAACGGAAAGAAAGTGAAGGTTGTGAGGAAGGGAGCAAGCACTAGATTTGGAATTAAAAAGTTGGAAACTCACTCTATTTTTCATTCTGCTACTTCAAAAAACCCCTTACCTTCTCTGAGCCTATGTTTCTTTCATTACAAAATAAAGAAAATCAAGCATACAAGTCCAGTTTGGTTTACTTTGTCTTTTCTCTCACTTTCTAGGGTCTTTACAAAAAACGATTTATTTGTAGAACCTAACATTTTTATTTCCACTGCGCATATTCTGGCTTCTTTTCTCTTGTTTCTTTTCATGGATTTTGTTCAGAAGGATACTGTTGCACCGGGTTTCCTTTCAGTCCGATTACCAGTTTTGGTCTCTAGCAGCCATCGTGCCTGGGTGGGCCTGGCGCGCAAAGCTAAGTCTGTTTTCGTGTTTGGGTTACTGATCCGTTTAGAGGAGCTATTCATTAAACACTTGCTAACTAAAATAATCGCCCTTCTCTTAAAACCAACACTGAGAAATGTTCTCTCTGAAAGTTCAGCCTATACAGAAAACCCCTCTGTATCCTGTGGTTAACAGAAACTGGTCCACTATGAACTGTTTTCTGAATTAGTTCCAGGGAGACCTCCTCTGTTGAGAAGGAGATACCAGTTATCAAGCAGCTTTCTTGGGCTGGCCAATCTTTAGGGCATCCATGTTAAAGTCTCATCTTCCATGGTGTTTGTGACATTCTTCAGTCATATCTTTTCATCCAAACCACATCATTCCAGACCTCCAAGACCAGTTTCTTTCTTAGGAAATAGGGTAAATCTTGTAAGCTCCTTTCCTCTGTTTCTAGGAGTTTAGCAATCCCAGGAGTGTATCACGTACATGGTACTGTTTGAAATCAAGGTACTGTGAAATCTGGCCTTAGATATGAATGGAGTCAGCAGTTCTTCATGCCCTGGTGGCTCAGACGGTAAAGTGTCTGCCTACAATGCAGGAGACCTGGATTCAATCCCTCAGTCGGGAAGATCCCCTGGAGAAGGAAATGGCAACCCACTCCAGTACTCTTGCCTGGAAAATCCCATGGATGGAGGAGCCTGGTGGCTACTGTCCATGGGGTCGCAAAGAGTCAGACACGACTGAGTGACTTCACTATCTTCACTATTCACTAATGCCTCTTTTACAAATATTTATTTCTTTATTTTTGTCTGCGGTGAGTCTAAGCTGGACATGATAGCTTCTCTCTAGTCATGGCACATGGGCTCCAGAGTGCCTGGGCTCTGTAGCTGGCAGTGTGTGGACTTAGCTGCCCCATGGCAGGTCTTAGTTCCCCGGCCTGGGATTGAACCCACACCCCCTGCAGTGGAAGGAGGATTCTTAATCACTGGACCACCAGGGAAGTCCCAGTTCCTAATGCATTTGAATTGCAGCTAAAAGAACAAGATACCTTCCCAGAGACACCCATGATGTGAAGTGCCATTGGCTCCCAGAACTCATTTCTGACTCTGGCCATGTATGTATGGTCCTCGCAACTTCTTACCCCAGGAATTCAACTTCCAACAAACAGGTAGGGAGCTGTTATTGTAAATTTAAAGCAGAGATATTTCTTCTTCATCTCCCATTGTTCTGCCTCATCTTGGTAGGATCACCTCTCTTTTCTCATCAACAAATACACAAGATGATGCCACATATAGCATGGTCAAAGCTACTTTTGGGGAAAAAAAAGACTATGTAAGGGCACTTAAGAGAAGTGGAGGATGACTGAAAGAATCTTAAAATGAGATATGGGGTGGGCAGCAGCCAAGTAGAGAAAAAAAGCTTCAACTAAAGGGACAGTGAAGGTACAGACAGTGGCCTTTGGCAGAAAGAAGAGCACAGAGCCTACAGTAACTCGGAGAGAATGTGAAACACTTGCTCTGCTGAACTTGGCTGAGCAAACGGTGTATTTGAGCCCCTTAGTTCCATGACACACCTTCACCAAAATCTTAATGTGAGTCTACTTTCTTATAACAGAGAGCAGTCAAAGAGTTCTTGCCCAACTTAGACTCACCACAGACAAAAAGGGGCTAGCTTCCTGAGAGGCAAGGGCTTTCAGAAAACACCCCCACAGCCTTCATGGGGAGGCGTGATGTGCACCTTCTAGGGGAGGACTAGGTCCACTGGTCCATCCACCCTGAGATACTCGGGCAGATGGAGGCCCTCAGTGCTCTATGTGCTAGACAGGGTGCCCATCTGTAGGTGTCTGAACAGACAGCATTGAGTGGAAAAGTCTAGGGGCAGAGCAGAGGGTAATTTAAGAATCTAGCTACTCACAGCTACTGTGAGAGCACAATTCAACTCCTAAGTGTTGAAAGTTTAGTCACTCAGTTGTGTCCAACTCTTTGCCACCCCTTGCGACTCAGGAGGTGAAAAAATCTGCCTGCAATGTGGGAGACCTGGGTTCAGTCTCTGGGTTGGGAAAAGCCCCTGGAGAAGGGAAAGGGTACCCACTCCAGTATTCTGGCCTAGAGAATTTCACGAACAGTCCATGGGGTTGCAAAGTCAGACACGACTGAGCCACTTTCACTTCACTTCATGGACTGTAGCCTACCCGGCTCCTCTGTCCGTGGGATTTTCCAGGCAAGAACACTGGAGTGGGTAGCCATTCCCATCTCCAGTGGATCTTCCTGACCCAGGGATCAAAACTGGGTCTCCTGCATTGCAGGCAGATTTTTTACCATCTGAGCCATTGTCCACAATATCGTCTCCTAAAACACAGTTTAAGGCAGTGTGTGGTCCTACTCCCTTGGGTCTTTCTTAGCCTAGAATTTAATCAAGGTCTTTAGGAGGAAAACTGGAAAGTGAAACAACTCATGGGTTCCAGAGTATACATTTTAAATGTCCAGAACTGTGCAATCCACAAGTTAGTTTTTATTTATTTATTTATTTTTTAAGAGTTACACGTCTTTATTTATTTATTTCATAAACATTTCACTGATTTCAGTCACTTGCATTCGAGGGCAAGAATGGCATTTTAAAGGTTTGGTCACATTTTATAACACTGAACATCCCCAGTGAGAATAAACTAAGCAGAGGGCGTAATACATGGCATCTTTATTTGAAGCAAGCCAGGCAGTCTGGGCTGGCCATTTGTCTCCTTCAGGGACTTTGCATGTGTGTCTGCCATTCAATCAGCAACATGTGATCCAATCAACCCAAACCCCAGGCTGCTTCCCATCAGAGTGCATAGTTTTAGCAGTTGTCCCCAGTTTCAGAGAAGGCACTCTAACCAGTTGCCCAACAATGAGCCCGATATCCCTAGGAAAGACAGTGAGCACATGCAAAGTCGATTTGGTTGTGTCCACCTCTTTGCAACCCCATGGACTATAGCCCACCAGGCTCCTCTGTCCATGATGTTCTCTAAGCAAGGAGTGGGTTGCCATGCCCTGTTCCAGGGGATCTTCCTGACCTAAGGATCAGACTCACATCTCCTGTGGCTCCTTCACTGCAGGTGAAGTCTTTACTGCTGAGCCACTGGGGAAGCCCAGATAAAAGGGTACCTACACCCTACCACCACAAACTACCATCCTAAAAGTCAGACACCCAGGTTCTTCCTAGGTGGCAGCAGCCTCAGTGATGCTGAGAATGCCAACAAGAATCAGGAACCCTTGTTGCAGAATGGTGTAGCTTGACTTGAGATATGACCGTAGTTTATTCTGTTGGGGAACAGAAGAAGTATCTGAAGCAATATTTTCATTAAGAATGCATCACCTGAACTTGCTTCATTTCTCAGGATTTTTCAACCAGAGAAACGCAATAGATGGGCTTCTATGGTTCATCCTTCTGTAAGTGTGAAGGCTCCTTGTGGCATCGAAACGTCTCAAAGCTTACAGCCTCAATGGCAGTTCTTTGACTTTTGTGCTTTGTTTCAGATGAATTGACTTATAAATAAATTAGCACTTTGCTTCTCCCAACAGTGTCTATGTGGGTTTTAAGGTTCTCATACATCCATGGAAAATACAGTTTATTCAGTCTACAGATAATATTTGGTTTATGTTAAAATGTACAGATGTCTGTGTTAATTCTACAGTTCCCAGTGGGAATCGTGAAGACCAGACATTAACATAACAGAATGTCTGACAATACACTGTGAAGACCAGAGAAATAAAGGTCAATTTTGACTTGATAGGTAGTCACCTGTCTATCTGTGACTGTTAGGTGAAACAACTACTTCTAAAGGTGCTAATTATAATTGGGGCGAATGGGTTGATGTCTATTATGAGTAACTAAAACTGTAAGCTCTACCCAGGTTCCCTTGTCTTTCATCCTTGATCAGCCACTGACTCAAGACATGGCTGAGGAAATGTCATGTTTTCCCAGTTTTGTTGAGAAATTATCAACACACATCACTGTGGAAGCTTAAGACATACAGTGTGATGGATTGATCTTTATCTATATCTATATTATGAAATGATAACCACAGTAGTTTTCTGCTAACAACCATCTTCTCATATAAATACAATTTAAAAGAAGAAAAGGAAAAAAATGTTCCTTCTAATGAAAGTTCCCTGGATTTCTTCTTCTAATAACCTTCTTACGTATCACACAGCAGTGCTAATTATAGTTATCATATTGTACATTACAACTCTAGTACTTTGCTTTCGAACTGGAAGTTTGTACCTTTTGATGATCTTCTTCTAGTTCCATCTTCATCTGGTAACCACAAGTCTGATCTGTGAGTTTGGGGTCTTTTTGTTTGCTTTTGGCTTTATTTATTTATTTTTTGTTCTAAGAGTCCACATACGAGATCACACAGTACTTGTCTTGCTCCGTCTTATTTCACTTAGCATAATGCCTTCAAGGCCCATCCACATTGTTGAAAATGGTGGAATTTCCTCATTTTTTATGGCTGAATAACATTCCATTTTTATATACACCAAAACTGCTTTATCCATTCACCCATCAATGGAGATTTAGATTGTTTTGTGTCTTGTCTACTGGAAAGACTGCTGCTACGAACACGGGAGTTCAGATGTCTTTTTGAGTCGGTGTTTTTGTTTTCTTTGGATGTTTCCAGAAGTAGAATTTCTAGAGCATATGGTAGCTCCATTTTCAATTTTTTGAGGATCTTCCATTCTCTTTTCCACAGTGGCTATACCAATTTACGTCTCACTAGCAGCGCACAGGATTCATTTTTCTCCACATCCACACCAACTTCTGTAGTCCCCTCTCTCTTTTGATGATAGCCTTTCTAAGAGACCTGAGGAGATATCTCCCAGTGGTTTTAATTTGCATGGGAAATGCCATTATTGCTCTCTGAGACTCGGTTCTTCACATGGGACACAGTAGGTGGGATGTGAAATAGAACAGCAGTTCTAAATCCTTTTTGATTTATACATCTCATTCGAAAATTTTATGAATGCTAAGAGTTGTCTCTCTGGAAAATAGTTATATGCACAATGCTTACTGAATATGCAGGGGACTCATGGATCTTCCAGAGCCACGATAAGAACCCTTTTGGGTAAGAACCACTGGGGTACCTGTAGCAAGGACCCTGGTTCTAAAGAGTCGTGGTTACACAGTCATGGAGCCGTGATGGTCTCACTTTTGTTTCAAGTACCTCCTTTGCAGAGAGATAACAGCAGCCGGTTCCAGAGAAGCATCTGGAAAGCATGTAGCATGACCTCCAGCTGTGTTCAGTTTCAGATTGTTCCAACTGGTGACCCTGCAGTGCTCTTTGTTTCTCTCCAACCCAGACATGCTCTGTCTCCCTGGCTGCCCTGTACCTTCCCTGGCCTTATAAAAATGATTGTGCCAAAGGCAAGCAGACTCCACCCAGGAGCAAGGCCTTACAGCAGTGTCTCTTACTAGGACAACTCCTTCAGCTGATTTGGAGATGTCCATTTCCTCCTTATGGATTTGCTTCTCTTCCTAAAGGCCTCTTCATACTTGTGAGAATGGACTCTTTACAGGCACATGTCAACCACTCAGGCGTGGAGGCAAGTCAGAGAGAGAATACATAGCTTCTGGGTGCTGATATCTTCAAGCTTCCAAGTCGATTAGGAGACTCTGTGAACTACACTGTGTAACGGAGGACTCTAGATGCTGGGCAAGATGTCCTTTCTCATACCAAGTCTCACTCCTTCAGGTTGTCAGCTGCTGGAGTTTGCACCTCCCATTATTCCATTGTCTGGTTGCTGGAAGACACAATACATGGCTTATATCTGGGTTTAGCTAAGCATCTGGAAGCTCAAAGATGTGGCTTAAACTGATAGCGAGGATAATGTTTACAAGCAAGATGAAATAGGACAATATCCAAAGAGAAACCCTTAACTGGTAACGGAAACTGGGGACCTTTTCTTAGACTCCATTATGGCCATTCCCCTATCATTACCTCGATCTGTGCTGTCTAATTAGCAGCCACTAGGCACATTCACTACTTACATGAAAAATAAAACCCCTCAGCTGCACTAGCCACCTTTCAAGTGCTCAGTCATTACATATGGCTTGGATCTATTGGATTGGGCAGCACAGATATAGAACATTTCCATCACCACAGAAAGCTCTATTGGACCCCAGGGATCTATACAATGTGTTCAGTAAATATGCGTTCTATGTCTGCACCTAGAAATGAACCATATGAGTTCCTGCTCTCAAGGGGGCTTATGGGGTATAGAGGAGGTCAACATAGGATGTAACCATCACACCAGTCTGAGCTCCTGAGGTGGAGATGGGGGAGCTATTCCAAACAGAAACAACAGCTTGAGACCCAAAATCATGATGAATTCAAGAAGGGAGAAATTTTATTCTTTTAAATATAGAGTAAATGTGTCTAATAAGCAAAAAAAAAAAAAAAAGTGGTAATAATGACTGATCAACTGAAGATAGAATATAGGCAAGGACTAGATTTGATGGGATTTGTATGCCATGCTTATTTGGTAGGTGTTTTAGAAAGGATAATTCTACAACTTGATCTTTAGTTTTGATTATTTCGAGGTTTGTTTGTTTGTTTGTTTTCTCTCAAAATCAAATACTATTTTGCCCTTTCTCAGAATCTTTTGCACGGTCTTATTGCAAAATTTAGAATTCTGAGCTCCATCCTCACTCTAGCTTAGCTTGTCATGCTTCCAGGCACTCCGCCTGGGGTTCACATCCCCTGTTGTCACACAGTGTAATTGCTGAAAGACACGATATATGGTTCATGTCTGGGTTTAGCTAAGCACCTGGAGGCTCAGAGATGTACCTTAAACTGACAATGGTGATGATGATTCCAAGCCAGTTGAAACAGAACAGTGTCCAAAGAGAAACCCTTAGCTGGTCATGAAAGAGGGTCAAAGAAAACCAGTGTGAGAACAAGTGGATAAAGACACTAGGATTCTACAAGAGGCATTCCTGCAGCTCTTCATCTCAAAGACTGGGGACTTCCTTTCAAACGATTGAAATCCTTCCATCTGTGATTGAGATGCTATCTGATAGATAGCAGGTTTCTATCTCTCCTATAGGCATCATGATGACCATTAGAGATGCACCCCATGAACCTATAGTTGCATTCCAGGGAACACTTATTGAGCATCTTGATAAGTGTCCAGACCTTGCTGCATTCAATGGAGACAATCTCATGGTTCCAGGGAGAGAAGGCTCTTGTTGTTATCATGATCCGGACATCTGGAATGTTCATTACAGATTTCAAAACCCTTCCACCACTCTCATCTCCTGGTCTCAAAATATTCCTGCTAGGTAGATAAGATCAGGTTTGCTATCCTAGCTTTACAGATGGCAAAACTAAGGTCCAGAGATATGAAATCACTTCCTGATATCACTTCAAACTAGGGACTTGGAGCCAGTGCTCTTATTCCCAGATCTAAGCTTTGAAACATGTCCCAGAAAGCAAGTTATGTAATTACAACAAATTCCCCTAAAATCAAATTTTCCTAGTACATTGGGATGAAACATCCAATCTGAGGCAAAAATGCCATGAGATCCTTTACAATTGCATGTGGTTAAAAACAGACAGAATATTCACTGCATCTCATAAGCCCTAAACACGCCTCTTAATGACCAACAGAAGTTGGAAACCGATTTCCTCTGAAGTCATCAAGATTAAAATGTTCAGGTGGCCATAACCATCAGTGACCTTCCTGTTGCATAAGAGTTTCATGTTTAAAAATATCCTTTAGGAATGTAAGCAAAAGTACATCTATATCTCTATTCACCATTTCAGTGAATTCCAAAAGTTTGTGACAAAAATAGTGTCACACTGAGCTGGGGCTGCAAACACTAAATAAAGACGTCTGTTTTGAGCTTTCCTTGAATTGCAACTGCATAATTGCAAATAAATCCCAGACATACTGTTTTAATTAATGGAAAATAATAAGATAACAGTCATAAGCATGAGGCTTAACCAACCATACAGCTAAGCATACATTTGTTTTCAATTACAGTTAAAGTGTATTCAGCTGAATACAGCTTAAGTGGTAATTGCATTCTTTACAAGTTGCTAATAACCCCTGGAATGGTCACTCTAATAAAAATTTGCCTCTAATGGGTACATGTCCTGCTTCCTCACATGTCAAGGCCAGCGAAGTCATTAGGAGCACTTGCAGTCCAACAGCCTATCTGGAGATTTAGACTTCTGTCCAAGGCCCACACATGAACCACTCACTGTGTACTTAATGTGGGATGCGGCACGGCCATTTGATTGTGGTTTTATGCTCTTTCCCAGGAATGCTTCTCAGGGGCGAATCTTCTATTGCAAAGTGACTGTTCATCATTTCTTATCAGATGAAGCCTCTGACAGATGATACAGGAGGATGCAAAAGGCTTTGCTTACCCATCCAGGCTATAGGGACATCTTTTCGAGATAGTCACTGACCTCCACCCAAATTTCCAGAACATTAATCTGTGTTTAATGGGTGGATGGTTGTAGGACTAGTCTGTCCACAGCATTCCAATCCAGGAAAATATGTCTGGGTGCACACACAGTTTGATAAATTGTTTTTAATGTTTTGAGTCAGAGGAAAATGTGAAGTCTAACATTGTATGTTCCCTTTCTTTTTCTTTTTCTTCCAGTTTTGTTGAGATACAACTGACATACAGCACTATATATATTTAAAGTGTGAAACATAATGGACATAATGGTTTGACTTACATATATCACAAAATGATTACTAAGTTTACTGAATATCTGTCATCTTACATGGACACAAAGCAATAAAAAAAAAGTCCTCATGATGAGAACACTAAGGTTTTTCTCTGTTAACATTTAGCAGTGTTAATTATATTTATCATGTTGTGCATGATATCCCTGGTATTTGTCTTATAACTGAAAGTTTATACCCTCATCTCTTCCTTCTAGTGATTGATATATCTTTCTTTTTATCTCTAAGAAGGAAATTCAGAATGGGACAGGGTACAGGGTGGAAGCAGATGTTGGTCACCAGCGATGACTCTCCAAAACTAAACCTGAGTGGTCCAGGATGTGTAAAAGTAAAACTACAAGCTGTAGGTTCAATATTGCCTGTCTTCCATGTCTTTGTGAAAGCGTTCAACTCCATTTGTGGATCTATGGTGCTATACTTAAGTCTGGCCCAACTTTTGCATTTTAGAGTCAGTCATTAAATATAAAATTTTAATTTGTCTTTTCCTAATACTTTTATTATCTGGATCACTCTTCCTCAATGTCTCATTTTCTTTAAAAAAAAATTAATTTGTTTTGTTGTGCTGGATCTTCACTGTGTCATGTAGGATCTTCGATCTGTGTTGCAGCATGCGAACTCTCCACTGTGGCATGTGGGATCTAATTCTCTGACCAAGGATTGAACCCACGGCCCCTGTATTGGGAGTCTTAGCCACTGGACCACCAGGGAAGTCTCCTCAATGTGGGGACTCTTATCGTGTTTCTCTTTCTTCTCTCCTCCTTCTACCTTCCTCTCTGTTCTCCCCATGAAAAAATTTCAGAGCAAATAACAGTGAAAGCTTGTCTTAGAGTTAGTGCCTATGTGAGGTGGCTCTGAGCTGCAGCATTTCCTCAACTGCCATCTCAAATATTTGTCACTCTAACTCAGATGGTAAAGAATATGCCTTCAATGCAGGAGACTTAGGTTTAATCCCTGGGTTGGGAAGATCCCCTGGAGAAGGGAATGGCAACCCACTCCAATATTCTTGCCTGGAGAATTTCATGGATAGAGGAGCCTGGAGGGGCTGTACAGTCCATGGGTTCACAAAGAGTTGGACACAAATGAGTGATTAACACTCTCACTTTCTGACAATATTGTTCTACATTTCTGGCTTTGGAGGGCTATTACAGTCCAACTATTGGAAGATGATTATTTCCAAGTCTACTTGAAATTGAAGGAAGACCGTGGGAACTACATATGCTCAGAGAGAGGAGAGTAGACATGAAGGAGAAAAGGAGATGATACCTCCCAACTTAACAGAGTCCAACCCCTAGAAACAAATTTGAGCCTGTAGTTAGCAATGCTCTCCAAAGGAAAATGTACAAAACTATGAGGTTTCATTCCGGAATGCATTAGAATTTGAAAGATTTTCTTCCTAGGATGCAAAGACCTTCTTCAGAGTAGGAAACTAGATTATATCCAAACATATACTCCCTTCCCACCCCCCACCCTCTACCAAAGCACCCTTTATCCTGTTTTCTACATAGGCAGTAGCTGGCAAATAAACATTCCTGGTGGAATTCAATAACTTGAACCAGAGTGTAGAATTACAGAATCTGCAAGGTTGGAACAAAGCTTCGAGGTCATCTAGACCAAACTCTTTCTCTTATTGCTCTTGGCTGGAGGCTATTGGCATCTCTTCACGTTTCTATGTCCCATCTGCTATCAAACATTTTTATGACATTTATTTCCTCATTATAGCCCTTATTGTGCTTTATTTATATATCTGTGAGGCACATGAGAGTTGGAAATTCTCCCTTCCCTAGCAATCTTTTCTTCCCCGAAGCCCCAGCCAGCCAGACTCCCTATGCCCGGGACAGGCCTCGAGGGCTCCCAGGACAGTTTTACTCCTCACTTCCCTGTACATCTCTTTTGTCTCCTCCATACCTCCATCATCAATTTCAAACTTCCTGTCCTGACATTCAAGGCCTCCTTACACTTTGAATCTGTCTTTATCGCCTCCCTTATTTTCCCTGCGTCTCCCTCCCTAGCTCCCACTCCAAATTCTGGGCATTCCTCCAAGTTTCTCCATATTCCTGGAACCATCATCCCCCACTTTTCCCCTCCCCTGTTTCCCCCATCATCTGTCAAGCTTTCTCTTATTTCTCTTATCTTTCCTAACCCTAAAAAAAATTTGAAGAAACTCTCCTTTGACACAATAAACAGATGTATATTTAATCTTCTATTAGCAAACACTGGCCCATGGATGCTTGATCATTGACATACACACATCACAGAAATACTCATACCTTGATCTTTACTGCAGCAAAGAATAGAGGCAGCTTCCTATGTTGGACACAGTAATGTGGGAAGGAAGCATTCAGTGGAACAGAATTAACTTGTCTTGATTTGCCCCTGTGTGGGACCAAGTCATAAGAACAAGAATTATTAGTGTCTTGATCTATCACACCAATAGGTCTTCCATCATTTCAGTAAAGGGCAGGCTAGACACTGGAGATATTTTTAGGGATAGTTCTCATAGTAGAGTGTTTTGGGATAAATTATGCAAGCTCTCTGACATTCAGTTTCTTTACTTCCAAATGGAGATGATCTTAATGATAATACCTATAATGTCAATGAAGTAAGTTTAAAAAATGCAGGTAAAATTGCAAACAAATTGTAAAATGGGTGTAAATAACAGAATCAAAGCAACATTTCTGACTGCAACTGTGTTAGATTGTCAGCTGTGCCTAACAATGGGAGAGCCACTTCACTCATGATCTCAATTTCTTCATCTTTAACACAGAGGCAACAAATTCCCGTCATGTATATTCCAGCAAGCTGTTTAAAGATAGCTTAAGAAAAGAGACGTGAACACTGTAACTCCTAAATATGTGATAACATTAGGTATCGTTTTCATTGTGGTTGGCAACATCCCCATCTGGGTAAGAAATAACATGAGCTGTCTACAGTCCCTCTGTTTTATCTATCAGGAACACACGCCCTCCCTACACTTCCCCATCTCATCTGACTCACTAGCATTTATTTTTAAATATTTGTTTGTCTATTTATTTATTTATTTGGCGGTACCAGGTCTCAGTTGTGGCATGCAGGATCTTTGATCTTCATTGTGACACGTGGGACATTTAGTTCCCTAACCAGGGACTGAACCCAGTCCCCCAGGATTAGGAGTGTAGAGTCTTAGCCACTGAATCACCAAGGAAGATCCAGGGAAGTTCCACCAAGGAAGCTCCTCACTAGTATTTATATTTCAGGTGTCAGTTACTGCTCTGATCCCTTCCCTGAGGGACCAGCCCAAGCCAGCAATCTCCTATGCTCTCATTCATTATATTATAAACCCCAACCGAGTACACCTATCCAGAGATTTCCTTTAGGATGAGTTTAGCAATTGGGTTGCACAGAGTTGGACACAGCTGAAGTGACTGAGCATGCATGCATGCATTGGAGAAGAAAATGGCAACCCACTCCAGTGTTCTTGCCTGGAGAATCCCAGGGATGGAGGAGCCTGGTGGGCTACCATCTATGGGGTCACACAGAGTTGGACACGACTGAAGCGAATTAGCAGCAGCAGCAGCAGCAGCAGGGAAATTTGAGAAATTTCTGAACACAGTCATTCCTCTCTCCCTCACAGTCTGAGATTTTCAATTCCCTGGTTTCAGACATGTTTTCTATTCTTCTTGGTATGTGCTAGACATGGGCCATGATATNTTGGACACGACTGAATCGAATTAGCAGCAGCAGCAGCAGCAGCAGGGAAATTTGAGAAATTTCTGAACACAGTCATTCCTCTCTCCCTCACAGTCTGAGATTTTCAATTCCCTGGTTTCAGACATGTTTTCTATTCTTCTTGGTATGTGCTAGACATGGGCCATGATATTGCTAGACTATCACATTATTATATTTTTCTTTCTATAAAAAACAAGTTTGTTTATATAACAACAAGTTTGGATATGCAAGTGGTATGCAGTTCTGAGATCTCTGGAATGAAAACACTTAGGTAAAAATCTTCAAATTGCTAAATTTAAATTTTGATTCCTCAAATCTATAGATCTTCTTTATCACAGAAGGTGCTTCCCAAATTAAGTATTTTTAACTTTATCCATGGACAAAGGATTAGAACTTATATATCATTGATTTGTTTTAAGGTGAAATCCCTTTTGAGCATTTCAAAGCTTCAGAATTATTTGCTGTGAAATTCTCTTACAGCTAACTTCCTCTCCTCTCTAATTTATATTTCTGTTAAATTGTGTTTAATATTCACAGATTCATACTATCGGAGTAAGAATTCAATTGAATTTTAGAGTTTCCTAGTTCCTTCTTCATTTGTAGTGAGGCATAAAGAAAAGACAATTAAGATGATGTCTGGAGTTTGCCTAAATATGTAATTTTTTCCCTCTTCAACTTAATTTCCATTACTACTATAAGGAATGGCTATTTTGTAGGAAGTTCGAATCAGTTCTCAGAATTCGCCCATCAATTTGTCTACAACATTTTATATTCATTCCACTCTAGTCACTTTTACCTTTGCAAGTATTTCTTACTCATTTTACTTTATTTTTTAAATTGCATTAGGACACATTTTTCATATGATTGGTCCAATATCATTCACACTCACCTTCAGTGCTTCATTACTCCCTGCTTCCCACTGTGGCATTGAGCTTAGGGTATAATTTGCTAATTTGGAGATTTCAGTTACTGGTATCTGAGTACAGGAGACTATGCCAGGCTGTTCCCAGTTCTCTTTAAATAAAACCAAAAAGTTAGAACTATGTTAAAGATTTATTGGAAGCTTCTCCTAATCTCATTGTTTGGAAGTTCCTGAGATCTGAAACAACCTTAACTCAAACAACCCAGAGATCCCACTTCTGTAGGTACTAAATCCAGAGGCAGGAAGATAGAAGTACCATGAGAGCACAATAGCTGGTGATATTAGGTTCCTATAGTTGTGTAAGAAATAACCACAAACTTACCAGCTGGAAAGGACATTAATTTATTATGTCCCAGTTTCAGTAGGTCAAAGGTCTGCATGCCATGTAACTGGGCTCTCTGCCAAGAATCCTACAGGACACAGTCAAGGTGAGGCGCTTATCTGCAGGTTCTAGGGAAGAATCCACTTTCAAATTCATTTGAGTTGTTGATCAAGTGGGCATACTCTTGGCTGATTGTTGGATGAGGGTCCTCATTTCCTTATTTTTTGTGGGCCAGAGGTTGCTGTCTGTCCCATGGCCCCCCACATTCATCCTCATGCTTCCCATATGACCTTCTCCATCTGGTGATGACTTTTGAGAGCCCCTAGGACAGCAAGGAAATCAACCCAGACAGTCCTAAAGGAAATGAGTCCTGAATATTCATTGGAAGGACTGATGCTGAAAGTGAAGCTCCAATAGTTTGGCCACCTATGAGAAGAGCCGGCTCACTGGAAAAGACCTCAATGCTGGGAAAGATTGAGGGCAAGAGGAGAAGGGGGCAACAGAGCATGAGATGGTTGGATGGCATCACCAATTAAATGGACATGAGTTTGGGAAAACTCAGGGAGATAGTGGAGGACAAGTAAGCCTGGTGTGTTGTGCAGAGTTGGACACAACTAAGTGACTAAACAACAGCAGCAGTCTTCATAGCAGCAACAACCTGTCCAGACCTCATGCTACAAATCTCTTCAGCCTTTACAGACTCATGCTTATGCCAAGCCCACCTGGATTATTTCCCTATTTTTTTTTTTCAAAAAGAATCTATTTTAAGGGCAACAGTACCATGTTGCAAAACAAACAACCCCCAGCCTGATACAACATTACATTCACAAGTTTAAAGAATGAGGTCAGAACATCTCAGGAAGGAGGAGGTCATTTTAGAAATGCTGCTTACCACACTGAGGCATTTATCATTTCCATTTTATGAGAAAGTTTCAGAAACAAAGAAANATGCTTATGCCAAGCCCACCTGGATTATTTCCCTATTTTTTTTTTTTTTCAAAAAGAATCTATTTTAAGGGCAACAGTACCATGTTGCAAAACAAACAACCCCCAGCCTGATACAACATTACATTCACAAGTTTAAAGAATGAGGTCAGAACATCTCAGGAAGGAGGAGGTCATTTTAGAAATGCTGCTTACCACACTGAGGCATTTATCATTTCCATTTTATGAGAAAGTTTCAGAAACAAAGAAAAATGACATAGAAGATGACACCTCCTGAGAATAAGAAGACCTTGAGTGAGAAGGAAGTTTCCAGTAAACAAACAGGAAATTTTTCAACTGCATTGATAAATTCTCTGCAATTACCAGTGGAATGAAACTACAGGACAGACACAAATCATTTCACAAGGAGGGAAAGAAGAAAGGAAAAAAAAAAAAAACAGAGTTTTGTTAGAAAAGATCCAGAAGTGCCAGGCCTGAGTTTAAATATACTGACATGAACAACACGAAACAAATTAGAAAAGATGAGCCATGAAGGGAAACCATGCAATCGAATAATCAGCAAGGACACTGAGAGCGCAGAGACCAGGCAGCTGGTGAACACGGAACAGAGCCCCAAATGAGAATTCCCAGATGATGAAAAGCACCAAGGAAACAGATGCTCTGCTCAGAGCCAACAAGCTGTTTCAGGCTGAGAAATCCCAAGATTTAGAAAACGGAGATGGTGGTGGTAGAGAGGAACCCAGACACTTCACTGTGGGTGGATCCAATAAATTTCAAGGAAGGGANGGGGCTGTGGTCCTCTCTTTGAATAGATAAACTGGCAACCAAAGACACATCTTATGCTACTTAGTAAAATAGCAGCTGGAGTGTAGGTTTTGCCCAAGTTTGGATACTCTGTATATAGTCATCATGGGTCTCCTTTTAGAACATTTTTATAAACCTATGTGTGCTTCTCTGTTTAATGGAATTCCTATTTTCCCTTAAGAACAGTATTTATTTTTTCAGACAAGGAATTTTAAAGTAAAGTTTTTATTTCACTTCAACTCTCAGTGGCTTTTAAAGGATGAAGATTTCTTTGTTGGTCAAGATAGACCAACCCAAACTATTTTAACGAACTTTATGTGATTTTAAAGAAGTTTATTTTCCATTAAGTGCTTTTGACATGAAATGGGGATAATAGAGAGGAGATGTGTGCTCTGTGCATGAATTCACACATTCACTCAATAAACAACTAGGTATGAGAGCACTTAACATGTTTCAATGTTGGACCTCAGGTCCTCATCTGTGAAGGGCAGGAAAGTAGGAGTAGATTATTTATACTCTCCCTTTTAGTGTGAAAAGACAATAAGTCAATGAGGCCAAGCATCTAAGTACCATGTAGATGGTTCCAGGGCTCTGCTTGGCAATATTTAAAGGCATGCCATTCTCACTACATTCTGTCTAAATAGGACCCCTGTAGCCATAGAAAAGTGTGATGTTATGTAGGGTGTTGTATAGGAAGACTATATCTCAAAAGGGGACATTATGAAAAATGGAAGATCAGTAATACTAGTACATGCAGCCTGATAAAGAATCATCTCACTTCTGGCTACAGCTCTCCGTTAATCTCCTGGGATTGGCTGAGAAGAATAGAAGAGGCTCCTTTTGTTCTGGCTGAGAAGAGCCCGCCTGCTCTTGAGATACCATCTTAATTTAGTGAAAATGCTGCTAGCTAACTGTCCAGCTTACAGTCAGGGGCATGGGAAAGAGCCCAACAATGATTGGGGAAGGCAGAGTGTAGTGATGAGCTCAGATGTCTAAACACAGATAGAAGAGAAGCCAAAAGCTGAGGAGGCGATTACATGGGGAGCAGGCCAGTGGAAAGGCTGTGTAGCCCGTAGGCATGGTGACAAAAACCAAGAATTAAAAATGATCAAAATTAATCCAGCCAACTTTATTAAGAATAACAAGAAAAGGTCTTGAGTTAAAGGCATTTCCCCATATGTGACTTGTCCTGTACTATTGATTCTTTCAATGGCAAACACAGTTTTGAGTTATAATTTTGGAAACAGATTTTTTTTTCAATTTTTGAACTTACCTTGGGCAATCAAAATAGTAGTGGCAGGTATTTAAAGTGTCTATTTTAAGGCAGAAAGGGACACAAAGAGAGAAAGTATGGATCATAAGAGAGAAAGAGAGATCCAGATCAAACCTTTCAAGAATCTTTTTGCAGATTTACCTTTAAAAAATATTCTCTAGTTTTCGAAGAAATAATAAAACAGTGATTCGTTCAGTGATTAGAACAGTGATTGTTCGAATAATTGAACAATAATAAAAAAGTTCAGTGATTTTCAAATTAGAGAATCAGCTTTAGCTTGACTCTCTCCCCAAGATGATCCACACATTTCAATCTTATATCCACAAAAAACTGCACGAGTGAGCTCCAACCTGGGCCACCAGGACAGGCATCATTCCTCCTCTGAAACTACTGACTGCTGACCAGCAAAATCTATCTGCTTCAATGTCCTGTATGTGGGTGTAAAGGAAGAACGCAGAAAAGCTGCCACCTATAAGTAGGAAGGTCTTGCTTTGGTGTTAGGATCCTCTCTATGGCTCTTTGAGGCTGTAAATCCATGATCAGAAATTAAGCTGAATTTACAAATATTTCGTTGATGTTTCTCATAATCTCTAAAGGGAGAGTGAGTCCTTCATTCATTATTATTTATTTATTTGGCCTAAAATGCATATAATAAAAAGGCACATATTCTGAGCTAGATGCTGGAAATAAACAGAATCTTAAAGACTAGAACAACTCTGCTCATCGATTGAAACAAAGGCTGAAATTTAATGATATTTTTAGGAACCTCGATAACTGAGAAATTATTCAAGATCTTTGATCTTTGATATCGTGGATCTCTGCCTACTATGATGGGAATGATGTTTTTGTGAAATAAGAGCTACAAAGTAAATAGCATGGTGACTCCTGTTATCACATGAATGTGCTTTGGCATACTGCAAATACTTAATAATATTAGCTTATTAATCCATAGACTCGCACATTTCAATTGTTCAGTCCCTTTCATTTATGTTAATATGATTCTTACATGTCAAACTATCTATTTTGAGGATGAGGATGAAATGCTCTGAAAGAGACTTCATTTGACTGAGGTTACCCCTTTCTTGCTTCAGCCACCAAGATCTAAATCCAGAAGATGACATCTCAAGCCCCAATGCAGGGACCAGACAAACAGCACTAGCATCCAAGCAAAAAGTCAGTCATTCAATGTCCGCTGTTCTTTTCTCGCCCAGTTATCTTGCCTGTGCCCCCTGCCCAAGTCCTCCTCTACTGCTCCTATGTGGTTAAAAATGTCACCATTTGGGGGCATATTTACTTAGCCACCTACTTCCTGGCTCTGGGATTCTGTTTTGTTAGATCTTGTCGTCACTATCAGGCTGGAGGCCAATGTTTGTACTGGGTGGGAGTTACAGGGAGGCATAAACAGAATCAACCCTCTTGTGCTTTAAAAAATCAGGCTAGGATTATATACATATTTCATGTCAGAAAAATGAAATGTGTCTTGGCGGTGGATGGGAAGCTGGAGCGCTTGGAGGGGGAGTGGAGAATTGGCAGAATCGCTCCCCTGTTCCTTGGCCCCCAGCCTGACAATCATTCAACTTTACTCTTGGACTCAGCTTCTTCCCCCTCTTCTGAGGCCTTCCAAATGCCCCCAGCTTTCTTGCCGTCATCCCTAGCATGTTGTCCGGACCCAGAATGCCTCAAAAAAGAAGAGCACATTGACAAAATGGTGTGTGTTCCCAAAATTAGGTAAGGCTTAGATTCTAGTTGCTGGAGTGAAGCTCCTCAGCTTTGCTTTGAGGCTCCTATGGCAAGACTGATTCACCCATTTAGATCTAAATGGGGATATAGGTGCATATCTACCATTTCACTGGAAGTGGAAATCCCACTTCCTGGGTTTGTAGAGCGCTGAGATTATTATCTGCTGAAACTGTTTGCTAAATTTCTTTAAATTCCATTTATTCTGGCCAGCTCCCGTGGTTCTGCTTCTCTAATTCCTGGTGTTTTCTAGCATCACTCAGAGTTGCAGTCCCTTCTGAATTGCTATCTGCACAAAATGTGGCCCTTGCCTAACTCCTTTAGACTCACCCTTTCACTAACTAGCTCCCAGTTCCTCCCACTATATTCCCAGGAGAGACCACTCTGTTTTATACTGTCCTTGCCCTGCACCCTCAGACTCCTCAGAAAATGTTCTTCCTGCTACTCATGGTCTCAGAAATCCTGACGGTCTCCAGTGACAGTGCTGCTTCTGTGCATGTGACCCCTAGATACTGGTTGCCAGGGGCATAGATACATTTCTAGAGACCTACATGACAGCTTTTAGGCCACTGCTTCCCACCCTCCTTGAGAAAACCCTCTTCCTTTGAGACTCAGGTCACAAGTCTGCATGTCTGCCATCTGCCAGCCTCTGGGTAGGTCATTTCTTCATATTTAGCACCTCTTTGTAGCCAGGCAGAACATCTTACTCTCCACCTTAAATACTAAAATGCAGTGGTGATGTCACTAACCATAACCATAAACCTTTGCTAATCTGATTGTCTTCAAACTATCTTCCCCATCTAAACAATTCATTCCAAACACCACAAGCCAGACCCTGGATCTCTTCGCCTAAGTGCCCCTGTTGTTGTAGTTAAGTCATTCAGTCATGTCTGACTCTTTGTGACCCCATTGGACTACAGTATACCAAGCTTCCTTTTCCTTTGCTGTTTTCTGGAGTTTGCTCAAACGCATGTCCATTGAGTCAGTGATGCTGTCTAACCATCTCATCCTCTGATGCTCTTTTCTTCTCCTGCTTCCAGTCTTTTCTAGCATTACAGTCTTTTCCAGTGTATCAACTCTTTGCATCAGGTAGCAAAAGTTATGAACTTCAGCGTCAGCATCAGTTCTTCCAATGAATATTCAGGGTTGATTTCCTTTAGGATTGACTGGTTTGATCTCCTTGCTGTCCAAGGGACTCTCAAGAGTCCTTCTCCAACACCACAGTTCAAAAGCATCAATTCTTTGGTGTTAAGTGCCCTAACTCTCACCAAAATATCACCTTTGGAACCACACCCTTCTAGCTTTATTCAAACAGTGCAAAAATATGATAGTTTAATAGAGAATGAAATCTTCCAATTTCGGGTGATGAATCTGGACATCAAAATAGAAACAAACACTGTAGTTAGCCTCAAAGTTTTACTTGGGAAGGAGTAAAAACAGTGGGAAGAATAGAAGAAAAAGAATATTGTTGAGAGGTGGGGTGAGAGAGAGGCTCAAGAGAGAAGGAATAAGTGGATACACATAGATGATTCACTTTGGTGTGCAGCAGAAACTAACACGACATTGTATGGTTGTAAAGCAACAATACTCCACTTAAAGAAGAGTGTTGATGACCTTTCCCCTTAAAAGAAATGCCTACATCTTCTTATTGAGGAGATAAATTCAGTATTGAGTATCAAATAAATTCAATACAGTTCATTTCTTTTTCAGGAGAAAATAGCATTTCTGCTAGCCCTCTACAGAGCTGCAATGAAGGGTAATATGAAAGGCTCATATGTGATGATTTCTTGGTTTGTTAGTGGTGAAGAATCCACCTTGTACCAGTGTGCCAGAGACTGGTCGACCTAGCCCCTGTGCCATGCTCAGCCCACCAAAGGCCAACTAAAGGTGAAGTGTTCCACCCTACTGAAAATGTGTGTGTACTGTTCCACAAACTGACATGTCTAAAATAGGAGGCTGGGAAACTTGCCTTATCTAGAGTTGAGTCCCAGATCTTGGCATTGTCCAAAGCAATCCAGGAATTCAAGCTACACTAATGTAATCTTCCTTCTTGTGCCAAAAACAACTTTTGATTGGGTCTTCTACACTTACTTTGTAGGTCATACGTTCTTCCCCCCCAAAATGTGAACGTTGATGAACTAGCATCAACTGATTTCTGAGAATTTTCAAGGCAAGGGAATAGCCCCCAAACACTTCTGAATTTTGCTGACTTTTTATCAAATGGCTAAGCCTCCCTCAACTCTGTGTTGTCAGCAGAATTAACCAGTATATACCATTTTTTTATAGATTTTGAGCAGGGAGGACCTCAAGTCTGACCCCTGTCGGGCCCCAGTAAATCTCACGGTGCACAATTAAAGACAGTCCTCTGGGCTTTGTTTTTCTACCAGTCCATCATCTCCTCCCATGCGCTCTGGATACTAGCAAAACTTCTTTTCATCAGAAATTCACGGTAAGATTTTTTTCAACATCTGTGCAAGACCCAAATAGGTTATTACATAGGGTGTGATTTTTCTTGTGACCGCCCCCCCCCCAGGAATATTTCAGGGTCTTCCATTAAAACGGTCCTTTTCTCATGTGAAAGACTTCGCATTTCTTTCTTGCCTGTGTCCCTTAGCATCTTCATTTTTAAACACTAATGCTCTGGAACTGCTCCTCCTAGAAGACCTCTTTCCATGTAGAGTGTACATGCTTTACTTGTTCTTTCATTTAAGTTCAAAATAAAATCATTCAAAGTAGGAAACAATACAACTGCCAGTCCTGCCTTTATTCAAGGACCACTTAATTTTGCTACCACTTGGGTTTAGAGACTCTTGGAATATTAACTTGGAAATCTCTTGAGATCTTTGTTTCTTTAAGTGGTTTGTTTCTGGGGTCTGCACAACAGTATTATTCTTATATTAAGACCAATGTTAATCTTACAAAATATGTTCATGTTCATTTTGAGGCTAGACCAAGACTTCAAAGATATCTTCCAGATGGGAGGTATCTACTTCAGTCTCTCACCCCAGAAGGTCTGGAGTCATTCTGTCTTCTCTTCAGGAGGCAAAGTAGGACACATGTTCTTATCCAGGTGCCTCACATGAAGCTGAGGAAGACAGTGAGGCAGAATTAGAGCCGGCACTAATCATATGGCAGTTGAGCTCCTCCCCGTTACTGTAGAAAATACAGCAAAATGGAAAACATTAGAAACTATAAAGGAAATGATAAGGGTAACTCATATTTCACAGCCATGGATATGTACTGTTCATGTCATGGGGAATGTCAGTTTTTATTACGAAAAATTTATTTTACATAATTTGGCATAGCTTCTCTTTTATACATAATAATATAAGTCAAGTATTTTCCAGCATGAGTCAAAACTCTAGTATATTTTTGATGATCATTTGGTGTATTACCAAACATACCATAATTCAACTAATTGCCTCGATTTTCTAGAGTTTTTAATATTTTAAATAATGTAACAGTGAGTATCTCTCTACAAATATTTTTTCCCTTCAATTTGATAATTAACTCAGAATAAATTTTCAAAGGTTTGGATTCAGAGGATAGATATTCTAAGATCTTTGGTATTTATTAAAAATTCTTTACAGATAGCTTATGCCAATTTATATTTCATCCAGGGACATATTAAAACCACTAACTTGTTAGATTGGCATGAGTATTAGTTATTCTAAGTCTTTAGAATTTTCATTATGAAAAAATTCAAATTAACATAAAAGATACAAGAATAGACAATTAACTCCTCTTTGTTCTTTGTCTAAATCCCCCAATTATTAATATATTTTTGTTGTATGAATTATCTCTCTAACCATATATCATTATTATTAATGCTATCATTATTATTATTTGCTGAAAGATTTAATAATAAGTTATATGCCCTTTATCCCTAAATATTTCAATTTTTATATACTAAGAACACTCTCTTATAAAATATTATATTTTCAAATTAAGCACATTTAACATTAATAAATGTTATCTTTAAGTGCACAGTCCTATCCTGAAATTGTCCTAATACTGTCCTTTGTTTTGTTTTCTGATCTAAAATCCAATCCAGGATGACATATTGTTTTTCTGTCATGTTTTTTTAATCTCTTTAATCTGAGATAGTTTCTCTGTCTTTATTTTTCATGACAGTGACATATTTAAAGAATACCGACAGGTTGTTTTGTAAAATGTTCCTCCACCTGGGTTTTCTGAGTTTCCTCATAATTAGGTTCAGGTTACACATTTTTTTAAAAGGATGTCACCAAAGCGATGTTGTGTTTTTCTCAGCAGGTTATATCAGGATGTCATTTTGTCCTATTTTTGGTGACATCCACCTTGATCACTTGGTTAAAGTGGTTCTGCCATGTTTCTTTGCTGTTAAGGTAACTTTTCCCTTTTGCAATTAATAAGCAATCTGTGGGAAGTTACTTGAGACTACATATTCTGTTCCTCCACAAACTATTCCTCCTGGGTTTTAGCATCCATTTTGATATGTGTCTGAAATCACTATTACTATCTATGATTTTTGCAAAATAATAATTTCTCTAACTCTAGAATTCCTTCTGCATTTATTACTTGTCATTTTACTGTTACAAAAGGCATCTTTTTCTTGCTATTTTGTATGTAGAACGTATCTATATCATTCAGTCATTTCTTCATTTGTATTTTAATATCAGTATGAATATATGGATTCTTTTTCATATTCAGTATAATCCACTACAGATATTATTCATTTTGACAATGTAACTGTTGCTAATTTGGTTAATGGAATCCTATAAAAGACTGTCTCTAAATTCCTTAAATATATCTTTGTCATTTTCTTTTAGTCTTTTCTTATATTCTGAACCTCCTCCTCCACAAAAACATTCCAGATTTTGTCTCATTATTACCCTCCTCTCATTCTGGAATTGGTCATTTATACAAGAAACGTTGAATTCGTTCAGTGGAAAATGGAATTAATTCTAGTTTTCTAATGCAAAATGTCTGTTTTTAATTTTTGTCTCTTTGGTTATTAGTGAAGTTATTTTTTCAGTTTTTTTTTCTTTATGTTTCTTTTGTTATTGTCTTTTTAATTTGTACAGTGTTTTCTTTGGGATACCTAGAATACATACTTATGAATGACTTGTATTCTAGTATTCTGATTGAATCACTTGTTTCTAAGGGTAAATATACAGTTGGACTGAATACTGGAGTGGGTAGACATTACCTTTTCCAGGGGATCTTCCCAACCCAGGGATTGAACCCAGTTCTCATAAACTGCAGGCAAATTTTTTACCATCTGAGTCATCAGGGAAGCCCAAATATGCTTTTAATATGATTGTTTTAAATGGTGGGTGATTGATGCTTTTCAATTGTGGTGTTGGAGAAGACTCTTGAGAGTCTCTTGGACTGCAAAGAGATCCAACCAGTCCATCCTAAAGGAGATCAGTCCTGGGTGTTCATTGGAAGGACTGATGCTGAAGCTGAAACTCCAATACTTTGGCCACCTAATTCGAAGAGCTGACTCATTTGAAAAGACTCTGATGCTGGGAAAGATTGAGGGCAGGAGGAGAAGGGGATGACAGAGGATGAGATGGTTGGATGACATCACCAACTCGATGGACATGGGTTTAGTGTAACTTCAGGAGTTGGTGATGGACAGGGAGGCCTGGCATGCTGTGGTTCATGTGGTCGCATAGAGTTGGACAAGACTGAGCGACTGAACTGAACTGAACTGAGTGAGTGAATGAGTAAGTCAGTCATGTCTGACTCTGCGACCCCATGGACTGTATAGTCCATGGAATTCTCCAGGCCAGAATACTGGAGTGGGTAGCCTTTCTCTTCTCCAGGGGATCTTCCCAACCCATGGATTGATCCCAGGTCTCCTGCATTGCATGCAGATTCTTTATCAGCTGAGCCACAAGGGAAGCCCAGGAATACTGGACTGGGTAGCCTATCCCTTCTTCAGTGGATCTTCCCAACCCAGGGAGCCAACTGGGGTCTCCTGCATAAGACTCTTAAAAAAACTGT
Source organism: Neotragus pygmaeus (assembly GCA_006410875.1). Classification (NCBI taxonomy): domain Eukaryota; kingdom Metazoa; phylum Chordata; class Mammalia; order Artiodactyla; family Bovidae; genus Neotragus; species Neotragus pygmaeus. The sequence continues at coordinate 207,636 of SJYV01001366.1, read as the reverse complement.
GTTGGGTGGTAGAATTCAGTCACACATTAGAACACATCTCTATAGTTAAATTCAGAATGTCGGCCTATGGTAGCTGAAACCAGTCTCCTGTGCTTTCTGCATGACAGTGGCTAGAGTGAGATTAGGTAGTGAGGTATGTAAATTCTTTATGGGCAAAAGCACCAATGGAGTTTGGAAGAGGAAAAGATAAGTCTGAAGACAAAAGTACTTGTGACAGTGGAAATAGGCATCTCTGGAAGGGAAAAGAAAGAATTATTCCAGAAGCAGTTTTATAGAGAAAGGAAATGTTTTCTCTCAAGCAGTACCAGTTAAAAAAGAAATTATAAACCAGAGTGAAAATTTATTAAAAACTTTACCTTTATGAGGGACTTCCCCAGTGGCTCAGTGGTAAAGAACCCATCAACCAATGCAGAAGACTCAGGTTTGATTCCTGGGTTGGGAAGATCTCCTGGAGAAGGAAATGGCAACCCATTCCAGCATTCTTGCTTCGAAAATCCCAGGAATGGAGGAGCCTGGTGGGCAGCAGTCCATGAGGCTGAAGAAGAGATGGACACAACTTAGAAACTAAACAACAACAACAACAACTTTAATGAAGTTGTTCATGAAGAAATACCATGAATTTGAAACATTCTATAAAACATGAGAATGGGAAAGATTATCTGTCTGCTTGTTATTAAGTAAGCAGCCACGCCCAGAACTATCTAAATACACAGTGATCACTCTTAAAATGAAAATATAAGGAGAAAATTCAATAGTAGGTTCTATTTGGGGACACGGATCTCAACCATAAAGTCACATACTGAACTGTAGCTGTCAGGTCTGAGATGGTTTTGATGTCAGAAATTCTCCCATCTCACCCACAAGCACTGCTGGCTCTTAGGATGCTCCTGGTTGCCCTGGGATGCAGAAGTGATGGGGAAACTCTGGCTGTGCCTCAGTCAACCTGTCATCTGGGTTCCCCGCATCTGTGGCCCTTCAGTAGCTGCTGAAATGTCAGTCTCTCAACGTTTGACTTCCTGTGAGATCACAGGATTTGTTGTCCATTTAGGTGACTCGCAGCCAGAGGCACACACGCCAGCAAAACAATCACTGAAGTTTGGAGAGGGGAAGGAAATAACTTGATTTTTCACTGTCACTCCATGGTTTCCCTTTTTCTCTCTAGCGCTTTTCCGTTCCTGGCTAGAGTCGCTTCTGATTGCTCACGGGAGCCCCTAGAGGCCTTTCTTCTCGCCCAGTCCTCACATCTCCTCTGGAGGACACTTCCATGCTAGAGTCTCCCTTCAGAAAGTGCTAAATCTGATCTTTTTCTTCCCTTGACAATTATTTTAGAAAATTTGGAAGTGCAAAAAAGGTAAAGAGGAAAATAAAAGCTACATACAATTCTATCACCCAGGATTAACCACTATCCACTTTTCTTTAAGTCTTTATTGAATCTGTTACAATATTTTTTTCTGCTTTGTGTTTCTCTCTCTCTCTCTCGCTCTCTCTCTCTCTTTTGGCTGAAAACCATGTGAGATTTTAACTCCCTGACCAGGGATTGAATCCACACCTCCTGCATGGGAGAATGAAGTTTTAACCACTGGACCATTAGAGAAGTTCCAACTACTATCAACTTTTAATGTGTATCTTTCTATTCATTTTCTCTCATTCATGTGTCTTTTTTATATGTCTTTATATAATTCTTTCTATGTGTCTATCTCTCAATATGTACATATATAATAGACAACATATATATATGATATACATACAAATATATTGAGACTGGAGAAGGCAATGGCACCCCACTCTAGTACTCTTGCCTGGAAAATCCCATGGACAGAGGAGACTGGTGGGCTGCAGTCCATGGGGTCGGACATGACTGAGAAACTTCATTTTCACTTTTCCCTTTCATGCATTGGAGAAGGAAATGGCAACCCATTCCAGTGTTCTTGCCTGGAGAATCCCAGGGACGAGGGAGCCTGGTAGGTTTCCGTCTGTGGGTTGCAGAGTTGGACACGACTGAAGCAACTTAGCATAGCATAGCATATATTGAGACAGGGAGAGACAGAGAGATAGAAACAATGATGCAGTCCCTCCAACGTGCACACACACACACAGACACACTCACACACAAGAAATAAATGTCTATTTTACTAAGCCACTGAGTTTCAGGTTTATGTGATAAGCAAAGATAACCTAACTGATGCAGATATCCCAGGTAAGGTAGCTGGTAACAGATGGGTGCACACAGCTGTAAACAGAGGCATGAAGGGTGGAGGAGAAAGCAATAAGAGGGGACGATGAACACTACCTGTGTTCATAATTAAATGAGCAGACTGTGATAAGCAGGCCACCCATTTATGTATGCTTCAGATCCAAATATATTTAAAATAATCAGCCAAGGATTGAGAAATCAAGGTCGGTCTGCCGACTCTTTCTTTCATTCAAAATGCATTAGTTTATTGCCTGCCACATGTTAGGCTATTGGATTGATCAAGGATTAAGACACAGTCCCTTCTTTCAGAATGGAATTGTCAGGAGAAAGATCAGCTTCTTCATAACTCAGTCAGTAAAAATAGCTGTTTTCTATATAGACCTTCGGGGAAAAAGAAAAGTTAAACAACCGACTTGAATAGTCTCACATTTCATTAAAACCTAGTCTGGTTGCTTTTCCTCCTTCTGTAATAAACTGAGATTTTAAATGGATTAGCCTCAAGCTTTTGCTATTTTTTTTTTAACTTCTGGCTTCTAAGAAAATTCTAAGATCCATAAACTGATCAAAGTTCTCAGGTTAGGGGTTTTTTTTTGAAAAAAAAAAAAAGAAAGTAAAGAGCCCAGATAAAACAACACCTGAGAAAATCAACACCTGCTTGGCTCATCTTGGCTAACTGTACTTAATTAGAAAAGATTATTTAGAATCTGGAGCAAACTGAGAATTGACTCTCAGGAGCTCTGGTTCGTTTGCTATTTGACTTGCCTCATTTTGCTAATCCAGGTTACTACTGTGTGCGGTGCAAAGACAAACAGGGACGTCATCAGAAGGAGCAGACTGTCTCATGAAAAGCAGGACAGACTGAATGGATTTGCTCTCTGTGCTGGGTCACAGAGGGAAGCAGGGCAAAGATGCAGAGAACAGCCACCTGCCGGAACAAAAGCCGTGCTGACTGCGTGCCTGAACAATGAGCAACAACTTACGGATAACCCTCCTCTTCACCGTTCCTGGGAGTGTCTCTTCCCTTTGCTATGTGATAGAAGTGACTCTTCTGCATGAATTCAAAGATATGGAACAAGAACACTGCTTCTTTTATAAAAATAATTTTAAAAAATTCTTTTCTGTTATGGTTTGTTACAGGATGTGGAATACAGTTCACTATCCTATAGAGTAGGACATTATTGTTTATCTATCCTGTATGTAATAGTTTGCATCAGATAGTCCCAAATCCCTGATCCATCCATCCACCAACCTCTTGTCCCCATTGGCAATCACAAATTAGCCCTCTATGTCTGTGAGTCTGTTTCTTTTTCGTAGATATGCATACTTCTGTCATATTTTAGGTTCCACATATAAGTGCTCTCATGTGATATATTTGCCTTTTTTCTTTTTCACTTCTTTCATTTAGTATGATAATCTCTGGGTCCATCCATGCAGCTGCAAATGGCATTATCTCATCCCTTGTCATTTGTTGTTGTGTTAGTCTCTCAGTGGTGTCCAACTCTTTGCAACCCCATGGTCTGTAGCCTGACAGGCTCCTCTGTCCAAGGGTAATATACCACTGTGTGTATGTGCCATGTCTTTATCCATCTGTCAGTGGACATGCAGTTTGTTCAGGAAACCCTGCTTCTGTCACTCTGAAATAGGCTGCTAATATGCTTCCCTGACCATATCATCAGCCAGAAAGCTTAATCCTGATGTCATTTTTTTTTTTTTTTTTCACTTTTGGCTTCTTTGTCCCTGGAATCTTATCCTGCCACTGAGCGCTTCCCAACTATATGATCATCTAATTATTCAATGCTCCCTGTGTTGGAACATTAATGAAGATAAGGTTCAGAAAATAATTGTGTTTTACCTTCAAATTTAAAATACAGCTCGGCTTCCCAGGTGACACAGAGGTAAAGGATCTGCCTGCCAATGCAAGAGACACAAAAGATGAGGTTCAGTCCCTGGATTGGGAGGAAATGACAACCCACTGCAGTATTCTTGCCTGGGAAATCCCATGGACAGAGCAGCCTGGCAGGCTATAGTCCATGTGGTTGCAAAGAATTGGACACAACTGATCAACTGAACACACAAATTACAACATCCTTGAAAGGCAAGTGATGTTTTAGAAAGAGAGATAGAATGTTGGTAATATTACATGGTCTCCTCCTGAGAATAGGAGGTGGGGAACATCTGAATACTCCCCTAATCTCACAGCTCCTTCCCTTAAAGTACCCAAAGGGATTATAAATACAAGGGGCTACAGCAAATGGGAAATTAAAGTACACTGTATTATTAGTCTGGCCAATGCCAAATAAACAAATACAGAACTTTCTGGTAACATATCCAGGACACACGGCATCCTCTCAGATCCCAATCCAGATCTCCAGGTTCTAAACCGAATATTTTATCTTGGAATCTTAACATCCTTGGGCTGCTCACATGGAACAGGAGGCACAACTCATAAATAAGGAAAGCACAACATGGAAAAAGAAATAAAATTAATGTGGAGAAATTTCAGAGAAAATCTTTTATTAAAGAAAACAACAAACAAGCAAAAAGTACTCAACCATAAAAAAACAGCTCTGTCATAAAAAGTGACTTCTCATCATCAAGCAGATACGTATCCTGGACCGAATTCCTAATTTATAGACGTAGAGGGCTTGTGGGTCATTCCAATATCAACCCTGAGAACAAGAAAAAGAGAAGAGATGGGTGACAGCAGGCCCCCTCACTGGTGGAAAAAGAAAATGTTCATCTATGGTGACCTGCCCACTAGTGAATATGACCCAAACAGCAGCAGGACATCTGGCACAGTCTAGCACTTTATTCTGTTAGAAACCAAGAAACGGAACAAGAGAATGAAGGGACAGTTTTGCCAAGCACTCACAACTCTGGGCTTGGTTGGGAAAGAAAGAACGGCTATTATTTATGTTAAGGTTTTTGTTTTATTAGGGCTTTCCTAGTGGCTCAAATGGCAAAGAATCTGCCTGCAATGCAGGAGACCTGGGTTTGGAAGATCCCCTGGAGAAGGGGCTGGCTACCCACTCTAGTGCTCTTGCCTGGAGAATTCCATGGAGAGAGGAGCTATTGTCATGGTCAATACCGCCACTGTGAGCTTCTTGTTCTTTACAGGAGAATTTACATAGGTACTCCTGCAAACTCTGCTGCTGCTGCTGCTAAGTCGCTTCAGTCGTGTCCGACTCTGTGCGACCCCATAGATGGCAGCCCATGAGGCGCCCCCATCCCTGGGATTCTCCAGACAAGAACACTGGAGTGGGTTGCTATTTCCTTCTCCAATGCAGGAAAGTGAAAAGTGAAAGTGAAGACGCTCAGTCGTGTCCAACCTTTAGCGACCCGATGGACTGTTACTGCTAAAATTAGCTAATCCAATCCTCATTATGTAGAAGGGGAAAAATGTGCCTCTGAAAGATTATTTTGACCAAGATCTCATAGTTATTAAGTGTAGATCTTTAGTTATCTGAAACCAGAGCCTATGCCATTGTCATTAAAAAAAAAAAAATCTGAAGTTATGCATGAATTGCATGATATTGATTAACAATTTTGGGATATCACTTAATTTTTTAATTAGTCATTGGGATTTGGCCTTTATGAAAATATTCAAAGTAGGTACTGAGTTATAATTTCTGTACACAAGTGACACAAAGTTCAGTTCAGTTCAGTTCAGTTGCTCAGTCATGTCCGACTCTGAGACCACATGAATCACAGCACGCCAGGCCTCCCTGTCCATCACTAAATCCCGGAGTTTACCCAAACTCATGCCATTGAGTTGGTGATGCCATCAACCATCTCATCCTCTGTCGTCCCCTTCTCCTGCCCTCAATCTTTCGCAGCATCAGGATCTTTTCAAATGAGTCAGCTCTTCACATCAGGTGGCCAAAGTACTGGAGTTTCAGCTTCAAAATCAGTCCTTCCAATGAACACCCAAGACCAATCTCCTTTAGGATGGACTGGTTGGATCTCCTTGCAGTCCAAGGGATTCTCAAGAGTCTTCTCCAACACCACAGTTCAAAAGCATCAATTCTTTGGTGCTCAGCTTTCTTTATAGTCTGACTCTCACATCCATACATGACAACTGAAAAACCATAGGCATCGCTTATTGTGTACTTTGCTGCATTCTCTAAAGGTTGTCTTAATATAATCAAGAACAGAAGCTTCTGCACACTGAGTACTTTTACATCTTTCAGAAGAAAGCATTCTCCCTTTTAAGCATTCATCATCACCTTTATTCCTATGCTAGTAACCCCCCAGTGCTAGGAACCTGAGTTGAAACAAATACTTAGTGGAAACAGTTATGGGAATATGTAGCATTTATTTTGCATTAAATATGTAGCATATTTCCTTCTCATTAAGGGACATATGATGGAACCTCATTAACAGGTTACAGAGACATGAAAATTTCCCATTTTATGCATAAATGTATATGAACCTGCTTTCCAGCTTTTATATAATTTTACCATCTATGTATTCACATATACAAGTGCATATATCTACATTCATATGGCACACATGAGATGGATAGTATTGTTATTATGATTGGCAGACAGGTGGAGACATCTAGAGTGTCACTCCTACCCTACAACAACAAAAGTCAGACAGACTCCAAGTTTATGGCTTTTCTTGATTGCATCAGGGAGCTGAGGTTGCGGGGAGAGACAGGACAAGAACTGTGGCTTAGCTGACACAGACGCAGTCAGACCCCAGTTAGGAAATGCCATGCACTATAGTCAGGGGACTGATGGCAGCAAGTGTCAGATGGTAAGAGACCGTGAGGCTCCTTAGTCTTGAAGATGTCGAAGAAGTTTGTTCCTTCTTATTCCACAGACACACTGGGTATTGGCAAGATGACTGGGCAATATCTTGAGAAACTATCCCTCACCGTGCAGCCTGGACCCCTCTTCTCTTGCTCCTGACAAAGGAACACAACCCTTAATATTTAAGGTGGGGAGAGTGGTTTTGCAACACTGCCACCTTTGGGGCACAGGAGAAAACCCATTGCATCTGGACTAAAGACATCAGAAGAAAACCTCTGCTCCTGGGGCAGAAGCAAAGATTATTTTCAGGGCCCAGAACTACAGCTGAGCGAGCATCTGGAGCAGTGGCTTAAAAGGATCACTGAAGAAATTTGCAGTCTCTGGTGTGGTGAGTGTAACCGTAACCTCAGACCCATCCCTACCTCTGACTGGAGGAACTCAAACTCCCACATTAAAACCATAGCAGAAAGGAATATATATTCACTCCTATGAGTTAAAAAAAAAAAACAACAACTATTTATTTCAGCCCCTATTGTCCTCTGGGCTTCCCAGATGGTGAATACTGGTAAAGAACCCACCTGCCAGTGCAGGAGACACAAGAGACGTGTATTCCATCCCTGGGTTGGGAAGATCCCCTGGAGGAGGGCATGGAGACTCACTTCAGTATTTTTGCCTGGAGAATCCCATGGACAGAGGCGCCTAGTGGTCTATAATCTGTAGGATAGCAAAAAGTCAGACACGACCCAAGTGACTTAGCATACACACACTACTATCACGGTGTTTGGCTTTAAACAAAAACTTACAAAGTATTTGAAAAAGTAAAGAAAAACAACATGATGCTAAGAGATAAATCAGTTAATAGAAGCAGACTCACATATGACACAGATGTTGGTGCCATCTGAAAAGGAGTTTAAGAAATAGCTAGAGGTTACTATTACTGATTTTCAAGGGGCTAAATCGTGATGTTTCTATAGGATATTGCAGCCTGTGAAGCCAGGAAAGGCCAAACCAAATTAAGCATCCTTTACTTTATATATATATACATATATACATATATATATATATACTCAGCAACTAAACTGTTCAGTTCAGTTCAGTCACTCAGTCGTGTCCGACTCCTTGAGACCCCATGAATCGCAGCACGCCAGGCCTCCCTGTTCATCACCGTCTCTCAGAGTTCACCCAGACTCTCGTCCATCGAGTCCATGATGCCATCCAGCCATCTCATCCTTGGTCGTCCCCTTCTCCTCCTGCCCTCAATCCCTCCCAGCATCAGAGTCTTTTCCAGTGAGTCAACTCTTCNTGTTGTGCAGCAGATACCAACATAACATTGTAAAACAATTATTCTCTTATTTAAAAAATTTTTAAACAAAAAAATAAAATGAAGACAATTACATGTTAGATTCAACTCCTATAAGCCCTTTGGACCTCAAGATTATATTTATTTACATCATCATTCATCTTGGCCTCATAGTATCATGTGATGGCTTTTCTTGACCATTAGCTTGTGTACCTTGATTACACTTAGCAAGTGCAATAGGACAGACTCTTACTACACAGCATCATTTGCACATTTAGAAATGTGCATCTGGACCCAAGAATGTTCCCTGATGAAATAACTCCTTTATTTGAGACCAGTGTGAGGTGAAGACCATCACTGTCTGTGGACATTCAATTTGGTCTATAGTTTAGCTGCTGAGTTATCTATTCTGCCACTATAATTCTGTTTAAGCGTGTATTTTTTTAATTTATTCCTTCAATAAACCAGTCTCTAGGGCAAAAAGCAAACAAACGTGTGTATCATAAAATGCACAGGCAGTAACTCTGCCAACTCCAGGACTGTCAGGAACTTTTGTATGTATTTTTCCATGAACCATGTACTGCTCACCATAATGCTCTAAATATTATTAAACTCATTTTATGCTTGAGGAAACTGGACAGAGTTTGAACATTACCCAAGTTATCATCTCATAACACACAGATAATGAGAGAGCTGGCTTTGGAATAGCCTTTTCAAGTTAGTGTCTAGTAGGCCATAGCTGAGTTCATAGAGATATTCAACAAATCTCCATAGAGAGAAATTTCATATTGGGATGACTTCTAAGGATGGTCATCTTCTTCTTTTCACCTCCTCTGGTGTACTTTTGAAAATGAATCATATGAGAGTGCTACAAAATAAGAAGTTTGAATATTTGGTCTCAATAACAGCTTCCATCTGTGACAAACTTTTGAACTTTAGAAAGTTCCTAATTTGAGAAGCTTTGCTTTTTAAGTTATCGTCAGAGCCAGGCATCCTGGCTCATGGAACACAAGTCCATCTGTTAAATGAGGACAGAGTCTCATGAAAAAGTCCAGTGGGAATAAGTCTGCGTAGAGTCACAACTTCTAAAAGCTGTGAAATTAAACACTAGAAGAAACTCTTCCTTATTTATATCCCTATTGGTACCTTTCCCATGTCTTGTCAAGTGCTAGGTCCTATATCTTTGCCCATCAATCTTTTCATTTTTTTCACAGCACTAATCATATTCCCTGATGTTTTCCCTTTGTTTTCTCTGGTTTTCCTTCTCAAATCAAACACAAATTCCACAAGAGCAGAAAGTTTGTCTATCTTGTTCATTGTTGTCAGAATCCAGTAAATATTTGCTGAATGCCTGAATCTTGTCTAGTATGTGGTTGAGTATGCTCTTTGCAATGTCTGTGGCATTAAGGGTCAGACCATCGCTTGTAAGTAGGGAGAAGGATTTCCCCTGTGGAAACTCAGTCCTACAGCCAACTTGGAACACAACAAAGAAGGAAGGCAGATGCTCCCATATAGAGCCAGGGAGGGGTTTGGCTTAGAGTCTTGGATGTGAAGATTCAGTTCTGCCTCAGGGAGATCTTTCAGGACAAGTTTTGAGTTTGGGGCACAGGCATTGCTTTGTGGGTTCATCTCCAACCTTTGGTAAAGTCTTGCTAAAGTCTTAGGCTGCTATTAATATCAACTGAGCGATGAGGATCAGAGGAGGACTCACTCTTTGAACCTGGAGGGGAAGGGATCTTCAGGGTAGATGTGCATGCAAACTACAGCATCAGCAGAACAGAGATCTTATCTGGGGATTTTCAGGGAGAAAAGCCAATAGGAAGATACTAGCATGACAGAAGGTCAGAGTAGATGGAGGAAATTGATTGTTTTAGAAAAGGTGAAAGTCTGAGAAATGCTTGGGGCTATTTGCAGGGGAGGGGGTAATTTCCGACAAATGGATCAGTCAGGGGGTCTTGCTTTAGTATCAGGAGGATTGAGGAAATATTACCTTATTTTGCATCCTTGTTTTGTGAGACAGCTGCCATATGACCCACAAGCATGTCTGTTTAAATCCATCCTACAGTGTTTCCTCAATGTTAGCAAGTGACAACTACTAAACATTATTTTTTTGAAATGGAGAAACGATCCTTTCTTTTTCAAGCATGTGCTTTAAAAGTCCTTGTCACATGATTTCCTTGGATAGCTACATTATGCACATATTCCCTCCTTCCAGAATCAACTGATTTGGGGACTTTCTTGATGGTCCAGTGGTTAGGGTTCCACACTTGCACTTCTGGGGGCACTGGTTCAGTCCCTGGTTGGGGAACTAAGACCCCACAAGTTTCTTGGTGTGGACAAAAAAGAAGAGAGAATGAACTGATTTTGATCCCTGATGAAGCACTTATCTGAGTTCTCAGTATTTATCAATCTAAAACCCTTTCAGGTTCATTGTGGTAAAATCAATTTTCATTTGTAAAGTACCAAATAGCCAGTCTTGGACAGGAAAGTCATCTATGTAACTCAGAACCATCGGGAGTGCCATTCCTCTGGGCTGTTTCGTGTATATTTCCAATCTATTTTATATTCTGTGCTCCCCCCACAAACCCATCAGTCAGATACCCTCACTTACTTTTCCTTCTTCCTAGGCCTCAGAGCTGGCTTCGTGATCTGGCAGCTTATTCGTTTTCAGGGACTGCGTAACAAAATACTGCAAACTGAGTGGGTAAAGCAACAGAAATTTATCCTCTCCTAGTTCTAGAAGCTAGACATGTGGAATCAAGGTGTCAGCAGATTTTGTTCTGAGGGCTGTGAAAGAGTCTGTCCCACTCTTGTCTCCTAGCTTCTTGTGGTTGCTGGCCATCTTTGGCATCTCTCAGATTGTAGACTCATCACCTCAATCTCTGCCTGTATGGTCCCATGGATATACATATATACAGTTTGCATATATCTGTATGCATATCTGTTTCCAAATTTTCCCTTCTTAGAACAAGGTCGTATCGGACTTGCGTGTGTGTGTGTGTGTGTGTGTGTGTGTGCATGCGCTAGGTTGCTTCAATCGTGTCCGACTCTGTGCTACTCTATGGACTGTAGCCCACCAGGCTCCACTGTCCACAGAATTCTCCAGGCAAGATTAGTGGAATGGGTTGCCATTCCCTTTTCCAGGGGATCTTCTCGACCCAGGGATTGAACCCAGGTCTCTTGCCTTTCCTGTGTTGTGCGTCTGGTTCTTTACCACTGGCACCACCTGGGAAGCTATTGGACCAGGCGCCACACTAAATGACCTTATCTTAACCTGATCATCTGTAAAGACTCTATTTCCAAATGCAGGCACATCCACAGACACTGGAGGTTAGGACTGTAACATCTTGCAGAGGGACACAATCCAACCCATGAGAGGCAGAGTGAGGGGAGTGAGGAGCATGAGGAGCAGACTGTGCCTGAATGGACTACTGCCCCTTCCCCCGCCCCCACAGTGGCTCCTGAAGTTAATTTCTCAGGCTACTGGTCACGCCTGAGACTTCCTCTTTCCTTCTCAAACACTCTCACTCCTATTTCAAAACCCATAATTTTAACTCTATATATGACAGCTCAGATCTTAAAATCAAATCTTAGTTTGATTTTCTTCTGAAAATGAAACCAAGATTCTCTCAATAAAGATTCCACCGTTAGGAATTCTGTGTGATTTTTGTCTGTTGAAAGCATTCAACAAAAGGCAGCATTAACGCAGAGATGAAAGACTGAGGTGGAAATTTATTTGCTCTTCAATGTTGTTGCTTTGTTTTTCTTTCTTTTACCAGTTATCCTCATCTTTATAAAATGTGCAATCATTCTACTCAACCTTCAGCCACCATCCTTTTTAAGTTATGGTCAGCCACATAGAGATTCTAAGCCTTTCTCCACCCAAGATGCACAGTAAGTTGTCTTCTAACCTGCTGTTTCCTCTGCCTGGAGTAACCAGAGCTCGCTTGCTCTGGAAAACTCTATTCAAACTTCAAGACCTGGATTAGGTTTCATCTTCCCCAACTTCCTCGGGGACTTGAACTCTACCTACCTTTTCCCTTCTCAATAATGTTATAAGAAGCTTCAAACCCCACAGCTTGGCCATTTTTTGAGGTTGTCGACCTAATAATCTTTCTTAATTATACCATGCCTCTGAGAGAGTGGACTATCACACTTACCATTGTATGTGGACCCCTTGTTATTGTTCAGTCACGAAAGTGTGTTCAACTCTTTGCAACCTCAAGGACTGTAGCATGCCTGGTTTTCTTCTCCTTCACTATTCCTGGAGTTCACTCAAACTCATGTCCACTAAGTTGGTAATGCTATCTAGCTATCTCATCCTCTGTCACCCTTTTCTCCTCCTGCCCTTGATCTTTCCTGGCATCAGGGTCTTTTCCAATGAGTTGGTTCTTTGCATCAGGTGGCCAAAGTATTGGAGCTTCAGCTTTAGCATCCATGGAATATTCAGAGTTAATTTCCTTTATGATTGATCTGATTTGATCTCCTTGCTGTCTGAGCGACTCTCAAGAGTCTTCTCCAGCACCACAATTCAAAAGCATTAGATCTTTGGTGCTCAGCCTTCTTTATGGTCCAACTCTCACATTCATACATGACTACTGGAAAAAACATAGCTTTAACTACATGAACATTTGTCAGCAAAGTGGTGTCTCTGCTTTTGAAAACGCTGTCTAGGCTTGTCATAGTTTTTCTTCCAAGGAGTAAAAATCTTTCAATTTCATGGCTGTAGTCACTGTCCACATTAATTTGGGTCCCAAGAAAATAAAATTTGCCACTGTTCCCACTTTTCCCCTATCTATTTGCCACAAAATAATGAAGATCAAGAAAGCAGTATGGCAGGGCTGTCTACTGTCACCCTGTTTGTTTAACTATACGCTGAGCACATCACGAGAAATGCCAGGGCTGGATGAGTTACAAGCTGGAATCAGGACAGGCAGGAGAAACATCAACAACCTCAGATATGCAAATGATACCACTCTGATGGCAGAAAGCAAAAAGGAGCTAAAGAACCTCTTGAAGAGGGTGAAGGAAGTGAGTGAAAGAGCCTGCTTAAGACTAAACATTAAAAAAACTAAGATCATGGCATCCACCCCCATTACTGCATGGCAAATAGAAGGTAACAGGTGGAAGTAAGGACAAGTTTCCTCTTCTTGGGCTCCAAAATCACTGTAGATGGTGACTGCAGCCATGAAGTCAGAAGATGATTGCTTCTGGACAAGAAAGTGATGACAAACCTAGACAGTGTGTTGAAAAGCAGAGACTTTACGCTGCCGACAAAGGTCCATATAGTCGAGGTTATGGCCTTCCCAGTGGTCATAAACGGTTGTGAAGGCTGGACTGTAAAGAAGGCAGAATGCCAAAGAATTTATGCCTTCGAACTGTGATTCTGGAGAAGATTCCTGATAGTCCCTTGGACAGCAAGGAGATCAAAACTGTCAATTTTAAGGGAGATCAACTCTGAATATTCACTGAAAGGACTGATGCTGAAGCTGAAACTCCAGTATTTTGGTCATCTGGTATGAACAGACGACTCATCTGAAAAGTCTCTGATGCTGGGAAAGATTGAGGACAAAAGCAGAAAAGGGTGTCAGAGGAATGAGATGGCTGGACAGCATCTCCAAAGCAATTAACGTGAACTTGGGCAAACTCTGGGAGATGGTGAGGGACAGGGAGGCCTGGTATACTGCAGGCTATGGGCTGCAAAGAGTCGGACACGACTGTGCAACTGAACAATAACAAATGGGGCTGGATGCCATGATATTAGCCCTGCCTGGCACTTTATGTTTGAGGGATGTATACAGAGAAAGGATGTATAGGTCACAGAAAAGCACCTCACATATTTTCACAAGCCTTGGGTGCAAAAATAGAACATAATCACTCTCTGAAACTTTCCCCCAGTACAATCATTCTTGCTATGAGTGAGCTCCAGGGCAGAGGAAGACATTGCCATTAAGTAAAATAAATATTGATGACTCACAAGAGCTAATTTTTTAAATGTGTATACCTTCAGAGAGGAGTGTGTGAGCAAACTATCAAGGACATTGGTTACTCTCAAAAACTTCTGGTCTTTTGTTCACATGAACCAAGCTCTAAGCTGCAATTTAAAAGCCAACATCCAAGCAAAATTATCTTGCTTTCATGAAAAGCAAAGAATCCAACTCATGTAACCATTTGGCCCTTCACTGTAATAGTCTATGATGGCTTGTCATGTGACAAAAGTGTCATACGTCTCAGCAGATGTATGGGCTGAGTCCTGAAGCAGGATATGAGTTAGTGATGCATGTTCACTGAGCAGAGACACTCAGAATGGGCTTTGTGCTTTCACGGTTCCTGGCATGAGTGGCTGCGACTTCTTGCTTCAAACATTAACATCTAAACAACCAGCAACTTCTACCAATAACACTTTAACAAACTCCTTCACATTCTAAATGTAGCATCTGAAACTCCATAAACAGGAGGGAACTAGTAGCAGTCTGAAGTTGTCATCATTGACAGCTTATGATTTATCTTAACTCTCCCTCGCCATTTGGCCACGACTTTAAGTAAACACTTTCCGTCTTCCTCGTGTTCTCGTTACTGCCACCTCCCACTAATAAGAGAGGCTGCCAAGAAAAGCATCCAGACAGTTCATTTACCTCCCAAACTTGCCTGAAAGTAGCCGCCCCAGTTTAGACAAGGGGCAAAGCAACTACTGCACATTTTCAACAGATGGAACAATGCTTCTCAAGTTATTTACATTAACATTATTTGCTTTCAGGATATGTGTAATGAACGGGTAGTTGAATGAAATATTATGGCGCAGACTGAACACCAGCCGCTCAGGCTGGCCATTTATGGTGATAGATGGAGATGGGCCACTTTGCTTTCTAAGAAGCTCAAGAGCTGCGGGTAGTCCATCTTTGCTCAATTCTTGGCACCATCTTGTTCCGCCAGGTGGCTGGAGGCTTTGTCCACCTTCTCAGAGAGTTTCCTGTGTAGAGCATGATAGCCAGAGGACTCCAAGACTGTCTCCTCCTCACTCATCAAACAGTGAAGGAAGATTGATCAAGTGAGTTAGTGGCTGTGCAGCTGATCCCAAGAATGATACATGATCCCTTGGTTTTATAGAGTCTCACATCGTGTATCGTGTCCCTAGGACAAGATGTGAGACCTTTCTTCACCAGGCAGATGGAGCTCACATATGACAGCCTTCCTGAAAATGTGTAGTGGCCTGCCCATACCGATCCAAGGTGGCACTGGGTAGCATAGGGTAGACCCACCCAAGAATCATATGCCCATTGTATTCTTGTCACATCTTTTATTTAGTTTTAAACTTTTTATTTATTTATTTGTGGCTGCACTGGGTCTTCCTTGCTGTGCATGGACTTCCTCTTCCTGCTGGGAGCGGGGCCTGCTCTCTAGTTTCGGGCTTCTCGTTGCAGAGGCTTCTTGTGGTGGAGCACAGGGTCTAGGATGTACGGACTCAGTAGCTGTGGTGCCCAGATTCAGCTGTTCCGTGGCATGTGGGATCTTCCTGGACCAGAGGTTGGACCTGTGTACCCCTGCATTGGCAGACAGATTCTTAACCATGGGACCACCAGGGAAGTCATTTTCGTACCTTTTAAATCAAACTGAGGGAGGAGTAGAATGGCATCGGGGAAATGACCAGCTACAGTATGGCAAAGGGTGAGCAGAGCCTTTTTGTGTCTTCAGGCGCCCATTCGCTGACCCCACGCCCCAAGGCTTACGTCAGGCACATCACTGACATGACAGTCAGAAGCATGACGGGGGAGGATGACTCAGTGCCAGAGTCAGTCTGGCAGCAAGACTTTCTGAGTTTTATTTGGAGAGTCTCATAACAGTTAAGTATTTACTGAGTACATTCAATATCCAGCACTCTAGGTCTTGTAGGGAACCTCTTCTCCAGAAGCTGTCTCAGCAGGAGTGAGGTGAAATGCCAGCAAAATGCTGAGTGCTGGACCCGGAGGGTGTTTCTCCCATGTCCTCGAGCTAGCAGCAAAGCTCGGAGGCACTGGCTTGTCCTTGGTGTTGGTCAGAGGACAGCAGAGGGTGTGGAAGGTGGGAGCTGGGCTTGTTGCATGCCTGCATTACATCAGTGGGTTGTGTGTTGTACAAGGGATGAGACATCACAAGTTGTGTGAGCGCGGTTTGTTCAGGAGCCCTCAGAGCAGCTTGAAATGTGAGAAGAGGCTCCAAAGCATCGTCTCTAGGTTTGCCATCAGGGTATTTGTCTCCCGTTTCATTCTCCCCCTCTCACTCCCTCTTCCTTCTCTCCTCTCCCTTTCTTCTTAAGGAACCCCCACCAACACCTTGTTTTTTTCCTTGTTAAATCCTCAGAGACTCCCAGCCTCGAGGTCCTGAATTTCTCATTCATAGCTGAGTCGCTTCCTCTTAAGGAGTGCCCCCCTTTCCCAGATCAGAGATGATTTAACCCAACTGGATTCCCTTTGCAACATCTCTGCCTGACTCCACAGCACCCTTAGTCCAAGCAGCATGATAAGATGCTAGGAATCTTTTCCACATGAAGAGGAGGAGGGGACCCCAGACTGGGCCATAATGACCGTATTCTAGACTTCCTGTCTTCCTGTTGGGAGTCTGGATAGTTCTGGGGAAACAGAACCAGAAAGTGACATTTCGCCTCTATCATTTGAACAAATATTTTTAATATCATGAAAGAAAAACATCAAGTTTCTGTATTTGCCTGAGAGGTGAAAGGCTTGAAGAAAGTGGCAAGCCCTGCTGCACAACTGCCCTGCCCCCACAGCTGCCTGAGGCCGAGGCAGGGACCACGGCTCCGCAGTTCCTGTCCTGGGGCCCCTCAAACACTCCTAGGCAGCAAGTTCAGCTCTCTCAAGAAGGCGCATTCTCCTGGCTGACCACACCCTCCCCCGAGTTTAAGGGCTGGCTCTCTTCTGTGTCCTGAAGCCCCTCCAGCTTGTAGCACAAGGCCTTGTACATGAGAGGGATTTTTTTAAACCCCTTAACTGTCACTGCTCTTTGACCAACCAAATTTTATAACAAGGTCAATTATGCTTTCATTTTCCAGGGATAACATACTCAGATACATGAGCCAGTAAAACACACAGGCGTTAACAGACATATGTTGGGTTTTCCCAGTGGTTCAGATGGTAAAGAATCTGCCTGCAGTGCAGGATACCAGGTTTGATCCCTGGGTTGGGAAGATCCCCTGGAGAAGGCCATGGCNCCTGGAGAAGGAAATGGCAACCCATTCCAGTACCCCTGCCTGGAAAACTCCATGGATGGAGGAGCCTGGTGGGCTACAGTCCATGGGGTCGCAAAGAGTCGGACACGACTAAGAGACTTCACTTCACTCACTCAGTCCTTACGATGGGCTTCCCTCATGGGTCAGATGGTAAAGAATCTGCCTGCCATGCAGAAGACCCAGGCTCTATCCCTGGATCAGAAAGATCTCCTGGAGAAAGAAATGGCTATCCATTCCAGGATTCTTGCCTGGAGAATCCCATTCACAGAGGAGCATGGCAGACTACAGTTCATGGGGTCCCAAAGGGTTGGGCATGACTGAGTGACTGAACACACACACAGTCCTTACAACTGCCTTGTAACATGCCTAACTAGTTATTAGTATTAATGTCAAGGATAAAGAAAATGCAGTTTAAAGAGGGCGAAAGATAAAGTCAAACAACTGGTATATGGGAAACCAGGATTGGTGCCAGATCTGTTTCATTCTCCAGCCCGTGAACTCCTTATAGCGCTCTCTGCCCTCTCTGAGCCTCAGCCTTCTCATCTGTAAAATGGAAATAATAATACTGCTTTTCTAAGATTGCTAATTGAACCATAGGAGGTGTGTCTGTGTGTGGTATGTGTGTCTGTAAGTTACTCAGTCATGTCCCAATCTTTGCAACCCGGGGACTATAGCCTCAAGTCTCCCCGACCATGAATTCTCCAGGTAGGAAGAGTGGAGTGGGTAGCCATTCCCTTCTCCAGGCAATCTTCCCAATCCAGGGATCAAACCCGGGTCTCTTGCTTTGCAGGCATTTTCTTTACCATCTGAGCCACCAGGGAAGCCCTTATATCTTTCTGATTCCTTGGCCTTTGTCTCTAGCATCATCAAGGGACATGAGCTTACCATTCAACACAGATAGTTTTGTCTTTTCTATCCTTGAAAAAAATCTATATTTTTTCAGTTTCCCTGATGTCACATGGTTATATGCACAATTAAATCTCATGTATCCAAAGCTGATTTCACTTTTCACTTTGCATGTTAACTTTGCACCATTGTCCAAGGCTTACTTACCTAGAAAATTAAAGAAAATCTGCTTTTAGTTAGCCCATGCTAACTGAAGTCTGTTGTCAAACTCTTCCTGGAAGTTTGGGCTTCTGCTTCGTGTGACTTAGGAACTTCAGAAGCATGTTTGCTCTGCTAACACCACTACTTGGATCACTTTAACCATCACTAGCACCACAAGTCTACTATCAACACCTCCACCGTTATTGCCTCCCCCACATCCGTCCCCACCGCCTCCATCCTCCTGCCTCAGTCCCCCCTGCCTCCGTCCCCACCACCTCCGTACCTCCCCCACCCTGCCTCCATCGCCACCACTTTTCCCACTTCCACCATCACCTGCACCACTACCAATCCACCGACTCTAACCACCAGTAGTACCTCCATCTTCACTTCCGCTATTACACCTTCCCCACCACCACAACCATCTCCACCATCTTACCAACAACTCCATTAACACCATCTCCCATGAGAATTCCACCAGCATAACCAGTAGCTCTACACTACAGCCATACTCACAATAATCAAAACACCTGACACTTACAACTCCTAATCTTCCCTAGAACCCTACAAAGAAGACATTTTAATCTTGTTTGGCTCACATAGAGACTAAGTCCCAGAAAAATTAAATAACCTCTCCAAAGTGTCACAACTTCCAAATAGTTGAGAAAGGATTTGATACTAGGACTACTTGAATGGGAAAAACTGCCATCTTTCCACTATAGTCATCTTGCCTTTGGCCATGCATTCATCTTCACTCTAAAAGGACAGACTCTATTTTTCCTTTCTGAAATATAGAATGCAATGTCCTCTTTCAGCCTTGCTGGACTATAGATATGCTGAGAGAATTCCACCAGCATAACCCCTAGCTCTACACTACAGCCATACTTACAGTAATCAAAACACAGAGAGCGTTTGTCTTCATTACTGAAATGATAGCAGGAAGTCAAAGTCTCTACAAAGAGGTACATAAGGAAAACTTGAAGTGGAGAGGGTAGCGGGAAAGATTGGGTAAATGTGTAACAATCATATGTGAGGTTTAAAATGTCATAACCATGGGCTCTGGCTGTTGGATAAAAGACAATCAAGCCTTACCAGCTGGTGAGGCAAGGCCAGCTGAGGTGGGGGAGGAAGAGGGGCCTGGCAAGGAGGCCATCTCCTTGTCAGCATTGGGGTGTAGGGTTGCTGTCACATTGGAAATGAGGGCCGGCTGCAGACTGAGGTTAGCATTCAGTGAGAGGATTGAAAGGCATCTTTGAAGTCTAGATAGCGTTTCTAAAGAATCCCTGACGAGAATTCCAGACTTTTATAGAGGGATATGGAGATTGGTTATGTTTTGCTTTTGAACACTTTTTATCTGCAATAAATCCTTTCTGCCATAAATTTGAACCAAGATGGATATTAAATTGCAAAAACAACACAGACCGTGCCTATTTTTTCACACACTCACAAAAGACTCAGAACAAACTTTGTATTGACTTGCACGTATTAATAGAACAGAGTTTGGATAATGCCTTTAGGCAGGTTTTACTACTCCACTGGAACTATTACCTCCTCTATCCCATTAATGAGAAAATTGATTTATTAACTGTTGATATCTGCACTCGGGAAATTCATCAGACCCTTGATCAGTACAGCTAGGAATCGTGGACAGCAACTCTGTACTATAAAAGACAGTACCCGTAAGATACAGAAGACATACACAAAGCTGAGAGTGTTTTTGTGGTAGAAAGGGTAACATCTCTACCTTGCTTGTTCACCACGGAAAGCATCTTATTTTTTAAACCAAGCATGACCAGACTATTTCATTCTGAAGAATCTGAGCCGTATATTGGCATTTTTATCAAGGTTCCTATAAAATGGTTTTATAAGTACCTTGCAAACTTACCATCCGTAAGAAGACACAGCAAGTGAAGATATTTGCATGTTGTTTTTACGTGATTGTGCATAGAATGGAGCTCAGAAAATGGGTGTTCAGAAACTGGGTCCCTTAAGAATAATTGGGGGAGAAATCCTGATGAGCTACTTCATTTGATCCCCTAAGATAAACACTAGGAATGGTGGGATTTGCCTGCTCTTAAAACTCTCCTAAGCATTTCTTCTTCCTTACATTTCTTAAAATAAACAAATAGCTTCATCTGAGAGATATCTTTGAACCTATCATGCAAATATGCCCTCTACAAGAGCTTTCATTTGAGTATATTTAACATTTAGAATGTAAATATACTGATAGGACTCACAAAGTAGTCCCTGGGAAACAGTTCTGGGGTGCTGATAACTGCTAAGACTGGTATTTTAGAAGCCACATTCTGCTGATGAATGAGGTAAACCATCTTATGTGAATACTGAGAAGGCCCCAAAGTGCCTATAGGAAGCCTACTGGCTGGGTGAAAGCCTCTATGAAGGGAGGAGACCAGCCCTTCCTCTGCGGAACCCAAGTCTCCTGCTGCAGCCTGAGCTACACAGTGGGCACTTGTGGCTATATTGGCTGTTTTTACTCCCTCTGGGTAATAATCTGAAGGTTGCATTCATAGTGTTAACACCGGTGCCCATGGCTGGCACCAGGCATGGTGTGTTGACAATTATCTTTGGTCCTAAAGAATGAGGAGCACAGGAGGCCTGTGTCCCACTCCATAGGAGGCCTTTTCTCCCCTGCAAAGTATGTTGGCATCTTTCTTTGGCTTGTTTCAAAGAATGGGTTTCCAAGCCAGCCATGAACAGTCTCTGGAGCGTTTCCTGAGCCAGCTTCTGGTGGGGTATCGGGCTCTGGTGTATTCTGAAAAGAGAAGTTGGCATACTCAAAGAATGAGTATATTTGTAACCCACAATCACATCAACGTGAGTCAACACACAATGTCTGCCAGCAGTGTCTGGTCTGCGTGGAGTAGACTAGCGACCAGTGAAATAGACTCAGCCAGGAGTGTCAGAGCTGGAAGGACCTCACCATCTCCAGGGCCAAGGCTACAAGGATGACAGAGAATGAGCAACCTTTCCAGGGCCACTCAATCATTAAGTGAAAGATCTGAGACTAAGACCTACCCTCCCAGCTCCAATCCAGGGGTCTTACTATTGCACCAAGGTCCCTTGGCTTCCTCATTTAAAAAAAAAAAAAAAAAAGGAGCAACAACACTTGAACATTTGTCTGGCAGAATACCTGTTCTGATTAAATGGGCTAACATCTATGTAAGTGCCTCATACAGAGATGACTGTTCGATCACTCAGTCATGTTCGACTCTTTGTGAGCTCGTGGACTGTATGTAGCTCACCAGGCTCCTCTGTCCATGAGAGTTCTTAGGCAACAATACTGGAGTGGGTAGCCATTTCCTCCTCCAGGGGATCTTCCCAGCCCAGGGGTCAAGGTCGCATCTCCTGCATTGTAGGCAAATTATTTACCACTGAGCCACCAGGAAAGGCCTCACACAGAGACTGGTCCCCAGTAAATGGTTAGTAGACCCCTTCTTGCAAGGCTGTTTCCCACTGGGGCCACACCTCTAACACCACCCATTTCCGCCATGTGTATACTGCTGTGGCTACACTACCTTCCTCTACGTGTAAAACCTGGTGTGACGCTTCCCGGTCACACATACCAGGTATGAGTTTCTGCCACAGAACTTAAGATTTGGCAGTATAATAGATGAGTTAGTCATATCGAAAATGATATCCTTTTAAAAACTGGCTTTGTATAAAAGTCATTTTCCAATTCTACAGGACAGAAGCACACAGACAACCAAGTTAGGTCAAGGCTAGAGCCTTTTACTTGGTTTCCTTGATAGTTAGAGCTTGGCTTCTCATACNCTGAACCTGTCTCTTATACACATCTGGGGGTGGGAGGGCCCTTACTGAATTCCCTTGTGGCTTGGCAGAGAGTACAGCTCCTCATGGCTTGGATGTAATTAATACGGTTTAGAGCTGACCACCAGCCCCTGATCGGCTTCCGAAGAAGTCTGCACATGGGAAAGAATGAAACAGGCTCTCCTGGGACCTCAGCTGCACTCGGAGTTACTTATTTAGAACATCACCTTCCTCATGGGCTCTGGTCCCTCATGTTTCCCCCTCTATACTCACCTCTGAGCAGCACAGCATCTAATGACTGCCGTTTCTTTCTTTTTTAAATTTATTTTATTTGTTTGCTTACTGGCTGCCTTCGGTCTTTGTGGCTCCATGCGGCTTCAGCTTGGGGCTGCTCTTCTTTGCAGCGTGCAGGCTGCTCATCGCGCTGGCTTCTCTTGCCGTGGAGCATGGGCTCTAGTGCGTGGGCTTTTGCGGTTGCGGTGCTCAGGCTTAGTTTCTCTGCGGCATGTAGGCTCTTCCCAGACCAGGGGTGGAACCCACATCCCCTGTGCTGGCAGGTGGATTCTTGCCCACTGTGCCGCCAGCGAAGTCCTGAGCAGTTTCTTTCCCTTGAAAGAAGTACAGTGTTCTTCTCAAGATAGCATCGAGTCCTTACTGGATGCAGCCTCTTACAGAAGCCTCCGCACCTGGATGGGAAGAACCCCTTCCAGTGCAGCAGGGCTCCTTCATGGTCCCTGGTGAACACGTCTTCCATGAAGCCCCTGGATACACTAGAGTTAGGTGCCAGGTATTCAAAGGGGCTGCATGGCAACTGCTTTTTGTTTGCTTGCTTTTACAGTATTGAGAGTAAGCAGTTGTTTTAATATACTTTTTCTTACCCCATGAAGCATGACTCTCCAGTTGACACTGGGTATCAGGACTTCAGCAACCCTGGGGGCCATGAGGAGGCTAAAGGACCACTGTCCCCCACTGGGGGGTTACTATTTCATCACCACATAAGGCAACAGGTGGACTGGCCTCCAGGACCCAATCCAGGACTGAAGGGACATTTGCCATCTCACCTTGACCAGAGTGATCCAGGTTGTTGGCTTCCAGCCCAGAGAGGGTGAGGGGACTGAACCATGTGAGCTGAAGGCCATGATGGAAGAGAAATGACCCCTGGGGTGCAGTGAGCCACTGCAGCAGCCTGCTGACGGATGGAGAGCTAATGGCATGCGATAGGCAGCCTCGAGGAGTGCTGAGTAGCAGGAGGGAATGACTTGAGTCCACAGCACAGAAATTAGTTTGTGGGAAGCCTGGGCAAACAGGTGAAGGAATCCAATCCATCAGCAGCCCTCTTGGTTCTGCCTTCAAGATTGAACCAGAATCTAGCTCCTTCCCTCAATTCCACCATGACTACCTTGCCCAGCCACCACATAGCCTCTCTAGATCATTGCAGCAACTTCCTAACTTGCCTCCCTGCTTCCAACTCTGCTACTTCAGCCTATTCTCCACACAGCCAAAAGGACTCTTAAAAAACCTAAGGCAGGGACCTCCCTGGTGGTCCAGTGCTTAAGAATCTGCCTTGCAATGCGGAGGACACCAGTTAGTTTGATTCCTGGTCCAAAGCATCACAACTACTGAGCCTGTTCTCTGGAGCCCTTGAACCATAACTACAGAGCCCACGTGCCCAGGAGCCTGTGCTCTACAAGCGAAGCCACCACAATAAGAAGCTAGAGAAGCTCCCACTTGCTGCAACTAGGGAAAGCCCATGCAGAGCAACAAAGGCCCAGTGCAGCCAAAATAAATAAATCAATTTTAAGAAAATGCTAGAAGAGTAATTACCTTAAAAAAACCGAAGTCAGGTCATGTTATGCCTCTTCCCAAAACCCTCCAGGGGTTTCCTGTAGTGGGTTGAATAGTGTCCAAACCTTCACGTCTACCTGCCACCTCAGAATGTGGCCTTATTTGGAAGCAGGGTCTTCACAGATGTCATTAGTTCAGGGTCGAGGTGCAATCATCCTGGATTAGGATGACCCTTTAAGTCCTTAAGAGGAGAGGGCAAGGTGGAGTCACAAAGGAGGAACACAGTAAGAAGACAAAGCAGAGTCTGGAAAGACGTGCATGGGTTAGACCAGGAATGCTGAGGATTGCTGGCTCCATGAACTCCCAAGCCCATGCCAGGCCCTGAGAGCAGTGTCAACCCCACGTTCAATCTGAGTCCAGCTCTGCCCACCTGCTGAGGTCACAACAGTTCCTACCTGGAGGCGGATGGCAGCCTCCCAAAGCAGCGATGATACAAGCATTTTGGGAGCAGTAGTAATGGTGCCTGTTGTCTACATTTTGTATATGCATAGTCTATGTGTAGAGTGAGATTATGAAATGCATTATATTAACATCTATATAGGGCTTCCCAGGTAGTACTAGTGGTAAAGAATCCCCTTGCCAATGCAGAAGACATAAGAGATGTAGGTTCAATCCCTGAGTTGAGAAGATCCCTTGGAGGAGGGCACAGCAACCCTCTCCAGTATTCTTGCCTGGAGAATCCCCTGGACAGAGGAACCTGGTGGGATACAGTCTATGGGGTTGCAAAGAGTTGGACATGACTGAAGCAACTTAGCACGCAGTATACAGCATCTATACACACAAGACACATGGATGAAAAGATGGGACTCTTGACCCCAGCAGAAAGACAGTTGTTGACTATTTCCTGAGCCTTGAGGTTTGTTCTGTTATGGGTCGTGGTTTGCCCATTTTAATACCTCTCCCCACTTAGCCTCACTCTCTGCTTCTATGGCACCAGGGCAGCTGGCACCATGGATGTTTACAACAGAATGTGTAGGTAGTGGTTTCCTGAACGAGCAGGTTTGCAGCCTGTGCTCCTCCTGGGGCCTATTCATACCCTCTCCGCCCAATGCACGGGCCATTCCAGCCTCATACTGGTGCCCAGAACCCCTGCCCTCGGAGCGGTGACCTCTGGGTTAAAGAAGGTCCAGAAAAGAAAAAAAAAAAAGAGGGGAAAAACCTGCCATGGGCTTGCCGGTTTTCAGATTCTTTTTCTTTTTATTTGGCTAGAGTCTTGGTTGTGGCCAGTGGGATCTGGTTCTCTGGCAGGGACTGAACTCAGGCCGTCTGCATTGGGAGTGCAGAGTCTTAGCCACTGGACCACCTGGGAAGTCTTGGTTTTTAGATTCTTGTAGAAGGAGAGGCCACAGCTTTGAGGGGGGTTTCTAGTTTATGGGCACCAGCCTGCTGGCCCTCTTCCCCTGGAATCTTCATCGTTTCACTGCTCACCAGTGTGGCTATAAGGAGGGACTGGAGCCTCTGGCTGTGTCCTGTGACCATTTGTTCCCTCTCTTGCATTACTCAGTCTGCAGCGGTGCAGTCGGAGCTGTGGCCCCATTGTTTCTGCAGGAGGATGTCTTGGGAGTCGGAGCTGTGGGCCCATGTGCACAGCCTCAGTCCCCATCCTACTGACCTTGCTCTAACCTGAGTCAGACCACATGTTCACAGGCTCCCAGCACTTCTGTGGACATGGACCATGGATCCCTGGAACTTCAATTATGCCCTCAATCATTCTCTGAGGACCCCTTCTTGGAGATCTAAAGCTGGTTGGAGCCAGGCAAGGGTCTTGGTTGAGCCTTCCCACATTTCACAGCTCTCCCTGCAGCATCTTCAACAACCGCCCCCCNATTCCGTTTCACCTTGCTGTTTACATGAAAATCAAATCTGTCTCCCACCAGGACCATGAGCCCTTTGAGGACAGGACATAAATTCCCCCAATAACCTAACAGAATAGGTTCTCAGTAACTACTGAATAAAAGTATAGATAAACAAGTGGTTTTAACATGGTGGGGTCCTGGCATTGTACACGAGCTTGTGAGGTGACTGCCCACATGGTATTATTTCACTGATCCAAGGAAAAATTTGACATCCTCAATGCCTTTTCCACCAATGAGCTAGTTTCTTACAGCTCCAGTCATCCATGTATCTACGTATGAGTCCAATGTTATGCTGGGCTCCAGGATTTAAAAATGAATCAGACCTGGCTCCTAATTGGCAACAGCCTTCCTCTAGACTGATGATTTGAAACCTTAACTGAGTGTACACAGGAGGTCCTTCACTAAATGCCCTTTATGTCTTTGTAACATGAATGAAAGATCTCAGATACATTTTGACCAGGAAACAGGACAACCTGAGAGATCTGTGGAGGGCAGAAGAAATGAAGCATCACCCACAATGAAGGGAAATAGCTAGAAGAGGTCAAGTCAGAATAAGTCTCCCAGGATACAGTTCTTAAGGAGCTGGTCAAAGGAGAAGGCTTATCAACAACTGGACTCAGTGGGAAAGTGGTGTGAAAATAAGCATGCTTGAAAAGAAAAAGCCCAGTTGGGACTAACTAGACATGGGTTTGAATTTCATCTCTCCACTTACTAGCTATATAAACATGGGCAAATCGTCAAAACCTCTGATCTTTATAGTTTTCTCCTCTCTACAATGGAGATGGCCTCACAGTATTTTTTGTGTGATGATTAAATGAAATATGGCTTCCTTGGTGGCCCAATCTGTAAAGAATCTGCCTGCAGGAAACCTGAGTTTAACCCCTGGGTCAGGAAGATCCCCTGAAGAAGGAAACAGCAACCCACTCCAGTGTGCTTGCCTGGAAAATTCCAAGGAGAGAGGAGCCTGGCAGCCTACAGTCCATGGGGTCACAAGAGTTGGACATGACTTAGCAACTAAGCAACCTCCAAATGAAATATAATATCAAATAACCAGTTAGACTGCATGTGCTCAATAAATGTTGTCCCTCTTCTCTCTTACTTTGATACAAAGCAGTCCTAGGGTTCAGATGCACTTCTAATCTCTATGTCTCTGTAGGTGGGTATCTTTTTCAAAACCTGTTCACCTACAAATCAGGAGGACAGGAGCTGCTGGCCAGGCGGGGTGACTCTGCATATATGCTTATGGGAAAGACCTGACTGGGGTTGCTTGGGTCTATTCCAGGTAAAGTGGTCTCTTTGTGGACATCTTTTCTGGAACCAGGATGCAGAAGAGACTTGGCCTGATTCTTGGTAAGATGAGCCCCGGCTCTCTTTGCAGACAGGGCTTCTGGAAGCATTATCCTGGGCAGCTGAGGGAGAACTGAATGGTGAGGCAGTGCTGGGCCCCTGATGCCAGCTGCTACCAGTTGGTAGCCAGGAGCCGGCCCCATGGCTCTCCTGGATCCTGGGTGATGCTGCAGATAGGCACAGCGGGTGAGAGGTGTGGGTGGGGCTGTGCTTCCTTCAAATGTGCAACTTCAAAGTCTCTGCATATGTCGTTTGGCATTGAAGAGAGTCAGGGGCAACTGGAACTGTGGAATTTCCAGGTATAAATGGTCCCATTCAGAGCTGTGTGTCCGTTGCACAACAAGGGAACAAGGAGATATTTGATGGCATTAAATGGCCTTGAGCTCAAAACAAAGGGACACAACTTTCTTTGCTTTGTCTTCTAAACCTAAAGGCCTGTCCTATGTGATGGTAGGTTATGAAAACAAGTGATGACTTGTCCCACTCTGCCTTGGCAGAAGGCTTGCTCCTGGACAGAAATCTGAAGGCAGGCCCTCTGACCTGGGTTTTCCCAAAGACTCAAGCATACATTGAATCTGGACAGTGAAAGATGTGTATTAAAGATCCAGTCGTCCAACACAGAGACAAGAACTCTCTGAGATGGATCTCTCTCCCTAGTTCTGGTAGCCAATCCATTAACAAATCCCTAATTACTCTTACACTGCTCCCATCTCCATCCCCTCTGAGCTGTCTGTCAGTTTACTCCNTGGACATCCTTTCTGGAACCAGGATGCAGAAGAGACTTGGACTGATTCTTGGTAAGATGAGCCCCGGCTCTCTTTGCAGACAGGGCTTCTGGAAGCATTATCCTGGGCAGCTGAGGGAGAACTGAATGGTGAGGCAGTGCTGGGCCCCTGATTCCAGCTGCTACCAGTTGGTAGCCAGGAGCCGGCCCCATGGCTCTCCTGGATCCTGGGTGATGCTGCAGATAGGCACAGCGGGTGAGAGGTGTGGGTGGGGCTGTGCTTCCTTCAAATGTGCAACTTCAAAGTCTCTGCATATGTCGTTTGGCATTGAAGAGAGTCAGGGGCAACTGGAACTGTGGAATTTCCAGGTATAAATGGTCCCATTCAGAGCTGTGTGTCCGTTGCACAACAAGGGAACAAGGAGATATTTGATGGCATTAAATGGCCTTGAGCTCAAAACAAAGGGACACAACTTTCTTTGCTTTGTCTTCTAAACCTAAAGGCCTGTCCTATGTGATGGTAGGTTATGAAAACAAGTGATGACTTGTCCCACTCTGCCTTGGCAGAAGGCTTGCTCCTGGACAGAAATCTGAAGGCAGGCCCTCTGACCTGGGTTTTCCCAAAGACTCAAGCATACATTGAATCTGGACAGTGAAAGATGTGTATTAAAGATCCAGTCGTCCAACACAGAGACAAGAACTCTCTGAGACGGATCTCTCTCCCTAGTTCTGGTAGCCAATCCATTAACAAATCCCTAATTACTCTTACACTGCTCCCATCTCCATCCCCTCTGAGCTGTCTGTCAGTTTACTCCTTGGGTTCTAAGGGGAATAATCACTGAGACTATGTCTGGAAGAATTTCCCAACCACTGAAATCACAACGCCATCCTGAAACAAACATATTTAACAACTTATTCCAATAAGCTGGATGAGCAAGAACATCTTATGTATATCTTAGGATTTATTTCTCAGGTGAAACTTACCTAGACGAGGAAATGGAAACTCAGAGAAATTGTCTAAACTCAGAGGTCCCCAACCTCCAGGATCTAATGCCTGATGATCTGAGGTGGAGCTGATGTAGTAACAATAAAATGCACAATAAATGTAATACACTTGAATCATCCCTAAACTATCCCCTCCACCTGGTCCATGGGAAAATTGCCTTCCATGACACTAAACTAGTCCCTGATGCCAAATAGGTTGGGGACAGCTGGTCTAAGGTATAGTACAAGTGAGTGGCAGAGCTGTGGATTCTTGTCCATCATCAGCATCATGTTACCTGTTCCGGCCCTTCCCATTGTGTGCTTGCCTCTGCAATTTTCCTCCCATGGGACCCTTCCTTCCCCAGGGGTCAGCATGAGAAAGGCACTTTGGTGGATATTGAGAGGATATTACTAAAAATTCCTGGAGTACCTTTAAAAGATCTTAAAACAGAGCTTTTGAAAACTTGTTTCTAAAAATAATTCAATTATTTATACCAGATATATACATATTGATCAATATCTGAATGTGTTAATTTCTCCAGGTACCAGTCGCTCAACATCCCATGCCTAATTTAGAAATGTCATAAGGCTCAGTAAGTGCACACCTTCAGAATCACAACTCTAGGCTGCCACAAAGTATATTTTAAAGTGTGAAACATGTACGTTGCAAGAATACAGTATCCTTGTGCAGAGACAAACGGTAATTACTGGAATGCCAGCTCAGAACTGGGAACATGAAAGCCTCACAATGAAAATCTTGTGTTGCTGGTGCACATGTTTGGTCAGAGACATGAAATTTTAAAGAATCTTCATTTACAGGAATGATGCCAGCTCCTCCCTCCTGCACATCCTCTCAGTGGATTAATCACCAGGCCCCCGGGAACCACAATGTGACCGCTATGTGAGGCGCCTTCTTCCCTGAAACAATGAAGTTCTGTCCGATTGTCTTTGGGAGGCATTTACAGCTCCAGGACATTGCTCTGTTTTATTGAAAGTACTCAGCACTGGCTTCTTGGGACATGGCTGGAAGGGCTGTTGAGCTGGATTGGGCAATAACAGATGTTCCAGTGGGACACTGAGACATCCTTAGTTGGGCGGGGTGGAGGGGGGACGCACATTTTGAAAGGTGAAGAAGGCATAAGTGCATTTCACAAAGCTGAGTGTGACTGAGCTGACCCATTACGCTGTGTCCCGATCAAGTCCTTAGCAGGGGTCTTCCCCGCCTACAGGTCACAGGACTGAGAGGAACACAACGGCCGGAGCTGAGGCCCTCTGTCTTAATAATGATGAGATGGGATGAGATGGTTTCTGTTCTTCTGGCTGGGTAGAGCCTGGAATGCAGTAGCTATGCCTGAGGCGCCGTGTGGAGGGTACAGAGGAACATTGTCATTCCCAGAAGAACGTGGCAGCCACCACGCACAGTAGGCTGGCTGCTCTCCACCCCCATGTCTAAGGGCAGCAACTGAGAGCCCTTAAAATAATAAACAGCTGGCCGTGGGCTCCCTACACAATCCCCAGAATTCCAGAACAATTGGATTTGACTGAACAGGTTTTCAACCACAGCACAGGAAATCCAGAGTCTAAAGACCTCCCACCCGCACCCACTGGCCTGGGCACCTGTTTAGAATGTTCGTCCTGAAGATTTGTGTCTGTAAGGCATTCTACAAAACAGACAAGAGCAGGAGGATTCAGTGTTCTTGAGCTGAGCAATCTCACCTTCCATCTTTGGAGCACACAAACACAAAGGTACCTGGGGCTCTACATCCTGTGTGGACGTGACTCATTTCCCATGTTGGAGGGGCCCCTCTACCTAGGAGATGACTCCCCAACCTTGTTTCCCTACCTCAGACCTGGAAATGGGGAGAGCGTAAAGTGGAAGATGAGGAGGAAACGTAAGAATCTTGATGAAGTTCACAACAAAGACGTCTTCAGCAAGCCTGTTCTGAGCTTCCAGAGTGACTCTTTGGGTAGGGGTGATGGTAGTAACTTATCTGCAGCCTGAAAAAGTGAACATGAATGAAAACTGAGAATCGAAGAAACCGAGTTTTGTTTCTGGTTCTGCTATCTGCAGGTCATGTGACTCTGATAAAGTATTTAACATTTATGGGCCTCATTTTCCCCATCTGTAAAATGGGGAGAATAAAAAACTTGTTCTGGAGTTATGCCCATAGTATATAACTCATAAATATTAATTATTAACTGACTACTGGTTGCACAAATAGTACCTACCTCCAAGTTGCTATGAGGATTCACTGAAACAATATGTGTGACCCTTGCCTCACAAATGATAAACATGCACAATTTTGAAAGCATGGTGGAGAAGGCTACACCTCTCCAAGGAGCCCTGAGAAGACTCCACAAAAATGTGGGGCTTCATAGGATGCGAAGTATAGAATAAGTGCCATACTAACAGGTATCCTGNGACTGAACAGGTTTTCAACCACAGCACAGGAAATCCAGAGTCTAAAGACCTCCCACCCGCACCCACTGGCCTGGGCACCTGTTTAGAATGTTCGTCCTGAAGATTTGTGTCTGTAAGGCATTCTACAAAACAGACAAGAGCAGGAGGATTCAGTGTTCTTGAGCTGAGCAATCTCACCTTCCATCTTTGGAGCACACAAACACAAAGGTACCTGGGGCTTTGCATCCTGTGTGGATGTGACTCATTTCCCATGTTGGAGGGGCCCCTCTACCTAGGAGATGACTCCCCAACCTTGTTCCCCTACCTCAGACCTGGAAATGGGGAGAGCGTAAAGTGGAAGATGAGGAGGAAACGTAAGAATCTTGATGAAGTTCACAACAAAGACGTCTTCAGCAAGCCTGTTCTGAGCTTCCAGAGTGACTCTTTGGGTAGGGGTGATGGTAGTAACTTATCTGCAGCCTGAAAAAGTGAACATGAATGAAAACTGAGAATCGAAGAAACCGAGTTTTGTTTCTGGTTCTGCTATCTGCAGGTCATGTGACTCTGATAAAGTATTTAACATTTATGGGCCTCATTTTCCCCATCTGTAAAATGGGGAGAATAAAAAACTTGTTCTGGAGTTATGCCCATAGTATATAACTCATAAATATTAATTATTAACTGACTACTGGTTGCACAAATAGTACCTACCTCCAAGTTGCTATGAGGATTCACTGAAACAATATGTGTGACCCTTGCCTCACAAATGATAAACATGCACAATTTTGAAAGCATGGTGGAGAAGGCTACACCTCTCCAAGGAGCCCTGAGAAGACTCCACAAAAATGTGGGGCTTCATAGGATGCGAAGTATAGAATAAGTGCCATACTAACAGGTATCCTGTGAGGAACAGTTTTCATGGGGAAATATTCAGGAAATTGAGTTAAACAAACTTAAATAGGCTTCTGACCTGCAAGATCTCTCAGGATGTGTTGTAAATTTCCTAGAGACATAAAAGTAACCTCTTTTTAAGCTCACTTGATCATCAAACCCTTTTTCACAAGGTTCTCCAAAATCTTGAGTTCTCAAGTGATATATTAAAGAATACAGTTGGGGAAATAGTTGCTTTAGATATGCCCCCACGAAGAAGAAGATTTAATCCCACCCTCCAACCCAAGAAATAAACTCTTTAGTTTCAAGGACTGGACACATGTTTTCTTTCTTCCCTTTGCCAGGCATTTCACAAGGCTGTGACCACTACAAGTTACTTTTATGCTGAATTGTTTTTTATCTTCAGAATGGAAATAAATATCTATAAAGAGGACACAGGCTTCCCAGGTGGCTCACTGGTAAAGAATCCACCTGCCAATACAGGAGATGTAAGCTAAATCCTTCAGTCGGAAAGATCCCTTGGAGAAAGAAGTGGCAACTCACTCCAGGATTCTAACCTGGAGAATCCCATGGACAGAGGAGCCTGGCAGGCTACGGTCCATGGGGTCACAAAGGGTCGGACATGACTCAGCAACTAAACAACAACAACAAAGAGGATGTTATCAGCTAATGATTTAAATTCCTAACTCACCAATATCTAGAGCAGTTTCTGGGGATGGAGACTAGACACAGTTTACCTGCTGAGTAGGAGTCACATCCACAGAGGTGAAGGGAAGGATCGGAGTGGCAAAAACAGCCCCCCAGCCTCCAGACCAAATGGATAAGGAGAACAAGATCTAGTTTTCTCATGATCTGAAACACTCAGAGGGCCACCAAAGGCCATTGCACGAGTCATGGGTAAGGCCCAAAGCAGAGTAGAGAGAGTCCAGAAAACAAAGGACTGTCTTCCTCAAAATTATCAATACGCCCAGGTCAGTCCAGTGGTACAAGGAACTAGAAGCTGATGACAGAACTTCTTTCATGTTTATCGTCATTTGGAAAAAAAAATAGAGATTTGCAATTAGCCAGGACAGATCTTTAGAACTACTCAGTGAGTCCCAAATTATATCAGGCATTGGTGTTTCATCATCATCCAGGAAGAGAACTTCCCTTTTGGGGAGACGACATCATTTATCTCGACGTTGGGGTATCAGAAAAGGGGCCCACCACCTCAAAGAGGGGGAGCTTCTTTTCCAGGTGAAAAGAAGCAACTCAGTGATAGGTTCAAGGAAAAACCCACAATATTTCCAGCCTCATCTGCTTCTGCTCATGGTTCTGCAGCCACCTGACCTGAAAGGGATGTTGGAAAGTTGACCCATCCACATGTGGAGCAAAGGGAAATCAAAAGAAGATTCCCCCCCCCTTTTTTTTTGCTGTCTTAAAAATCTTGTCCTAAATGTCCTCCATTCTCTAGGATAAATGTCGTTTCCTAGATCATAGCCCAATTCATTTCTAATTGTTCTTCCACCAAATTCATTTGAGTCCATTCAAATCCTACACAAATCTTTAGCGTAAAAGTGAGAATAAATTAAAACTTAAGGTACAGAATGAGACTGAGTTATCGATTGTTTTCACTGGAGAGATACTCAATTTCCTTCATTAATGGGGGTTGGGGCAGGCAGGTATTAAATGAGAGAGAAATAGCATGGCCTGGTGGGAAAACATTGAACTAAAATTCCAAAAATAAAGGTCTAAGACATTGGGTGAAAAAGTTGGCTCCTACATTTATAGAGTGACTGTAAATAACTTTCTTTTCATTCTCTTGGTTCTTCTTCTGTAAAAGAGGTATTGAGTTGGGACCCTCTGGGTTTAGCATTCCAGAACAAGGATGTGAGGAGATGGAAGAGAATGTCTCTTAACAGTGATTTTTGCATGCATTTTTCTCTTTCTGTTTCTGTAGATTAGGAGGAAACCAGTGATGTGAACTCCCCAGTGAACTCCTGAGAGGTAGTGTCTCCATCCACACAGGCCTAAGATGCTATCAGTAGAGAACTTTCCACCTTTGCTAACATTTCTTATCTTCTGTCATCTGCATGGTGACTGTGAAAAATGCTCTCAGTTGGGTGTTTCTGATTCATTTTTGTGATGGTCCCATGATGTCTGAAGAAGTTAAAGTTTAAACTCTCTCCCTTCCCATTGGCCTTTATAGCTCTGTGGATCCTGCCAGTAACTGGGTTGATTCCTAAGGCTTGAGCTCTCTAGAAAGAAAGATGGCCTGACCAGGGTAAGTGGCTATATTTGCTGAGCTGAAAACTCACCCAAGTTTTAAAGGACTCTCTTATACGGCGGCAATAAATGTGAGCCAGCCTGTCAATGCCTCCATTTTCAGAGGGTGTGATGAAGATCTCTATCTAGGAATAAACTTCCTCAAAGATAAAACAACAGGTTTGAGCTTCAGAAAACAATGGTAATATTGTCTGGGGATTTGGAGACGCTGCTCCTAAAGGCACTTAGAGAACAGAGTGTACTCTTCCCATTGATCCTGACAATTTATGTATTGTTCAGGAACTAGCCCCAAGCAAAGTCTGGGAAAAGTCAGTATTTGAGGGCCTTTAAAACGTTAAAATCCAGCTGCAGTCTCCAGCAGATAGAGAGTTTTTTTTTTTTTTAATATGATGCACTTTTACAGTCACACAGGCCAGGATGCAAGGTGCTTTCTGTCTCTCAGCCCTAGCTTCAAAGGCATCTGGAGTAAATGCAAGTGTGTCTTTGTGTGCAGCACACACGTGTACAGGCTGTCTATTTTGGCACATGTGTCAGTGCCACTGGGTGTGTGTGTCTGTGCACAGCGTGGCTGATGGAAATGGGAGACGTAGTGCTAGTTTTAGGGGCAGAAGAGGTGAATGTCAGCACTTGAGGACAGTGGGATGCACACACAGGTACCTATGTGCACACTCACCTATGGCAACTATGTTTTTGTGGGTGGTGAAAGAGGGTTTTGTAGAAATACATGACTGCGGATAGGCCCACAGAATTATCAGCAGTCATCACATTAGACTCAGTGAAGACACCTCTGTTCCAGCCCAAAGCCCAATGGCTCTCAGACTTGTACATTCACTGGAGAGTTTTCCCAAGTCCCTCGGTATGCCCAGTCCTGTATCAAACACTGTAATAAAAAAGAAAAAAAAAATAGAGAGAGAAGATGAGGCTTACTTCTTCAAAGAGGCCACCACATAATATGAAAGATGAAGTGTGTATGCTTGAAAAGTTAACACTTCTGAGTAGAAAGAAACCTGGTCCAGGCAGCTTTATAATACTTGTCTGTTAACCTCACGCTAGGATGTCTTTAACTAGACAATTTATGAAGGCAACAATCAAGACTATTTTCAACACTCTGAGTGAATTCTCTCCAAAATGTAACTGAGGTTCTTTTTTATGTACAGTTAATTTAGACTCTGTCTTACAAGATAAACAGTAAATAAAATATTTACTCGTTGAAGTGTGAAATGGGCTTTGGATTTCTTCTCATTAAGGAACCACCAATGATGGTGTCAGGATTAAATAAATGATGATGGTGATGGTGCTGATGATGATGCTAGTACGATAAGATTAATGATAGATATTAAGTTCTTAAATAATCTGGGCATTGTGGGAAATGATTTCCGTGGATCTACATGATGAATTTGGATCACATCTCAGTGCAATGGGGAAAAGAGATCTGATGAAGGAGAGGTCTGAAAGGAGACCCAACAGAGAACTGGCAGTGTGATGGATGTGGGGATCTGGCTCTTTCCCACAGGAATTTAGAACCCTCCAGTGACTGGAAGTCTTGCCTTGAGCCTCGGTGCTCAGATCTTAATGGTGTGAGCATGAAGAGGAGGTCACTTCTCAGGATTGGTAGTCATCCTATGGCCAAGATATTCAATCCCAAGCCTGTCCTACCTCCAGTCATTCTACTCCCAGATCACTGCTTTAGAAAAACTCTTTCTGAACTGCTCGTCCTGAAAAACCCCACTCTCTTGTCTCAGATGGTAAA
The DNA here is from genome assembly GCA_006410875.1 of Neotragus pygmaeus. Taxonomy (NCBI): domain Eukaryota; kingdom Metazoa; phylum Chordata; class Mammalia; order Artiodactyla; family Bovidae; genus Neotragus; species Neotragus pygmaeus. The sequence goes on along the minus strand of SJYV01001366.1, from coordinate 171,266 downwards.
GAGTCTGCCTGCAATGCTGGAGACCCAGGTTCAATCATCCCTCGGTGGGGAAGATCCCCTGGAGAAGGGAATGGTGGCCTACTCCAGTGTTCTTGCCTGGAGAATCCCATGGACAGAGGAGGCTGGCAGGCCACAGGTCATGGGCTTGCACAGACTTGGCCATGACTGAGTGACTCCCACTTTCATTTTTCCAGGGCGCAGCTTTCAGGGGAAGCACAGACTCTCACTTGGCCACAGCATCTCCATTCGTATCCACACTAATAACTGTCTCTCACATTTGTGCAGGACTCTGTAGTTGATGTAGAGCACTTTCACACCCACAGTTTGCGTAAACAACAACAATCACCCTTTGGAATAGGTAGGATTAGTCACTCCAAGAGCATCACAGAGCAGATCAACCTAGATGAAAAGAATAAAGTAAGAATTGCTTACTAGTAATTGTAAAGCATCTACGTGTTCAGTCAGTTCAGTTCAGTTCAGTCGCTCAGTCGTGTCTGACTCTTTGTGACCCCATGAATTACAGCATGCCAGGCCTCCCTGTCCATCACCAACTCCCGGAGTTCACTCAAACTCATGTCCATCGAGTCAGAGATGCCATCCAGCCATCTCATCTTCTGTCATGCCCTTCTCCTCCTGTCTCCAATCCCTCCCAGCATGAGGGTCTTTTCCAATGAGTCAACTCTTCTCATGAGGTGGCCAAAGTANATTTGGAACCAGTCTGTTGTTCCATGTCTGGTTCTAACTGTTGTTTCCTGACCTGCATACAGATTTCTCAGGACCCAGGTCAGGTCATCTGGTATTCCCACCTCTTGAAGAATTTTCCACAGTTTGTTGTGACTTTAAAACCAAAGGAGAGATTTTTATATAGAACAGTATGTGCAGCTGGAGCTGTATAGTTGAGGAAGTACATAGGAATGTTATCTTGTAGGAACATGAGTATCAGGTGACGACTTTGAAGTACCATTGAAATTGTCCAAATAGGGAGGCATTGTGTACAAAGCAGCATTTTTGGAAGCCGGAGATTTCAGTGTGTGATGAATCACTTTGCTATGTATTGGAATAGAGTTATCAGGAATGAGCGATTGCAATACTCCTCATCCAAGGGGATGAGGACTAGGGTGGTGACAGTTATAAGTCAAAGAAATAATTCATTTCCACTTCTCCAATTTTATTCTAAGGAATCGGACAATGAGGTCAAGATGTGTGCAGAGATGTTTATCCTATCTTCTTAAAGTGAAAGAAAGTGAAAGTCCCTCAGTCCTGTCTGATTCTTTGTGACCCCATGGACTGTGGCCCACCAGGCTCCTCTGTCCATTGGAATTTTNGACAATGAGGTCAAGATGTGTGCAGAGATGTTTATCCTATCTTCTTAAAGTGAAAGAAAGTGAAAGTCCCTCAGTCCTGTCTGATTCTTTGTGACCCCATGGACTGTGGCCCACCAGGCTCCTCTGTCCATTGGAATTTTCAGGCAAGAATACTGGAGTGGGTTGCCATTCCCTTCTCCAGGGGATCTTCCCAACCCAGGGGTCAAACCTGGGTCTGTTGCACTGCAGGTGGATTCTTTACTATTTGAGCCCCCAGGGAAGCCTAGCATCTTAAATATTCTTTAAATAAGTGAAACATCACAAATCTGTGAGCTTTCTAGTTTTAAGCCCTCCTTTCCCATATCTAATTTCCCTCTTTTCCTGTTCTGTGTTGCCATGAATTCAGCGCCAGCCATCTCCATGCACATTTTTATATTTTTATGGCCATAACACTTTCACAAGCAGTATAATGTTATTTGCCAGTTTTTAAACTTGAGATGAATGTCATCATAATGTACATATCCTTTAAACCACAAGTTAGTTGCCCTTGGTTTCCCAAAGTTTCAGCTGCAATGCGTTTGGATTGGGACCAGGAATTCACATCGCTGACACATTTCAGGGACCATATTTTGAGAATGACTGCTTTAGTCCCTAAAAATAATATTCCATTGTCTGACTATGCCTCAGTATATTTAACTGTTCTTTACTTGATGGGTGTTGTTTCATTTTTCAGAATTCTAAACAATGTTGAAGTGAACATTTTCTTCTTGCACTCATATGTGAGTTTCTATTGTATATATATTCAATACATTGGAGATATTGCTAGATGGTAGNGAAGTACTGATGGGGCTTATTCATGGCTCAGAGATGAGTAAGAATATCTCCATCTTATCCAGTGATTTATCAGGCTGACTTGAACATTTCCAAATGAGATTTTTTTTTTTTTAAGAAATTTTGCCAGTTTATTTTTATTTTTTATCTCCCTCTTGGTAGCAACTGAAGTTCTGAATTCAGTGAATATATGTTAGACACTGTTTACTTGAACTTTCTAAAACAAACTGTTCATCTTGGGTGTAACAGAAATGCTCTCTTTTTCGTATTACTGTTCCCATGCCTCTCTGCAGAGGCTCGCCAACACAAACACCTCCTTACAGGGCTTGCTCCACCACTTTTCTCTCTTTGGTGAGTCTGCCATTGGATTTCAGTCGATAAATTTGCATTTAGCGCTTAATTTGTTCAGTATGCCTTACTAATTTGGCAATATTTATTTTGGCCCAGAAAGCATAAGGCAGCTAAATTCTTTTGTTTTGTTTGGTGTGCGCTTTTTTTTTTTTTTTTCATTTTCATGAAAGGATTTGAGATATGAAAAAGTTCCAGTGTCACGGACAGGACTGGTTTCCTGTTTATGCATCACCATAAATATGAAAGGTGCTGGGTGACATTTCTCAGCTGAGAGAGTCCATACAGCCCTGTGTGGAGAGCAAATCTTCAAGCAGGGTGGTCTTGAGGTGACTTGCTGACCTTGTATAATGTCAAGAGGAATTATTGTTAAAGTACAGTAGCCAGATACCACACACACACACACACACACACACACACACACACACACAGAACTTTAATGGTTTTTCTCACCCATGTTATTATACGGACAAGAATTTAATTGTAATATCTTTAGGTTCTCCAAATCAATCTTCATCTTTCAGGAAAAAAAAAGTGTCAGAAAGTGTATTCATATCTGTAGCTTTTTTGTTTGTTTGGTCTGTATGTCTTTTCACAAGGCTCCTCCGCAGAAACAAATCTACCCCCACAGCACCATTCCAGAAACTTCTGTTAGATATGGGATTGCAGCTCTGTGGCCCCTTTTCTTTCCCTCAGAGAAATGCTGCAGCTAGAGAGACTCTTACACAGTCCTTGAAGAGTTCATATTAAAGAATCTCTGAGAACACAGTAGTTACCAGACTCTGACCTTCCTAAGACCAAGGTGGTCAGGGAAGAGTGGCCCCCACGGCCCGAGTTTGACATTGTTGTTCACTGGAACATAGGAGGCAAAGAGAATGCTTCCTAGAGAGGAGGCTGTTCTCAGTCAAAGACAAGTAGCTTTAATGCCTAATATCTTGTGAAAGTCTCAGAAGAATTGGGTTTATGGCGTCAGACTCCCTCCATCCATCTCAACCCTGGTCTCTTCCAATGCCCAACCCACAAGCACTCAGAAGTTGGTCTGAGATATTAACACTGTACTTTTTGCAAAATGAATCAACTTGAGTCATGAACAGCAATGCTATCAAGGCTGATATTTCTCCTCACACAAATAAGACACTGCCCATGAAATTTTGAAACGCTTTCCAGATCACTGAACCCACTTCCTGAACACGTCATGGTTTTTGTTTTTAGTATAGCTGATACACTTGCCAAGCTATTCCATCTGCTCTGAATGCCCTCTCTTGCCCTCACATAAAAACTCACACATTTTCTCCAGGAGTCAGTTTCAGGGTAACCACTTCGGTGACTCCTTTGCCAGCTTCCCAAGCAGGAAGTTTTTTCCTCTATGCTTCCCTTGGTCTTTGCATTGTACTTTCATTTGCTCTTTTTGCCATGTATGCCTTGTTTTATTTATTCAAATAATATATATTTTAATGCCATCTGTATGCCAAACATCATGCAAGTCACTTTTCCCCATATACTGCAATGTTTGTCTTTGAAAATTGTCTCTCTCACAAAACTGTCAGGCTTGTGACGTCAGGAAATTTGTCATTTAGATCTTAGAATTCCAAGTTCCCAAAGCAGGTTAAGTGGTTTCCTTGCTCAGAAATTATGTTTACCATAAACAATTTAATGCCTTGAATTTTGTAGAGGTTTAACCCAAACTGATCATTGTTTATTTGATAATCTAGCTTCTGACCATAGTAAGCCTAAGAAGTTGTACTTTCAAGTATTAGCCGTAGATGAAGGAAGCATTGGATAGTTCATGATATATATCTGGGAAAAGATAGTGTCTCAATTTCTTTGTTTATAAACAGAGAGGAAATGCTTATACTGTTAATATAAGAAGTAAATAAAGTGTGAAACGTATTTTGCATTTTATGCCAATGTTCTTTGAGTGGTAGCCATTAGTCTTAATGATCTATATAGTCAAGAATCTTGTCAAAAATAGCATTATTAACTTTTAGAACAACACATAGTAGAAAATGTAGGAGCATTGCCAAGGCTGAGCTGAGTGCTTCAAATGCAACATGTGATATGCATCTTTGTGTCAACAAAGATGACTGTAGGGTCAGGTCAAAGAATCAAATTGATGTCACTATCATTCAATTACTCAGATACAAAGGTTTTTGCAAACGTGACACTGAAATGTGACCAAGATACCCAAAAGGAGTTCTAGGGTATGCACTGCTGCTGCTGCTGCTGCTGCTAAGTCGCTTCAGTCGTGTCCAACTCTGTGCGACCTCATAGACGGAAGCCCACCAGGCTCCCCCGTCCCCGGGATTCTCCAGGCAAGAACACCAGAGTGGATTGCCATTTCCTTCTCCTACCCTGCAATCAACTCCATATTGCTCACATCAATAACAAGCCAACTCTTGTTGTTTTTAAGGCACTGTTTTAGAATGACTTCAAGGACTGGGCATTTTCTCCAAGAGCATTGACTGGCATCTTGGCAGTAGGAGTGAGATTTATGCATAAATTCATGTCCATTGAGTTGGTAGTGCTATAAGAGAGGGAAATTATCCATTTGGATTTAACTTAATTCAATGAGCCCTTTAAATCTGAGTCTAGAGTACAGAGACAAAGTTAGAGATTCAAAGCATGAGAAAGATTTGATTCTAAAGAGATTTTCTGTCACTGGATTTGAAGATGGAGAGAGTAACAAGACTTTGAATACAGGTGGACTCCAGGAGCTGAGAGCTGGAAAAAGAAATGGGAACCTCAATCCTACACCTAACAAGGAACTGAATGCTACCAGAAAGGAGAATGAGCTCAGAAGCATATTCTATCCTGGTTCATCTACTCAGCTAACACAGTGGTTTCCACACTGTGAGAACCTGAATACCCAGATTTCTGAGCTAAATGGCTAATAATGTTCAGTCTTTAGGTTTGAGATAATGTTATGTGGCAGTACAAAGCTAATGCTGTATCAAGCAATTTACAAAACACAGCCATTATCTCTGATTAAAATTTAATAAAGTCAGAAATGATAAAATATGCTCCTCAAGTCCCATAAATCTGCAATTTTTTAAAAAAGTAATTCTAAATAGCCCAAGATTCAAAGGACAAAACAAAACAGGTATTACAAATATTGAGAAATAAATGATAAAGGTATACTGTATCCATGGATAAGAAAAGTCAGTAAAATATACAAGTCAATTCTCTGTAAATTGAATCCACTGATTTCATACAATTCCTTTAATACATCCAAAAAATTCTGGTGAATTTTTTCATCAAAATTTGGTGGAAAAAAGCAAGTTGACCCAAATATTCCTATAGAAAATTGTTTTTCAGATTTCTTATTGAAAAGAAAGAAGCTATAGTAAACAATCTTGGGGCTCCTTTGGTGGCTCAGTGGTAAAGAATCCTCCTGCCAATGCAGGAGTTAGGGGTTCAATCCTTGATCCAGGAAGATCCCCACTTGCCATGGAGCAACTAGGCCCGTGAGCCACACCTACTGAACCTGTGCTCTAGAGGCCAGGAACCGCAACTACTGCAACCCTTGAGTTCTAGGACCCGTGTTCTGCAACACGAGCAAAAGTTGCTCAGTTGTGTCCAACTTTTTCTGACTCCATGAAGTGTAGCCTTCCAGGGTCCTCTATCCATGGAATTCTCCAGGCCAGACTACTGGAGTGGGTAGCAGTTCCCTTCTCCAGGGGATCTTCCCAACCCAGGAATCGAACTGGGGTCTCCTGCATTGCAGGTGAATTCTTTACCAGCGAAGCTACTGGGGAAGCCCAACAAGAGAAACCACCACAATGAGAAGCCTGAGCACCATACTAAAGAGTGGACCCTGCTCACTGCAACTAGAGGGAGAAAAGTCCACACAGCAACGAAGACCTAGCACTACCAAAAATAGATAAATTTATTTTTTTTTAATTTTAAAACAATCTTGTCCATAGCAATATGAGCGCTTTTGTGAGAATATTAAAAGACAAATGAAGAGGACCCCACACTTAGCCCCTCCCATGGGAACAGCAAAATTGCAACTATTGGTGAGAATCACCTGAAGACTAGCAGAAGATTTTGTGGGGTTTTTTGTTTTTTTCTTTCACAACTGAGAGTATAAAGGAGGAACCACACTAATATGGGTAGGAAAAGCAGAGACAAATGTAACCAGGGACTACATGATCAAGTAGGTGACCCACTAACAGGAAGATAATCACAGCTGCAGAGATTCTCCCTAAGGAGAAAGGTCTAAGCTTCACACTTAGAGGGCTCCCCAAGGTGGTATGTAATAATCTAAATTTCTTTATTTCCCAGAATTCTTTTAAGTTATTATCTGATAAGTGGTTTATTTTTCTTTTTATTGAAAAAAATCAGTTAAACAACGTAGGAAAATAATCATTACAGCTTTATTGTATGGTCTGAGAATTAGCCTTTAAAATGTGTTTTGTATGTTTTGAAATTTATTGAGAGAATGTTTTGATTATCTAGTTTATAGATTACATGTGTCCCTTCGCACTTCCATTTTTATTTGCATTCTAATTGCTTTTCTTCACATATTCAATATTATATCATTGAATAAAGATTACTAATTATTACTACATATATTATGGATTTGTTTTTTTAAGGATCACATCGTACTAGTCGTGTTTTTATTGTTTTCTTTGTATTATGATGTTTTGACAACTTATGACTAGGAAGAGACTAGACCTGCTGGGGGCTAAGCCATTTTTTAGAGGCAGCAAAGGATTCAGCTAGAATCATGCAGTTTTTTTCCCCCAAACAATAACCTTGGAGGTAATATGAAGTGTGCTACAATATATTTTGAAGCTTTTAAGAGAGTAGATCCTAAGAGTTCTGATCAAAAGAAAAAATATATATTGCTTTCTATTTTTTTGAGATATATATATGATGATGGACATTAACTAAACTTACCAAGGTAATTATTTTGCAATATATTTTTCAAGTCACTATGTTATACACTTTAGAATTACACAGCACAGTCTGAAAATTGTGAAAGTGTAGTGAGAGTGTTAGTTGCTCAGTCATGTGTGAGACCCCATGGACTATAGCCCACCGGGTTCCTCTCCTCTGTCCATGGAATTCCCTAGGCAAGGATACTGGAGTGGGTTGCTATTCCCTATATCCCAGTAAAACTGAAAGGGAAAAAAAAATCCTCTAAAGCAAAGGAGCCCCGAGTCTTCCAAAAAATTTGATAATTCTGAATTGATTGGCAGATGGTGGAAGAAGGAAATATAATTTCTCCTTGATATAGTGGGAGCAGGTTTCTACCGTTCTTAGGAGAATTGCATGAGCAGGGCCACATGAGTTTCCCCAGATAGAATTACAGTCTCAGGTTGTGGAAGTGACTCCCAGTTTTGGATGAATATTAGTCAAAGTATGAATATGAATATCCATCCTAATTGTTGGTGGAGGTATGAGATTTCATCTTCGATTTCATCTTCTATTGTGTCTTCATAGGAATTTTAAAGGAAATTTAAAAGATCTAATTGGATTTTGAGTTTGAGATGCTTGGCATTTAAAAAAAAGGTCTTAGCTAAAACCGCAGTCAAATCCAGGCTCTAAGGCCATAAAACTGAAAAAGTTAAAGTTATGTGGGTCACTTTAATAGCAAGAAGAGAGGTACTGACTCTTGGGACTTCCTTGGCAGTCCAGTCACTAAGACTCTGTGCTCCCAACTCTGTGGTCTGATCTCCCAGTGGTTCTGGGTTTGATCCCTGGTCAGAGAACTAGATCCCACATACCGGGCCACAACTGACAGTTCCCACGCCACAGTTAAGATTCTACATGCTGAGGACTTTTCTGGAGGTAGAGTGAATAAGAATCTGCCTGCCAGTGCAGGGGCCACGGGTTCAGTCCCTGATCAGGGAAGATTCCACATGCTGTGGAAAAACTGAGCCTATGCCCCACAACTCCTGAAGCCCGCACACCCGAGAGCCTGTGCAACAAGAGAAACCACCACAAGGAGAGCCAGACCACCAGAGAGAAGAGAAGCCCCCACTTGCTGTAACTAGAGAAAGCCTGGGAGCTGCAACAAGGACTCAGTATAGCCAAAATAAATAAATACATAAAATTATTCTTTTTAAAAAAAGACCCTGCATGCTGCAACTAAGACCTGATAAAACCAAACTACCAAGTATTGGCCTTCAGAATAAATGGGTTTAAGTGCTGGCTTCACCAACCAGTAGGTGGGAGGCCTCGGGCACATCACTCAGTCTCTCTGTATCTTACTTAAGGTGTCTGTACAATGGGGATAACAATTGTACAATAAGAACAATGAAAAATTACCAGCACATTGAAAATATCCAAAGGGTGGTAGTTGCTACTGGGATNTAAAACCAAACTACCAAGTATTGGCCTTCAGAATAAATGGGTTTAAGTGCTGGCTTTACCAACCAGTAGGTGGGAGGCCTCGGGCACATCACTCAGTCTCTCTGCACCTCACTTAAGGTGTCTGTACAATGGGGATAACAATTGCCAAGTACAATAAGAACAATGAAAAATTACCAGCACATTGAAAATATCCAAAGGGTGGTAGTTGCTACTGGGATGAGATATTGGAGGGTTTTTTTTCGTTGTTGTTATCACTCTCGTATGATTTGCTTTTCCTTCTGGGTAACTGTGGTGCTGGCCAGCAAAAGCAAGCTCATGTCAAATCCCAGGGCACTGGTCAGCATGAGCTCGGTTAACTGTATACATAGATTATGAAGTACTTAGTTGATTTACACATTTCTGCAGCTGAACAAAAATATTTACTGGGCAGATTCAATTGAATTTAAACAATCAGATTAAAAGCAGCCCAGAGGCTGCCCTTCAACTCANGCTCGGTTAACTGTATACATAGATTATGAAGTACTTAGTTGATTTACACATTTCTGCAGCTGAACAAAAATATTTACTGGGCAGATTCAATTGAATTTAAACAATCAGATTAAAAGCAGCCCAGAGGCTGCCCTTCAACTCAACGAGGGACAAGTTGCCTTGTTCCGGGTAGCAAAATCATGCTAGCTGCTTGGCTAACTTAATAGTAACTTGAGGAGGTGTGATTAGAACTGCAAAGGGGACAGAAAGACTTGGGAAGGAGGGCTTGTCTCTTTCTACTGAATTCACATTGCAGCTCTGGGAACAGACTTCCCTTACGAATTCAGAGCATCTGAGATAAGGATCGAAAAGTCTGAAGGAGGGAACATGGGCTCACATTTGGGGGAAGTAGGAAGTTTTAAGTTTCCACAACAGGCTAGTGCCATCTAATAAATAAGTCTTTTTCTCCAAAGGCCCTGTGGTAAATTAGCCCTTTGTAATTCAGACCAGAATTTCTTATAAATATAAGTTTATGTTTGGTGATCAAGTGATCAGCTTCCCAGGTGGGCTGCACAAGTATTTCTGATCCAAAGAGCATAATGTGACAAGCGCCACAGTCAAACAACGTTAAACCCAATAAAACCATGTTCTGTTCCATAGCCGAACTTTGTTCATTTTAGCTTGCTTGCTTGCTTTGCAGATAGTCCACATAAAATTGAATTTTCTTCAGATATTGTTTTTAAAACAGTACTTACTGGCCATAAAGAATATAATAAATGGCTTTCTTCTATGGATCTTCTAACACCTTCTAGTTTAAATTATATTGGTTGAATTCACTTAGCTGTATCACAGGAAATAGTGCTTAACCCCAAATTTACCAAACTATGTTCCATAGCTCAGTATTTCAAGAGATGTGCATAAGCAAAAGAAATAAAAGCAACTTTGTAAAATAAATTTGGGCAATGTAGTACACTAAAACAAACTCTTGGAGAATCACAATGCACATTCAGTTATTAAAGTTNAATAGTGCTTAACCCCAAATTTACCAAACTATGTTCCATAGCTCAGTATTTCAAGAGATGTGCATAAGCAAAAGAAATAAAAGCAACTTTGTAAAATAAATTTGGGCAATGTAGTACACTAAAACAAACTCTTGGAGAATCACAATGCACATTCAGTTATTAAAGTTTAACATTCTAAGTTAGATAAAGCTGTTAAACTTCCTGCCATCAGTTGTAATTAAACTTAATTTTGATAAATCACATGTTTTTCTTTTATATTACCTTAATTAAAATCCTGAAAATGTGGCCAGTAAAACACTAGCTTTTATTTCCATATAGTATTGTATATGCTGCATACAACCCACAGGAAAATGACAGCCCATCGCATACCTGGTCAGTTACATTCAGTACTATCATAATGAAAATAATAGACTACGATTGTACTACAGAGAACTTGAATGTGTATCAGACGGTCTTGATTATAGACAAGACATTATTGTATATAATTATGATTATATCTAAAAGAGTATTCAGAGGAAATAAAATTCACAGTTCTGTGGAAAGAGACTATAACCCTTCTCTTCCTTCTATTCCTGAAGTTTGAACTATAACTTTCAGGAGAACATCTTTCCCAGTGACTAGGTACCCCCACGGACCTGGCTCAGAGACACTTGGGTTTGTTTGTAAACAGGAGATTATTAATTTATACTGACAGTCTTGCTGCTGAAAAATACTCTCTCCAGTATATAGATACATTGGCTGTTTTAGGGTTTCCAATATTATTTCCTTCTTCTTTTCTCAAGGAAATAATTGGTCTAGTCCCTTCACAGCCTTCCTTATTCTAAAAATGTGTATTAAAAACACTGTCCCCATGTAAGTGTATAAAAATAAGCTTGAGTTAGGGTCCCAAGTTCTGAGGGAGAACATTCTGAATGGAGATTTCATACTCAGCTGATGGTAGAACACTTTAGGCAGTGAAAAGTCCAGTTCCTTCTTGTGCTGGAGATTTGTATTGTGGCTGAACAAGGCCAGGAAATTTGGAGGGCAGGGGGGGTTTGCCATGCAACAGGGATACCTGCAAGCGCTGCTGAGCTGACCCAAAAAGGCTGAGATCTCATGTGAGTCCCGGCAGTCCTGCTGAAGACCAGCAGCTCTCTTTGGCTTATTTAGTTACCTCCCTAGCTGGTGAAGTCTGTGCAGCTTTCTATGGTACTTGAGAACTTGCCGACACCGAAGGTTTTGGTTTCATGTACTTGAACTCGGGTGACACAAATATTTCAGTGGTGAATCAGTCCTGAAAAACGGGAGGTGGGTAAGGTAGGGAGTGTTTATAGAAGACATTTCATCACCACTAGTCAAACATGCCTCATTGTTGGTTCAGGAGGGCCTGGTATTTTCCTCTTTGAAGGGGATGCTCAGGGAGCCAAAGAGCTTCCAGCCTGGAGCCCCGCTCTAGGGAAGGGCCTTGGCCATTTGCACACAGGGAACCCGCAGGACTAGTTGCATTGGAATGTTGACAATCTTGGGGAAATGGCTTTATGTCTTTCCTCAGGGAGAGAAAAAACACTTGATAGATCTATGTAAAGAAAGCCTGAGGCTCTTTTGGGGCTGCTGCAGAGAAATTTTCCTTCTGCCTGGCTTACTTTTTTTCTTTTTAATTGAAGTATTTCTTTTAAAGTTTTCCCAGTTGCAGAACCCCAAAGATGAGGTCAAGAAACTTGCAGTCAGAAAAGCAGTACTGCTGATATCAATGGTATTCAGGTTTGGTTGGAAGATGAGATTATGGGATTTCTTTGGCTTGGGTACCTCACTTGGAGCATAAGTGATAGAAACCCAGGCCCTACATGGCAGTCCGATGAGCCCGCAGCCTCCAGGCGGATAAGAGGTGGCACCATGGTCCCGAGCACACTGCCAGCCTCCCGACACAGCAGTCACCTAAACAGTTTGCTGTCCTTCTCGGGGTGTGGCACTGTGCATGGCAGAGGGGTCTGAAGAGGATTGCATTTAGAGAAACCATAGCCAAGCCATGCCAAGAAACACAAACCCAGAGGAAATATCTTAAGAAAATAAACAGAGCTACTGAGTCAAACATACAAAGCACGAAAGCGGAACAAAAGATTATTTGAGGGCTGAGGTTTGAACGTTTTGAAGCCACACATGTGACGGGCCAGCCCAAGAACATGAGGAGTCTCACAGCTGTGTAAGCGTTGAGGCAGCCTGCTCCCACCAGGAGCTCAGCAGCCGGTGAGGCTCCGAACTGGCCCACCGAGCTAGCTGACTGTGCACTTGAGCTCAGCCTGGAGCTATGCAGAAACAGAGCTCCACCATCACTGGGCCACACAAACACAGACATGGCTGACAGGATTCATCCCACCAACTGAGTATCTCCTGTTACATGCATTTAAGTTTTCTCCAGGCCTGAGATTTTCATACTGTTCATGGGATTCTCGAGGCAAGAATACTGAAGTGGTTTGTCATTCCCTTCTCCAGTGGACCATGTTTTGTCAGAACTCTCCACCATGACTTATCCATCTTGGGTGCCCCTACATGGCATGGCTCATAGTTTCATTGAGTTAGACAAGGCGATGATCCATGTAATCAGTTTGCCTACAAAGGTCCATCTAGTCAAAGCCATGGTTTTTCCAGTAGTCATGTATGGATGTGTTAGTTGGACTGTGAAGAAAGCTGAGCAAAGAAGATTGATGCTTTTGAGCTGTGGTGTTGGAGAAGACTCTTGGGAGTCCCTTGGACTGCAAGGAGATCTAGCCAGTCCATCCTAAAGGAAATTAGTCCTGAATATTCATTGGAAGGACTGATGCTAAGGCTGAAACTCCAATACTTTGGCCACCTGATGTGAAGACCTGACTGATTGGAAAGACCCTAATGCTGGGAAAGATTGAAGGCAGGAGGAGAAGGGGATGACAGAGGATTAGATGGTTGGATGGCATCACCGACTCAATGGACATGAGTTTGTGTAAACTCCAGGAGTTGGTGATGGACAACGAAGCCTGGTGTGCTGCAGACCATGGTGTCAGAAAGAGTAGGACATGACTGAGTGACTGAAGTGAACTGACTGCGGCCTTAGTTTGTTCAGGAACCCTAAAGAACATCTAAGTTATAATATAAAATGATGCTAGGGAAATATGCATGTTGGGTTTTACAAGTTTGGCTATCAGAACTTCTAACCAAGTACCTATCACATCAGTATGACACTGTCCCCAGAATCCTGGAATTCCAGTTTTGAATTTGTTGGGCTGAATCATCTCACTGCCCAATGATGTCAACTCAGTAAAACAGACATGAGTTGGATATACGTCAAGGTCAAGTGTATGTTCTAATGAATAGAAGAAGTGAAGTCGCTCAATCATGTCCGACTCTGCAACCCCATGGACTGTAGCCTACCAGGCTCCTCAGTCCATTGGATTTTCCAGGCAGGAGTATTGGAGTGGGTTGCCATTCCCTTCTCCAGGGAATCTTCCCGACCCAGGGATCAAACCTGGGTCTCCCACATTGTAGGCTTTACTGTTTGAGCTACCAGGGAAGCACAGTGAATAGGAGGAGGTTGCAGAACCCAATAACATCTATGAGAAAGTAATGCCTCAGTGGCACTGAATCTGAATATAGTTGGTATAACTAGAGGGCTTTTTGAACCAATTCCCTGAGATACAGCAGAATGCTTCTCACCAAGAAGCACTATGATACCATGCCATTGGTTTTCATGAGGGTTTCAGTAAAGCATCTGTTGTATGAAAACCACTCTAAATTTCTTGTAAAACTATTGTCAAGAACTTAACTATATCTGACTGCAAGTTATTTTTGTGAGTAAAGGCTAGAAAACTCTTGAGGAAGGGGTGCATTTCCTCTACTCTGTTGAGGAAGTTTATCAGGTTTTTCCTTGCTGCTGTGGTTGCCAGGAAACTCCTGCATACATGTCATAATGGTAACTCTATCACTTCTCACAATCAGGCAGGAAAGAAAGAAGAGGCCAAAACTGTACTGATCATGAAAGTTATGGAGCTATGATTATGACACTTATACATTTGCAGAATTGTGTGTGTGTGTGTGTGTGTGTGTGTGTGTGTGTGTGTAAAACCTGGGATTAGGATGAAAAATCAGGAAGTATCACTTCAATTATTAAGATAATAACTCTCATAAATATATGGTCCTGACCATCTGCAGACACTATTCCAGAAGGAACATCCACTTTGGGCCCATCTCCCAGTTTGGGAGAGCACATTTGCTTCACTGAAGCAAAGATGGCACAGTTCATATTGTGGAGGCAATAACCTTTCACTCTGGTCCTTGGCCCTGGAAGAGATTGGTCAGGAAAAAAGAAAAAGCTTAACTTTTAACAGACATTGGGCTGAGCATGTGAATGTGTTTTGGGAAAAGTACAAAGAGATTGGGAACTCAGTCGAGGATGCATGCAGGGGAATGGTGCATGAGCTCTGCACTACAGAGGGGAAAGAGTTTTGGAGAGGTGCTAGAGGGTTTTGATGGTGGGAAAGGGGTGGAGAGAGGAGGACAGAGAAATGTATCAGGAAGCTGGTGTCTACGTGGACAGAAATGATCAAGGGAATTTTTTGGAATAGAAACTTTTATATTGCTTTGAAATCATCTAATCAACAAAGCTGTAAGAAAATCTAATTGATCATTATATTATTAACCAAAATCACACCTTTTCATTTGTTTGTAAGGAAGATGCTGTTGGAGAGGCAGAGAGGTGACAGGATTTATGGAAGAGAAGAAAAAATGGGATCCCCTGTTTAGTTGAATATTACAAAGACATAAATAGAAAAAAGCAAGGCAAAGGTAAAAATGTGGACAAAGAGAACTGTGTGTGAGCAGATAACTGGAGTGACAAGTCTATGGCAGAAACCTGAGGGCTTGAGCACCTGAAAACCCATGGAGAGAGGCCACCTGGGATGTGGATTTCAGGAAAGAGGCTCATGGAGACAGTATCTGAGTCTAAGGGACAGTGGGGAGCCACTGCTAGTCTACATGTGCAAACATATTTTTGTGTTGAATCCAATAAAAATGTTCTTTGGAAACTTCCCTGGTGGTCCAATGGTTAAGACTGTGCTTCCAACCCAAAGGGTGTGGGTTCTATCCCTGCTCAAGGAACTAGATCTCACATGCCGTGCAGCATGGCCAAAAAAATATAAAAATAAAATAATAAATAATGTACTTTGTATACCTTTTATAAAAGCTATGAAGCCATGAGAAATACCATCTGAAGTCCTTAATAACGTGGGCCCAGATACAGGAACAGAGTAGGACAAATAGAAAGATATTTAATTTTATTCTATATATGCGATTTTTTGTGAATTATTGTCAAGGAAACAAATCACCAGTGTAAAAAAAATTACCAATGTATAATTATTTTGGAAATGATAAGTTCACATCTTGCTCTGGAGAAAATAAACTCTAAGCATCAAAAAGGACCAATTATCTATCATAACTGGATCACCCATGTGAAAGAAATTCAGTTTTAAGGTGCTTTATCACTGAGACTTTGAATTCAAGAAGCAAAGATATTTGTGATTTCGAATATGGTTAAAACACCTAACATCTGGTAATATATTTCTCAATTTAAGACCCTGAAGGATGGGATGGAGAGGGAGGTGGGCGGGGGTTCAGGATGGGGGACACATGTACACACATGGCTGATTCATGTGAATATATGCCAAAAACCACTACAATATTGTAAAGTAATTAGCCTCCAATTAAAATAAATAAGTTAACTTACAAAAAAAATAAAATATTTTGAAATCCACCTTCTCTTATTCTATTCATATATGTTGGGTTTTATTAAAAACTTTAATGAATCATTTATATCCTGCCTATTTCCAATGAATGTTGAGTTTTAAGCCAACTTTTTCACTCTCCTCTTTCACTTTCATCAAGAGGCTTCTTAGCTCCTCTTCACTTTCTGCCATAAGGGTGGTGTCATCTGCATATCTGAGGTGATTGATATTTCTCCTGGCAATCTTGATTCCAGCTTGTGCTTCTTCCAGACCAGCATTTCTCATGATGTACTCTGCACAGAAGTTAA
>SJYV01001366.1:33929-153317 GCA_006410875.1 Neotragus pygmaeus | reverse complement strand
CTCTGATGCTGGGAGAAGTTGGGGGCAGGAAGAGAAGGGGACGACCGAGGATGAGATGGCTGGATGGCATCACTGACTCGATGGATGTGAGTCTGAGTGAATTCCGGGAGTTGGTGATGGACAGGGAGGCCTGGCGTGCTGTGATGCTGTGATTCATGGGGTCACAAAGAGTCAGACACAACTGAGTGACTGAACTGAACTGATTCCAAAGAAAAATTGTTTGATGTAATAGCTAAAAAGAAAATAAATTGGACACCAGAAAGCACATTCAGAGAAGGGTCTGGTAGAGTCTTTAAAGAGTGGCACCTTGAAACAATATTTAGGTAGAATTGATAAGGTTGAAACTTCATAGCTGCCTTTCACTCACTAAACTCTTCATTCTCTTCTACTAGAATGCATTCAAAGGTATTTACTCTTTGATGTCACCTAACTGAGTATTTGATTTACTCATATGTTATAAATGTGCTAATTTTAACTGAAAGTGTGAAAATGTTAGCTGTTCAGTCATGTCTGACTCTTTGCAATCTATCATGGACTGTAGCCCAAAAGGCTCCTCTGTCCATGGAATTCTCCAGGCAAGAATACTGGAGTGGGTAGCCATTCCCTTCTCCAGGGATCAAACCTGCCTCCTGTGTTGCAAGCAGATTCTTTACCTTCTCAGTCACCAGGGAAGCCCGTGTACACCTGTGGTGGATTCATGTCGATGTATGGCCAAGCCAATAGAGTATTGTAAAGTAAAATAAAGTAAAAAAATAAAAATAAAAATAAAATAATAGTGATGTGTATGCAGTGCTATAAGGTCTACGTAACACATTCACAGACATTCCATAACATCTGACTCCAAACACTTGGGAATTAGAACTGTCCTGTGCTGGGTTCCAGGTGGCTCAGCAGTAAAGAATATGCCTGCCATTGCAGGAGACATAAGAGTTGCAGATTTGATCCTCGGGTCGGGAAGATCCTCTGAAGGAAATGGCAAGCCCCTCCAGTATTCTTGCCTGGAGAATCCCACGGACAAAGGAACACGGGGGGCTACAGTCCATGGGGTTGCAAAGAGTTGCAAAAAAGTCAGGCATGACTGCACATCTGAGCACTAGCATGATGCTGAGTGCTAACACTGTGTCTACTTTTTGAAGTGTTTTCCCCACTACTTTGACTTTACCCTCAGACAATAAAGACTTTCTCATTCCCAGTTTATGGAAGAATAAAGTACTACCATCAATTTGACTTATTATTTAGAATGATCTTAAGAAAATGTATACATGCATTTAAATGTATGATCTTAAGAAAATGTATACATACATATAAATTCACTCACTTCTACTCTTTGACTTATAGATCTTATTTTTAATTTTCAGAAATTTCAATATTATGGTGTTGTACTACTTCTCCCATCTTAGTAAAAAACAAAACATCATTATCAGCTCCAAGAGGTATATTTGTCTTCCAATTCCAGTAACACAGTATACTGACCTAAAGTTGAGTCCCTTTTTGCACAAATAAAATATAACCAAGAGAAAAGCATTTAAAATATACAAGAGAGCTCACAAGAAAGAGAAATTCCCAGCTGTCAGAAATAAAAACTAAATTATAAGACAGAGGCTGAAATAGCCTATAATAGCATATAAAACTTGCAGAAAGCAACTACAACAGTATTTACAGGGATATATACATTGGCAAACGTATACACATATGGAAACCTACAAGCTGAATGTGAACTTAGAGGTTCTAGGAAGGTTGTAGGAAAGATATAGCATTAAAAATCAAGATAAAATAGAGAAAAACAACAAATTCAAAGCTTATTCTTTGAAAGGCTAATAAAAGTCAAATTCATCACAAAACTAGAGAAGGAAAAAAGTTGTAACGGGATATAACTACAGGTACAGTGGAGAATTTTTCCAGTCTTTACAGAACTTTAAGAATAGTTTTATGCTGGTAAATTTGAAAACTAGGATGTGATGAAATATTTTACAAAAAAAAAAAAAACTGGTAAATTATCATACAGATCTAAGAAAAATAGATAAACTGAGTATCTATTAAATAAATCAAATTGAATGAGTTAAAAAAATTCATCTCACTACCCCACCTTTCCATAACCCTTGCCTTCCCACAAACCCCAACATCAACACCATCAGACTCAGACAGTTTTATAGACAACTTTTACTAAACCTTCAAGGAACACAAAAGCTCTGTCTTATACAAACTGTTCCAGAGAATAATAAAAGAAAGAATTCTCCCAAACTCGTTTTATGAGGCTGTGATGACCTTGATTCCAATACGTGACAACCGAGGAAAATTATAGACAGATTTCATGTACTAACATAAATGCCAATATCCTCCACATTGAATAAACAAAATCTTTCCACCTTCTTCACCCCAGAGTTATCAGAGACCAAGAAGAGATACTTAAAATGGATGTAAACCAGCCTACCCAGCCATCATTTATCATCTGTCAAGAATGTGGAGTCCTGGCTGCTCTCCCCCAAAGGGATCAACTGGGCCCCACTTACTGGATCTGACTACACCCTCTTCTCTCAGGGTTTCACCCTCCTCCTCTGGGATATGGAATCTGGAGAGGACCTACCCCCTGGAACTAAGTTTATGCTCCCCAGACCTTTGGGTCTCTTTTAAACAGGGTCAAAATAGAACCCAGAGAGTTCCACACATGATGAGCTCAGAAGTCACCACTCCATCTTAACAAGTAAAAACTGAACAGACTGTATCAACATTTCTTGGATCCATAAGACAGAGAAGGACACAGGACTCACTGTGGCCCCATGAATTGGAGGGACAGACCAGAAAATGTACGTGGTCATGGCTCAGCAGGAGAGAGACTCATGAGCAGAAACCGCAGAGGGAACCAATGTAGATTAGGAACACCTGAACTTGATGAACAGTCAG
Source organism: Neotragus pygmaeus (assembly GCA_006410875.1). NCBI lineage: Eukaryota > Metazoa > Chordata > Mammalia > Artiodactyla > Bovidae > Neotragus > Neotragus pygmaeus. The sequence continues at coordinate 150,416 of SJYV01001366.1, read as the reverse complement.
AAACTCAGTGTAGATAACTCCATTAAAAACTCCATGGCGGGGTTCAGGATGGGGTCACATGNCACACACACACATATATGTGTACTATTGGTGGCAATGCAAAATGATACTGTCACTATGGTAAACAATGTGGTGATTTCTCAAAAAATTAAAAATAGAATTACAATGTGATCCACTTTTTCAACTTTAAAAGAGTTGAAAGCAAGATCGCAAAGATATTTGTATACATGTGTTTATAGCAAGCATTAATCACAATAGTCAAAATGTGGAAGAAACCCATGTGTCCCTCAAAGGATAAATGGATAAATAAAATGTGGTGTATATGTACAATAGCATGGGCTTTCCTGGTGACCCAATGGTAGAGAATCCTCCTACTATTGCAGGAGACATGGGTCAGGATGCCCTGGAGAAGGGAGATGGCAACCTGCTCCAGTATTCTTACAGGAGAAATGCCATGGAGAGGGGAGCCTGGCAGGCTAGAGTCCATGGAGTCACAAAGAGTCAGATGTGACTCAGTGACTGAGCACACACACTGTACAATAGCATAATATTCAATTTAAAAAGGAAGAAAATCCTGACACCAGTGCTGCATCACAAAAGAACCTTGACAACATTCAGTTAGTCAGTTCAGTTGCTCAGTCAAATCTGACTGTGCAGCCTTATGGACTGCAGCACACCAGGCTTCCGTATCCATCACCAACTCCTGGAATTTACTCAAACTCATGCCCATTGAGTCAGCGATGCCATTCAGCCATCTCATCTGTCATCCCCTTCTCCTCCCACCTTCGATCTTTCCCAGCACCAAGGTCTTTTCCAGTGAGTCAGTTTTTCACATCAGATGGCCAAACTGCTGGAGCTTCAACTTCAGCATCAGTCCTTCCAATGAATATTCAGAATTGATTTCCTTTAGGAAGGACTAGTAGGATCTCCTTTCAGTCCAAGAGACTCTCAAGAGTGTTCTCCAACACCACAGCTCAAAAGCATCAATTCTTCGGCACTCAGCTTTCTTTATAGTCTAACTCTCACATCCATACACAACTACTGGAAAAACCACAGCCTTGACTAGACGGACCTTTGTCAAGAAAGTAATGTCTCTGCTTTTTAATATGCTGTCTAGGTTGATCATAGCTTTTCTTCCAAGGAACAAGTATCTTTTAATATTATGGCTGCTGTCACCATCTGAAGTAATTCTGGAGCCCAAGAAAATAAAGTCTGTCATTGTTTCCATTGTTTCTCCATCTATTTGCTATGAAGTGATGGGACTGGATGCTATGATATTTGTTTTTTGATTGAGTTTTAAGCTAGCTTTTTCACTATCCTCTGTCACTTTCATCAAGAGACTCTTTAGTTCTCCTCACTTTCTGCCTTAAGGGTGGTGTCACCTGCATATCTGAGGTTATTGATATTTCTCCCTTCAATCTTGATTCAAGCTTGTACTTATCCAGCCCAGCATGATGTACTCTGCAAATAAGTTAAATATGCAAAGTGACAACATACAGCTTTAATGTATTTCTTTCGCAAATGGAACCAGTCTGTTGTTCCATGTCCAGTTCTAACTGTTGCTTTTTGACTTGCCAGTCACAAAAATGCAAATACTGTGTAATTCCACTTATATGAAGTATATAGTGTAGTCAGATTCATAGAAACAGAAATTAGATTGCTAATGAGGGGAGAATTGGGAGTTGTTTAAAGGATACAGAGCTCAACAAATTGAAAAGAACTCTTCTGGAGATTGGTTGCACAATAGTGTGAATATATATGGAATGGTTCCTGGTATCTCAGTCAGTACAGAATCCACCTGTGAATATATATATAATACTACTGAACTGCACAGTTAAAAATGGCTAAGGTAATAAATTTTATATCTGTATTTTATCACAATTAAAAGTAAAAATCCAAAGAAGAATAAATTTATTTTGGATAACTGTATTGTCATAGCAAGAGTTTAGAATGACTGTTCCTATCTATACCAATGGTTCTCAATGTGTGATCCTTGGTTCTGCAGATTATCATCACCTGGGGAACTTAGTAGGAAAAAGCAGATTTATATTGGCTCATCTCCCTAAAATAAAGCAATAATATAGTGACTTTTGTAAAATGAATAAAATTAGTATAAGAATTCAAAGTGTTCAATAATAGTTTATGTTTACCTTTTAAGGTATTTATGAATAAGGTAAATAATTTCACTTTAAAGATTTTGTTTGAGACAATAGTAATATAAATAAAATTTAAAGGAAATTATCAGTATAAACAAATGTAAGAAACTAATTTGTGTGAATAAGTGGACATTCCACAGGTGCTGTTCAAAATACTTTTTTTCCCACTTTTACTGAGACATAAGTGATAGATTACATTATATAAATTTAAGGTGTACAACAAAATGATTTGTTATAAACATATATTGTAGAATGATTTCCACAGTAAGCTTGGTTAATATTTATCACCTCATACATGTTTATTTATTTATTTATTTTGCTTGTTATGAGAACTTTTAAGATCTATTTCTTTAAAAGCTTTCAAATACACAATACAGTACTGTGACCTGTGACTCATGGGCAAGTCTTTGAAGACGCTGGCCATGGTTCTGAAACTGATTTCTGGAGGTCCTCTGGTATTCCTACCCTGAAGTCTTTAGTTTCAGGATAATATGAGTTCAGAGGAGGGATCCTGACACGGCATCAGATTTGGCAAGGATCACAGTGAAAAGACCACAGTGAACATTTCTGGTTCAGAAACACAGCTAAGTATCAAGTGCTGTGCTTTGTCACTTAGTTGTGTCCAACTCTTTGCAACCCCATCGACTATAGCCTGTTATGCTCCTCTGTCCAAGGGGATTCTCTGGGCATGAATACTGGAGTGGGTTTCCACGCCTTCATCCAAGGTGTCTTCCCAACCCAGGGACTGAATTCATGTCTCCCACATTGCAGGCAGATTCTTTATCACCTGAGCCACCAGGGAAGCCCAAATATCAAGGAGAATGGAAATATCTCAATATTTTAACAGATGGCCTGATGTACTGATGTGTACTGATGACCCTGGCTATACTTTGTTTTTTTTTGAAAAGTTCATGATCACGTATGTCTGCTCAGTGACTTTCTAGTTTGTTTTAACACATTGCTCTGAAAATATGAAAATTTATTATAATGTAATGTCTGGATTTGAATTAGATCAAGGCTTTGGATAGTTGGAGGTATTAATACAGTATTTGGAGCTGAAGTGTAGAATCTCAGAATAAAAATCAGAAAAATTAAGAGTGTAAGGTAAACATGCAATCTTGAAAGATAATAATAGTTCAGTAGTTTGCACACAACTATTTAAGCTGTATTAAATGGGCCAGGAAAAAGGTGTGGAAAGTGATCTTCAGGCAAGAATGCTGGAGTGGATAGCCATTTCCTTCTCCAAGGGATCTTCCTGACCCAGAGATTGAATCCAGGTCACATGCATTTCAGGTGGATTCTTGACTGTCTGAGCCACCAGGGAAGCCCTAATTCTTTTGTGGTGGAGACTAAATTTAAAAATTGGGTAACCAAAATCTAGGAAAGTGATAACAAACAATAATTGCTTTCAAATATGAGGATTTTGAACATCCTGGTGAAAAATGTTTAAATAATGATTTTTGTGTAGTTTATATACAATATTATATTTTTAATCATGTTTAGTAAGTACTATTAGCTTTACACTGACACATAGAACTTAACCTCCATATGCATTTTGTAAAGATAATGCTATTCTGTGCCTAGTAAAAATGGATATATGGCTTTTATCAGGCTGGGGAAATATTAATTTCCTCATTTTATGGCTGTAATGAATCCTCAAACATAAATAGTACTGAGAGATTATCTTACTCTTTTTATTCTTGAATAATTTGAGAGTAAGTTAGACTTCCCTGGTGGCTCAGATGGTAAAGCGTCTGTCTACAATGCGGGAGACCCGGGTTCAATCCCTGGGTGGGGAAGATCTCCTGGAGAAGGAAATGGCAACCCACTCCAGTATTCTTGCCTGGAAAATCCCATGGATGGAGGAGGCTGATAGGCTATAGTCCATGGGGTCGCAAAGAGCTGGACGTGACTGAGCAACTTTGCTTCACTTACTTTACTTAAAAGGTATGCCAGTATTTCAGAATACTAGAATATATTTTCTTGAATCAGGATATTCTCTTATATAACAAGACTACAACCATCAGAATTGGAAAGTTAACTCTGATACATGCTATTACCTGATAATCAGACTCCACTCAAGTGTTGCCAGTTGTACCAATAATGTCCTTTATATCAAATAATGCAATCATTGATCATGTGCTTCATTTGTCATGTTTGCTTAGATTCCTCCAATAATTTTATAAATATTCTTTAACTTACATTTATATTTCTTTGGAATTAGATTTAGGGTGTGTACTTTTGCAAGGAATATCCTGAAATGAAGCTTTTTATACAATATAAACAATATTGTATCTTATCAGGTAGTATGCAGTTTGTAGACTTTCATCATTTAAAGTAGGGTTTGTCATGTTTCTTCACTGTAAATCACTTCCTTTTGTACGTGTTCAATATGTATTTTATTTGGAGGTATTTGAAAATATGTAGATATCACATTGTTCAGCAAACATTTACTTACTCATTTAACATTTATTGATGTTTCTTGGCTGATTTAATTATTTTGAATTAGGTTTCTAAGTGGTGCATTTTCCAGATTTCTTCTGTCTTTAGACATTGACATTCCACTGTAAGTTTCTCCACTCTTAATTAGTTAACTAATTATTTAATGTCAGTGTAGATCCAACCAGTCCTTTCTGAAGGAGATCAGCCCTGGGATTTCTTTGGATAGAATGATGCTGACGCTGAAACTCCAGTACTTTGGCCACCTCATGAGAAGAGTTGACTCATTGGAAAAGACTCTCGTGCTGGGAGGGATTGAGGGCAGGAGAAGAAGGGGACAACAGAGGATGAGATGGCTGGATGGCACCCCTGACTCGATGGATGTGAGTCTGAATGAAATCCGAGAGTTGGTGATGGACAGGGAGGCCTGGCGTGCAGCGATTCATGGGGTCACAAAGAGTCAGACACGACTGAGCGACTGAACTGAACTGAACTGAGTCTCTTGGATTCCTATATTATTTAATGAGCTAAAATTAGTAACTATTTTTATTTGTGTATTTTGATTTAAAATCAACTTTTTTGAATATAATTTACTTACAATAAAATGAAACTATTTTAAGTATATTGCTCTGAGTTTTGACAAATGTATATGTATGTGTAACCAGCAAACCAATCAAGATATAAAACTCTTCTTTAGCCTTAAGATGTCTCCTCATGTTCTTTTGTAGTCAGTCTCTCCACCCACATCACATGATCTCAGGCAACTTATTTTCTTTTTTACATCCCTAAAGTGCAGTTTCACCTATTGCAGAATTGTGTAAAACAAAATTCTGCTATATATGTACTCGCTTGCATTTGCATGGTTTTGGTAATCACAGTACTTTTTTGGTACTTAGTTACACAGTTGAATGTATCAGTAGTTCATTTTTACTAGTGTGAATTTTTCCATTTACATTTTACATTGATCAGTTTATGAAAAATTTATTTTCTTCAGTTTTGAAATAGAAATGCTATGAATATAGATACATAAATCTTTTGTGGATTAAAGATATGATTTTATTTTTCTTGGACAAATACTTATGTGTAGAATTGTTGAGTATAATGATTAGTATATAGTTAGTATATGCAGATGGCACCACCCTTATGGCAGAAAGTGAAGAAGAACTAAAAAGCCTCTTGATGAAAGTGAAAGAGAGTGAAAAAGTTGGCCTAAAACTCAACATTCAGAAAACAAAGATCATGGCATCTGGTCCCATTATTTCATGGGAAATAGATGGGGAAACAGTGGAAACAGGGGTTGACTTCATTTTTTGGCCTCCAAAATCACTGCAGATGGTGATTGCAGCTGTGAAATTAAAAGACGCTTACTCCTTGGAAGGAAAGTTAGGACCAACCTAGATAGCATATTAACAAGCAGAGATATTACTTTGCCAAAAAAGGCCCGTCTAGTCAAAGTTATGGTTTTTCCAGTGGTCATATATTGATATGAAAGTTCGACTATAAAGAAAGCTGAGCAACAAAGAATTGATGCTTTTGAACTGTAGTATTGGAGAAGACTCTTGAGAGTCCCTTGGACTGCAAGGAGATCCAAACAGTCCATCCTAAAGGAGAACAGTCCTGGGTATTCATTGAAAGGACGGATGCTAAAGCTGAAACTCTGATACTTTGGCCACCTCATGAGAAGAGCTGACTCATTGGAAAAGACCCTGATGCTGGGAGGGATTGGGGGCAGGAGGAGAAGGGGACGACAGAGGATTAGGTGGCTGGATGGCATCACCGACTCAATGGACATGAGTTTGGGTAAACTCTGAGAGTTGGTGATGGACAGGGAGGTCTGGCGTTCTCTGATTCATGGGGTCTCAAAGAGTCAGATAGGACTGAGCAACTGAACTGAACTGATAGGCACAATTGCACTCATCTTACATGCTAGTAAAGTAATGCTTAAAATTCTCCAAGCCAGGCTTCGGCGGTATGTGAACCNGTGTGTGTGTGTGTGTGTGTGTGTGTATTTAATTTTGATTTGGATCATTTATAAAGCCTATTGAATTAATTACAACATTGCTTCTGCTTTATGTTTTGTTTTGTTTTTTAGCCTTGAGGCGTGTGGGATCTTAGCTCCCTGACCAGGAATTGAACCCTCACCTCCTGCATTTGAAAGCAAGATCTTAACCACAGGAACACCAGGGAAGTCCCTATTCTGTACTTTTTCAATTAAGTGACTCCCATGCAGCCCATACCCCAGCAGGGAGGAATTATGCCTCACCTCATTGAAAACAGAGTATCTACATAAAGTATAAAATGAGTTCATGCTGATAAAAACCAGTAAATGAATAAATTAATGAATAGGGGGAATAGAAAAATATCCCATGCAGAAGAACTCCAAATAATTTATGTAGATACTCTGTTTTCAATGAGGTGAGGCATAATTCCTCCCTGCTGGGGTATGGGCTGCATGGGAGTCACTTAATTGAAAAAGTACAGAATAGGGACTTCCCTGGTGTTCCTGTGGTTAAGATCTTGCTTTCAAATGCAGGAGGTGAGGGTTCAATTCCTGGTCAGGGAGCTAAGATCCCACACGCCTCAAGGCTAAAAAACAAAACAAAACATAAAGCAGAAGCAATGTTGTAATTAATTCAATAGGCTTTATAAATGATCCAAATCAAAATTAAATACACACACACACACACACACACACACACACGGGCTTCTCTGGTGGTTCAGATGGTAAAGAATCTGCCTGCAATGAGGCAGACCTGGGTTCAGTCCCTGAGTTGGGAATATCCCCTGGAGAAGGGAAAGGCTAGAAGAGCCTGGCAGGCTACAGTCCATGGGGCTGCAGAGTTGGACACAACTGAGCAACTTTCATTTTCACTTTCATATATATATATATAGTACAGAATGAAAAGAGAGGAAAGAGTACAGTGAATGAACCAAACAAACACCACCTCAATCATGTGACCAGCATCAACTTCAACAGTGAAGAGTCAAGTTCATAGCATGTACCCTCGATCTGATGTGATGAGAATAACACTTTACCTCTGTGGCTGTCCTCCTCAAAGTCCTTAAAAAATCCCACCATAAGAAAAATAAATCCCAGTTGAGAGACATTCCAGAAAAACCTAGCCACAAAGCTAGCTATGTAAAACCTGTGGAAACTGCCATAGCTAAGAGGACCCTATGAATAAGACAGGATGCAAGTCTAAGATAGTATCCTGGAAAGGATTTTGAAACAGGAAAAAAGTATACTAGATAAAAACTAAGGAAATCTGAATAAAGTGTGGACTTCAGTTAACAATAATGATCAATATTGATGTATTTATTGTGATATGTGTGCCATATTAATATAAAATATCAATTATAAGGATAACTATATAGGGAGACATATATGGGAATTCTCTGTACTACATTCAAAAATTTTTTGAAAATTTAAGATTACTTTGATGTTACATTTTTCAAATCAGAGAAGTAACTAGACTGTGCAGTAAATTAAAAATTAGTTCAACTTCACTAATAAACATGAATACAAATTTTAAAAGAAAAAATGAAAAGACATTTTTAATGGATTGAAAACGAAAATGAAAGTGAAAGTCTCTCAGTCATGTCCGACTCTGTGACCCCATGCCTATGCAGTCCATGGAATTCTCCAGGCCAGAATACTAAAGTGGGTAGGCTTTCCCTTCTCTGGGAGATCTTCCCAACCCAGGGATGGTACCCAGGTCTCTTGCACTGCAGGCAGATTCTTTATCAGCTGAGCCACAAGGGATTATCTGATGGATTATTTTGTATCAAATTATTCCCACCGAGAACACCTATAAGAGATGAATAAAATATTTTTAATCGATTTAACCTATTGTGACATGAGCATTCATTCTACCTCTACCTATTGTGGACAGTCATGTACTTGTGGATCATTAGTCAACATCACTATTCAATAAAGTCTCACAAGTACATAGTTATGTGACAACCTACAAACTATATGAAACATTTCCATCAAGTCAACAGTTCTCTCAATCCCCTTTACAAGCAATCCTCCTTTCAAACCTAGAAAAGCAATTGCTGTCTTTCAGGCACTATACCTGCCTTTTCTGTCACTTCATATAAATAGACTACAGACTGTAGTCTTTGTGTCTGTCTTTTGTCACTAAGCTTAATGCTTTTGAGGTTCAATCATGTATACATGTAGCAACATTTTGTTCCTTTCTATTGTTGAATAGTTTTCTTTTATATGTATATACCACAAAATGTTTTAATCTATTCACCAGTAGATGGATATTTGGGTTGTTTCCTATTTAGTATGATTATGACCAAAGATACTGTGAGCATTCCCAAGCAAAACTATGTATGCACATGTTTTCATTTCTCTTGGATAAATTTTAGAGAGTAGAAATATTGGGACATGTGGTAGGTGTATGGTAACTTTATAGGAAAATGCCAAAATGTTTTCCAAAGTGGCTACAACACTTTTTGTTTCCACTTGCAATATATGAGAGTTTCAGTTTTTCTATCATCTCAATAACACTTGGTATTTTTTAATTTAGCCACTCTAATATGTGTGCAGTATCCCATTGTGTTTTAATTTGCATTTCTCTTATAACAATGATGTTGAACACATTTTCAGGTGTTAATGGCCATCCATATATCCTCTTTGATGGAATGTCTGCTTAGATTCTTTGTCTTAAAAAAAAATTAGATTGTCTTTTTCTTTTTTGTTTGTATGAGTTCTTTGTATCTTACAGATACAAGTCGTCTCTCAAATGTTTTCTCCCAGTCTGTGGCTTATCATTTAATTTTCTTAACAATGTCTTTTCTTACAGTATATTTTGAAGAGCAGATGTTTTTATTTTGTAATCTGCGCTCTTGTGTACTAAGAAATTTTGCCTAAGAAGGAACAGTCCTAATTTTAATTAAATATACATCATCTGTTTTCAAAAAGAGACAGTCCGGGTGGCTGACTATAGGCAGGCAGCAGGTCAGGTTGGGTGATGAACAGAGTGTGCAAATATCCAGGGGTTCAAGACTTTGGGACAAATACACTGTTCTCACCACAGGGCTTTGCAATGAAATCAGACCCATGTAACCTACCCTGATCTGGGTCTTCATGTCTCTGTTACTCTGCTAAATAGAAGCTTTTCTGTCCTTAAGTCCTAATAACAACAACAATTCTCACTGTATGGTCCTTTGGATGTTTCAGTGTTTTTAAATATTTTAATATATTTGATCCCTATAGCTCCATGAAGTAGGAATGAAACATTTACCATTTTGTTTCATCTTGTTTTGTTTGACACACATCCCATATGCATAGTTGAGAATTTAAGTGACTTGCCTAAAGCCACATAAATATTGAGTGATGAAGATAGGAGTGGGCTCCAAGTCTCCTGATACAACACATGGTATCTCTTGCTTCCTTGCATGAACGCTTGAGCAACTGTGCACGTCTGCATGCTTAGTCACACACAGTCGTGTCCAACTCTTAGAGATCCATGGACTTCAGTCTGCCAGGCTCTTCTGTCCATGGAGTTTTCTTGGCAAGAATACTGGAATGGGTAGCCATTTCTTCCTCCAAGAGATCTTCTCCACCAGGTATCAAAACTGCATCTCCTGCATTGGCAGGTGGATTCTTTACCTCTCTGCCACCTGGGAAGCCCTGAGCAACTTGTCTGAGCCCAAGTCCCATCTGTGGATATGGTCAGGCCAGACTAGAGAGGTTGGGTTAGGAAGAGAGATTGCTCGTAAAGAAAGTTGGGGACAACCTGATAACACATTGTCATCCCATGTCAAAACAAAAGGTGCTGTGATATGAAAGGAAGTTAGATAAATGTGAGTTCTGAATCCAATGTATCTAGCTTTAAAAAACTTTTGCCTTCTGAGTCAATACATTCCCCTAAAGTATTTGAGAAAAACAATCTCTCATTAATTTGCTATGTATTTCTTAACTCAGATAAGCAGTGTCCTCTTAACACTGAGTTTGTTGAGCACCTATGTATCAGAAACTGAAATCATTTTATTTTCTGTATTTAAACCTCAAAACATCTCTATGAAGTAGATAATCTCATCCCAATTGATCAAAAAATGAAAAAGAGATCACATTTTACCTCAGCTCCCATAAAGCATACATTGGGGATTCAAGAATTTTCGACTCCAAACCCACACTCTCAGGCACTTAATCTATACTTCCTCTGGTATTTAAAATGAGCACATTAATCCCTACTGCATAAAGTTACTTTGCAAGTTTAGAACAATTCATGTTAAAGTAGACTGTGAATACTTTTATTTGTTCAATTTCCTCCCCCTCTCAGTGTATGAAAGGATTAAAGCTCCTAGCCCAACTTGCAGTTGGTGGGGGTTCTTATTTTAGTTCTTTTTAATGGGTTATGGACAGAACAGATTTGAACCACTTGGGGGGATGGAATATTTAATTGTCAGTACAAGATCATTTAGTTCTCATTCTGCATGGGGGATTATGGAAGTGTGTGTTGATATGGAAGTGCAGTAAGTTTCAAGTACCCTGGAATGTTGAGCCAACACATGGAGGACAGCTGCCTTGGAAAGTTTTGCAGAGCGAACTTCATATGAGAGAGAAATAAACTTGTCTTCAACCACTGATATTTGGGGGGTTGTTACCATAGCAAAACCTAGTGCATCCTCATCTATACAACACAGCACCTGAGGTGGTAGTGACAGTGATCATATTTTAGTGGCGGTTGATCTTGATGCTACTGTCCATAAAGACCATCAGCCCATTTCCCAAAACCAAGTCCTTTATGGTCCTTGACCTTTTTTTCTTAGACAGGCAAAAGAGTATTTTCATTATCAAAGCAACAAAATTAAAATGTCTTTGTAAAACATAATTCAGTGACATAGACAAGGAATAAATATATTGTCTGGAGTGCTCAGCAGAAGTTTAAGCATCAGATAAACAATCTTTCCCCTTGAGTTGATTCTGGAGGCTCTCAATCTACTTACAAGTAATTATAAAGGCATTAAACTCACAAGCATGAATGGATTACAAACCATTCCACCACTAAGTAAATTTAAGCAGTCTTCTTGATCTCTATCAGGAAAACCTTCCCCCCTTAACAAGTTCCACATTGCAGACAAACCTTTCTGCCATCTGCTCGAAGGGAAACATGTGGCAAGATCCTGCATTTGAACATTTTGCCCTTGGTAAGGAAAAAGACCTTAGGGAATATTTTTGTGAAACCACCCTCTTGGCACACAATTTGTGGCCAAGGTTTGCCCTTTGTCCCTTGTGTGAAATGATCTATTTTGATATGAATGTCACTTTAAATCAATGTGTATGAGATCATATTTACATACACTAACCGCTAGTGTGGTTTCTAGTGGTGATGATGATGGTGGATCCCTATACTGCCATATTGAGGGTTTGAATTGGGTGATGATACCGATGTCTTCTAAGCCACAGAAGGAAATGAGGCATTGTTTGAAAGCTCCATAGCCTTTCTCTACTGCAGCTGCTGCATGTTGCATTGTTTTCCTCCTCTTTCTTCTTCATTAAGCTAACGCTTATTCTTCTTAGGTGTATTGTTTGGTCACCCCATGTGCATTATGTAATTCTTCTCTTTGTTCCTTTCACCCTGTTCTTACTCCTGTTTTAGTAATATGAAGGATATTCAAATATGATGTGCTTACTGACTTGGGGGAAGTTTAATGATGTTTCAGCACCATGTGTATTTTTCTGTGCCTTGGGCATCAATTTTCATATGAAACTTCAAGCAAGAGCTGGAACATCCCACTATAAGTGATTTAAAGCATTCTCCTCCCACAGACAGCACACATGAGATTAATTCTCCAGAAGCCACCAAAGAGATTTCAAATAGTTTCAACAAGTCTGAGATTAGAGAGGAGAAAAGATCGTCATCGTACTAAGAAAGAAGCAACTTGCATTTTGCAGAGCATACCTGATGTAATCAAAGCCATCCGTGTGGATGACTACTATATACTTAGACTCTACACTTTGATCAAGTCTATTGGCAAAAGCTGGGCTTCCTTGGTGACTCAGGGGTAAAGAACTCCCCTGCCAATGCAGGAGACGCGGGTTTGATACCTGTGTTGGGAAGATCCCTTGGAGAAGGAAATACAACCCACTCCAGTATTCTTGCCCAGTAAATCCCACGGACAGAGAAAGTTGGAGGGCTACAGTCCAGGGGGTCACAAAGAGTTGGACACGACTCAGCAACTAAACAACAACATTGGCAAAAGCTAAGGATTCAATGTGACTAGGAACAAGGGTCTCAAGATGAGTCAAGAAGCAAACATCTAAACACACATTGAACTAGGATAAGAGCAAACATGGCATATACCAAGGATGATCTAGTTTGGATCACAATCAGTTGCAGCTTTGTAATTTCAACATTGCAGTTTTATAATTCACACTAGAATCTTAGTGGGAGGTAAAGGTGAAAGGTTTTGGAAACACACAAAAAATTGACACACAAAATCTGTTTTATAATCAGCTGTATGTGACTCATTTTCAACAAATTCTTCCATGGTTTTCAAATATTATTAGAGATAAATGAGAAGACTAAATGTTCCTGCCTGTTTCAATCAAGTTTTAAGGCAGATGTGAACAAAACTACATAAATTTTCCACGTTACAGAATCCTATCTTAAGGAAGTGTATTTCTACCCAAGTATACTAAATGTTGTAGTAGCATTTACCATGTTCTGTGTATCTGTCCATGGGTTTATTTCTCTTAAGGACAGTGACTCACACATTTTTTTACTGCCCATATGTGTAACATAACAATTAATGAATTAAGACATGAGTTACATTAATGCTATACATTATATATATTATATTCCATAGCAATTATATATTAACCAGCGTGGCATGAAAACTGTTATTCTAACCATTGGGTAGAAAAGAATTTCTTAAAAGACAAAGGAAATAGTAATACCAAAATTGAACATTTTATCATATTAAAATCAAAATACCGGTTATATTTTGATTATACAAAACACTCTTTTAAAAAGCAAAGAGTTAAGATAGAGACTGAGTAATATGTTTGTAACATGTATAACTGCATAAAAATAAAAAAATACTTCTACAAGTCAAAAAGAAAAAATTCAAAAGACATAAATAGGTATTTTATAAAAGAGGAATTGTATATGACCAAATAATACATGAAAAAAACATTCGATTTCACTAGAGATGAGAGAAATCAAGATCACAGTGAGATAATATTCTAGAACAATTCAATAGCAAATATCAATGATTAGAAGGACCAGGTTCTGTCTCTCAAAATTAGCATTATTTTTCTTTGTGCAATACAAATGGAATGACTTACTTACACATGTAATTCATTATTAACTCTGTACTCTTTGATTAACACGGGATAGTTACCCCAGTTCTCAATGACAAATGACATAGTGTTTTCATCTGACAGAAGTTTCCTCATGTGAAACAGAGAACTTTAAGAGTGTCATAAAATTTGATTTGTGCTATTCCTTGTCAAACATTAAATTGCAGTATTTAAACACAAAAGCAAGGACTAATATCTCCAATCTGAGTATTGTTTTATGTTGCATTAATTGTTTCTGAATCACATGTTCCTGACAAATGATTTCCTAACCTCTTTGTGTAAGTTCAAAAAAATTAATATGAAAATGTGATAAATTCTTAAAAGGTATAGTGAACACAATATTGAGGATGGCTGCTACCATAAAGGGAGTGAGAAAAGGATATATAATGGGAAAATCACATAGCATATTTTTGTCAATATTATAGTTTCTACATGGGATGATGAGTGCACTGGTAGAAAAAATTCTAGCTTAATTCCTTAAAGACCTCTCCAAAACCAAACTAAAATCCTTAAACCTGAAGCAGGAAAGTAATGAGATTTGTCAGTGCTTCTTCAGTTTGAAGAAACTGCTTTTTGATCATATAAAATACTGTGAAAAACAGATTTTTAAATTTTCTGATATCACTCATCTTTTCAAAGAGAAGAGCAAAACTACACAAGGAGAAAAAAATCCATAATAAAAGATTGAATAAGAAAAATAAAAAAAATATGATGAGTAATTTCTTGGGAATTAACATCAACAGTTGGAATAATATTGCCATTTTTATCACTGTAGTATGAGGTAAATGCAGATTGTTCAGCCAATTTAGAAATAAATATTTTCAACCGTGAACCTCATTTTTAGTGCAAGCTTTAAGAACTAGGTAAAGGAGTTTTAGTTTGGATGTGGGCAGGATTTTCCCTGCCCAAAGCCCACTCATATAACCAACCACTGGGAACCTGAACTTCACAAACTGCCTTTACCATTTAAGGCATCTAAAGTACCTCAGTCAGTGTTTTGTCCTTTAATTCTTGGCATTATTAAAATAAGGTTATCAGGACGTTGTGGTGGTCCAGTGGTTAAGAATCCATACTCCCACTGCAGGGGACATAGTTTTGATACCTGATGAGAAAGTTCCACATGCTGCAAGATGAAGCCAGAAAAACAAACAAGCATGTAAAAACTTTTTTTAGAAAAAGATTTGGGCTTCTCTGGTGGCTTGGTAGTAAAAAAAAAAAAAAAAAAAAAATCCACCTGCCAATGTAGGGGACACAGATTTGACCCCTGGTATGGGAAGATCCCACATGCCTCAGAGCAGCTAAGTCCAAGTGCCGCAACTATTGAGACTGCGCTCTCGAGTCCAGCAGCCACTACTCCTGAGTCCACGTCCCACAACTACTGAAGCCCAGACACCTTAGAGCCTGTGTTTTGCCACAAGGGAAGCCACCGCAATGAGAAGGCCATGCACCGCAACTACAGAATCGCATAGCCCATACACCAACAAAGATCCAGCACAGTCAAAAGTAAATAAATAAAGTTTCCAATGTTATAGTCTATCTTTAGAAAAGATTTCTGTATCCTCAACAAGCAAAGAAAACTCCAGGCTTTTCGACTGAATCTAAAGAATAACTAAAAGGACAATAAAAGGGTATAGATCAACTCAAGATTAGCAGATAAAGTTTAAATAAATAAGATTACAAAAGTTTTAATTAATACAATATAAAAGCACAAAAAGTAAATATTAAGTGTGGACTCAAAAGTCATTACTCATGGTTTAGAACATAATACGGTCTATTGCTTTCCTGGTTCTTCACCCCAAGTCCTTTCATGTGTGGCACGTCCAAATTCCAAGTGCCACACCACTAGTTCTTCTGGACAGCAACTCAGCTGGAATAGGAACCTCTAAAATGCATATGTCCAGTGCCTATGAATGTCTCACTCATTCCCTGCCCCGGCTGAAGTGAAAGTACTTCCCCTCAAAGCCTAATGAACAAGAAATTTGAACTGAGCTAATAGCTACCGCACTCATGGAATAGAAATGAAGATACATTTCTCCTCCTGAGTTCTAGGTTGGAAGCACAAATCATCACAGAGAAAAGCTGTGTATCTCTCAAGGATGTCCATGGATGCCAACCTGACTCATTATATCCCTGATATAGATCCTAAAATCTGTCTTAATGACAATGTTGGTTAAAAGATTAATTTTTACACTGGGGATTTCTTATATAAATTAACTTCTAAGTTGAGTTATCAATAGAAGACCATTTTCACAAATCATTACTACATCTATCCCTCAATATAAAAAGATGAGTTTAGGGGAAAATCAAATTTAACAAGTATTTCTTACATATTTACTCTGCTAAACTTTACCCTAGAATCTAGATAACAAAAGCCACAAGCTATTGAGTCTGTAGAACCTACAAGATATTTTGCATCCATTTTCACCGAATTTTGCAACTCTTCATATTAGTTATGCACTTCTACATTTTACAAAAAGGAAATTAAGTTGCCCAAAGTCACAGAACTAATTAACCCTAAAGCTGGCATGTGAATCTAGATCTGTTTCAATCTGAAGCCTGCAGTCTTTTATTATCATAAGAGGGAATATTTTAAAGAAACTTATCTGTGTACTGGATAGTTTGAAAAGCCATGAGTTCTTTACAACTAAAGGTACACTGCCTTTCATGAACATTTGGAAACTATAAAAGGTCAAATCAGGCCCCACTTCACCCCCATCTGTTTATCATAACAATGTTACATTGCACACTGAAATCCTCAACCAAGACCTCCTAATAGGGGACCCTGATAGCTTTGTTCATTTTCCCCATATTTTCTCAGCTTACAGACCAGTTTACCGCAACCTACTGTGTATTACACTTTGCCCTGCAGGGGTCTGCTAGTGGGAGTGGGAGGAGGAGACTCCTAATCCTTCCAGTTACAAAATAATTCACCAAGAGGCACATGGGTGCTTTGTGACTGGCCTAATATCACAAATATTAGTGTTGATGGTGTTTGAGAAGGTGCCTTCTTAAAACTGGGGGTTCCCAGGTGGTGCTAGTGGTAAAAGCACCTGCCTAACAATGCAGGAGATACAAGAGATGCATGTTTGATCCTTGGGTCTAGAAAATCCCCTGGAGGAGGGCATGGCAACCTACTCCAGTATTCTTGTCTGGAGAACCCCATGGACAGAGGAGCCTGGCGGGTTACAGTCCTTAGGGTAGCAAAGAGTCAGACATGACTGAAGCGACTTAGCATGCACACTTCTTAAAATCAAACATCAAGACTAGGGACTTCCTTGGAAGTCTAGCAGTTAAGACTTCACCTTCCAATGCAGGGAGTATGGGTTCCGTCCCTGGTCAGGGAGCTAAGATCCCAAGCGATGCATCCATCAGAAAACCAAAACATAAAACAGAAACAATATTGTAACAAATTCAATAAAGACTTTTAAAAAAAGATCAGAACTAATTTTATCTAAGACTTTCAACTTCAAGAAGACATCCAAATGATTCTTTAACAACAGATAACATCAAGAAATCAGAAACTGGTATATTTAAGAAAACAAAAACAAGCCACTCGTATCTTATGTGGAATTAAGTGGACAGAGAAACTGAACTGACCTCAAAGGATTTCCTTTTTCCTCTGCCTTAGAATACCCACAGCCTTGGAAGGTGCATCTCCAGGCAGTGAAGCAGCATCTGTCAGCAGTGGGTCTGGAAAAGCCATCTCTCAGATGGAAAGAAAAAGAAACAGTTTGATGACCAGATGTAGGAACGTAATTTGAGACAGAAGCAGCTGAATTTAGGAGACCAGAGAGTCCTTTATAAAGAAGCCGCCCAGTGGAGGGTGTAAGAGGGCAGTGCTTCCAAATTGTAAAGTGTATATAAATCACTGGGGAATCTCGTTAAATTCAAATTCTAACCTGTGAGTTCTGGGTGAAGCCTGAAATCCCCAGGCGACACCAGACCGCTGGTCCTCAGACCACACTTGGAGAACCAAGGTTATAGGGCAGGGGGTTGTTTAATGATATCAACTGATATTCTGTGATGATAAAAGAATGATTAGGGGAGAATGCTCATGCCTGATGAGACTAGCACAGGGAGGCACAGTGTGGTAGAGTCTAAGTGTATGGTCCACCTGCTGGGAGGCCACGGGAAGAATCGAGTCCTGGGTCTGACCATTGTGTGCTCCTGACTTGCTGTAGATGGTGGATAGGTATCCCCTGGTACTAACATTATGAATTAGACATTTAACCCCATATACCCAAGGAGGCAAATACATTTTGGAGTACCAGCACTTCTACTATTGTTTATGAATTTATTCAAGAATAGTGTTAGGTTGTCTCACATCCTTTCTGCTATGATCTGAATGTTTATTTTTCCCTAAAGTGCATATGCTGAAATCTTACCCCCCAAGGTGATAATATTATGAGGTGCTGCCTTTGAGGTGTCATTAGATCATGAAGGCAAAGTGCTCACACATGGAATCGGTACCCTTATAAAAGAGACCAGGAGGGGTGGTACGGGGAGGTAGGTGGGAGGGGGGCTCAGGATGGGGAACACATGTACACCCGTGGCAGATTCATGTTGATGTATGGCAAAACCAATACAATATTGTAAAGTAATTTGCCTCCAATTAAAATGAATAAATTTAAATTAAAAAAAAAAAAAAACCAGAGACCTGGGGAAGCTTCTTTGCTCTTTTCACCATGCGAGGACACAGGACGAAGCTTACATCTATGAAATGGGCCCTCACCAGACACCAAATCTTTTGGCACCACGGTCCTAGACTTCCCTGCCTCTGGAACTGTGAGAAATAAATTTCTGTTGTTTGTCAATCATCTACTTTATGATGTTCTGTTACAGCAACTCAAACAGACAGACAATCTATGCCCTTCCTCCACCTCCCCAATCACTTTCATGCAATTTCTGGAAATATCTGAGTGTGGGATAAGAACTCTGGAGTGAAAAGTCTGCAAAGAGCTTTAAATGGCAGTAAGCATGAGCATCAGGCTCCTGATTAAACCTAACTTGTAAAAGTCATCCTCATTCACACCTATCATGACATTCTCTCAAGAGGGCATGTGTTGCTCATGGTTCTCTGTTCTACTTTCTAACATCTCTCAGTGCTCCACTGTGTACACTAAATTCAGACAGATGGGAAATTCTATTTCTACTCCATGGTTATATTATTTCTTTAATCACTTTATGACAAGGCCTGGGGGTGGTCATGCCATTTGCCATACTCTCCATCAAAGCATCAAAATCATGGAAGCAGATAGATACAGAATACTCATTGATGATCTAAAGATAGGAGCACCTGTCTCTTCTTGTAGGCAGTTACCATCTGGACATCCTTTTGCCACTCATGATCCCTTCCCAGAGAGACCTCCAAAGACACCTCTGCTTCCCAGCTCTCAATGGTCCTCAGCAATCTGACCCTGCATCCAAGAATAAGAGCTTGTCGTACCAAAGCACAGAGCTACTTTAAAACACATCCTCACATAAAATATCAAGTATAGAACAGCTCACTCTAATAGTATGTTTGTGAAGAAAATAAGTTGAGCTGGTTGTTAAGTCTATCAAATATCCAAACTCTTCATCCATCATCCTCACACATCCATCCAGCCTTCCATGGACATCAAATAAGCATAAGTCATGGGCACCAAAGAAACACAGGGGCATGGAAAGAAGACTCTGTCCATACAATATTGGTAGTCTCTTAAGGTGCATCAATCTCCTTTCATTTAAATATTCATTGATGTACTGAGTCCTCAGTGAGCACTAATTATATGCCAGGCACTAGGCTAAATTCTGGGAATAAACCATAACTGAGATGGATGTGAGTCCTGCCTTCTCAAACCTGGTGATGTGGCAGGGGAGATAGAAGAGAGTGACAGAGCAGATAATACAGCAGCTCAGAACAACTAGAAGTCACACACAGACACCGCAGTCACAGCTCGGTGACATGAAACACTGCCCTGCTTCCCTGGGCAAAGATGGTGGCAGGAAGCACTGAAATTCGAATACAACTGCAACAAGTACAAGAACTCAGATACATGGGAACTTCTGAAAGGCTAAGTCATTCCTAGGGGCCAGAAAAAGTTGAGAAATATTTCCTAACCAAAGTAGAAAGTTTCTGTTATATATATATATATATATATATATATATTTTTTTTTTTTCCTTAAACTGAGGAACANCAGGAAGATCCCCTGCAGGAGGGCAAGGCAACCCTCTCCAGTACTCTTGCCTGGAGAATCCCATGGACAGAGGAGCCTGGTGGGCCATAGTTCATGGTTTTCCTTAAACTGAGGAACATGTGCCACTGGGAGTACTGGGTGGGGTGCTGGGAGTTTAAGAATCCATGGTAAAATGATGAAACATCTTCCTGGGGAAGCAATTTTACTAGATGTCAATTTAAGATGTATATATGTGTGTTTAAAATATGGTAAAATGTGGATGAATGTTTTATAACAGAAAATTTCAGAGACATGCCTTGTTTACATAGGATCACTTAGCCCTCAACAGACACACCTCCACAACTGCCACATCACAGTCTCATCACTGTATGTTGAAGAACGTGTCTACGGGAAGAAGGAAACCCTGCTCTGTCGAGAAAAAGAGATATGCATCAGGAAAGTTGGTTTGAGTCATTACATGAAAGATTGAGGATTCTGGGTTTCACAGATGACGCTGAAGGCAAGGATGGACTGAATATCCGTGAGCTGAGCAGGGACGCATGGGACCCAGCAGGTGGCTGTATTTCTGAGTCTCACGGATGGAAGGATATGGATAGAATCCACATCTGAAGCCAAGGGTGAATGTGACTATAATAAAGGCCACCTTGGAACATGTATGGGCAAGGTATAGGCACAGGATGCTGTCCCTGTGGTAAATCAGTTACCAGATGCATGTGCCTTGGAGAATGCACAGCAGCGGGGCTTGGAAAAGAGTGTCAGAGTCCAAGGAGCAGTAGGAGCAAGCTGGGGCTCAGGCTGAGTTTCTCTCCTTGGGGAAGGTTTCCACTCCACTCTGGTATCAGTCTTGCATCAAGAGGACATGGTGATCACTTGTCAAGAGTTTCTTCCTGACAAGTCATAAGGCAGACTGAGGTAAGGAGATGCTGTCAACTGTGTCTGGTTCAGCTTTAAATAGATAATGACTGCTTGAAGGTAGAGGAAGAGAGAAGCTATTTAGGGATCACTCAGCTCTTGGGGAAGGAGTGATCCCTAATAGTCTTTTCATTTAGATATTCTGATGAATTTCAAGTTGGGTTTTTGCTTGGATGAATCTCCCCAGGATACGCTCCCCCAAGAAGTTGGTAAAAATGACTCCTAGAAAGTCCCAGATTGCGTTGAGTTCACCCTGGGAATCTTGCCTGATTCGTCTGTCTCATTCCACCCCACTTGCATCCCGGAGTTTGGCATGGCTCTGTGTGGGCAGGGACCATTCTCTAAGTCAAGTTTAGATGGTTCTGGTGAACACAAAGCATCTTGAAGCTCAAGGCCAGCATTGCCCAAAGGCACGTAATGTGAGCCGCACCATGAGCCACATATAAAATCTGAAATTTTCTATTTGCCACATTAAAAAATGTAAAATGAAACAGGTGAAATTCAACTACATAATCAACATGGAAAGTACTAATACTACTTTACATCCTTTATTTTCTAAGTCTTCTGTAGTAAATTTTACACAAATAGCACATCTCAGTTTAGCATAACCACAGGTCTAATGGGTAACAGGCAAGATTGTTGAATGACTAATGTATTCCACGGTACACTTCTAGACTGATCTTAAGCCTGTGCATCGCAATCATGCCTCCTGGGCATTCCTGTAATAATCAGGGTCCAGAAATGCCAAGTCACTTGCCAGAGCTCACAGAGCTTGCTGGCGTCAGAGCTAAGACTACATCAAAGTCTCTCAGATCTAATCAAGTATCCTTTCCGAAACAATGGATGCAGATTTGCTCTTCAACCTCACGGCTAAAACATCAGTGGGTCTCTTGCTTCTTCCTTCAGAGCACTCTCACGTTCTTTCCCTCTGTTCTTGCTGCCACCGCTTCTCAGGCTGTGATGGCAATTACCTCCTCATTGATGTGCTGGCCTTCAGTCTCCCATTCCAGCCCTGGCAAAACCTGACTTTAGCACAGCTCTCCTGGAAACAGACTCCATTGCAGAAAAAAACAATGAATCTGTATCTTTTTAAATAGATTTTATTTTTAGAGCAGTTTTAGGTTACAGAAAGAAACTAAGTAGAAAGTACAGAGTTCCCATATACCCTCTCCACCCACCTCTGGGCTACTCCCATTAACATCTTGCATTGATATGGTATATTTGATATAATTATGAGCAGCTATTGAGATAGTGGTTTGCCATTCTCTTCTCCAGTGGACCACATTCTGTCAGACCTCTCCACCATGACCCGCCCGTCTTGGCTGGCCCCACATGGCATGGCTTAGTTTCATTGAGTTAGACAAGGCTGTGGTACATGTGATTAGACTGACTAGTTTTCTGTGATTATGGTTTGTGTGTCTGCCCTCTGATGCCTCTCGCAACAGCTACCGTCTTACTTGGGCTCCTCTTTCCTTGGACATGGGATATCTCTTCACAGCTGCTTTGGCAAAGCACAGCCGCTACTCCTTATCTTGGATGAAGGGTATCTCATCACAGCCGCCGCTCCTGACTTTCAACGTGGAGTAGCTCCTCTCTGGCCTCCTGCGCGCGCACAGCCACTGCTCCTTGGACGTGGGGTAGCTCCTCCTGGCTGCCGCCCCTAAATAGCATATTCAAAAGCAGAGATATTGCCAGCAAAGGTCCATCTAGTCAAGGCTATGGTTTTTCCAGGGGTCATGTATGGATGCGAAAGTTGGACTGTGAAGAAAGCTGAGTGCCGAAAAACTGATGCTTTTGAACTGTGGTGTTGGAGAAGAATTGAGAGTCCCTTGGACTGCAACCAGTCCATTCTAAAGGAGATCAGTCCTGGGTGTTCTTTGGAAGAACTAATGCTGATGCTGAAACTACAGTACTTTGGAGATCAGTCCTGGGTGTTCTTTGGAAGAACTAATGCTGATGCTGAAACTACAATACTTTGGCCACCTCATGCAAAGAGTTGACTCATTGGAAAAGACTCTGATGCTAGGAGGGATTGGGGGCAGGAGGAGAAGGGGATGACAGAGGATGAGATGGCTGGATGGCATCACCAACTCGATGGACATGAGTTTGGGTGAACTCCAGGAGCTGGTGATGGACAGGGAGGCCTGGCATGCTGTGATTCATGGAGTTTCAAAGAGTCGGGCATGACTGAGTGACTGAACTGAACTGAACTGATTGAGATAGTGTTATATAGCTTACGTTAGAGCTCACTCTGTGTTGTACAGTTCCATGGATTTTGGCAAATGCAATAATGCTATGTATCCACCATTACAGTATCATATGGTTTCACTACCCTAAAATCAACTTGTTCTCTACCTGTTCATTCCAATTTCTCTTTTCCCCAAAACCCTTGGCAACCACTGATTGTTTTACTGTCTCTATAGTTTTGACTTTTCCAAAATGTTATATAGTTGGATTCAAATAGTATGTAGTTTTTTTCACTTTGGCTTCATTCACTTTAAAAAAAATGAATTTAAGGCTCTTCCACATATTAATGAACTAAGACTAATTTATTCTTATCATTAAATAGTATTTTATTGTCTAAATATACTTCAACTTGTTTCTCCATTCATCTCCTGAAGGACATCTTAGTTGCTTCCAAGGTTTTATAATTATGAGTAAAGCTGCTATAAACATTTGTGTGCAAGTTTTTGTATTGATTTTCTATTTTTAAATGAGCAAAACATAATTCAAGACACTTCATTGTCTCTACAAATACCTCTGCATTTTTTTTCTATAAAAGATGCTTTCTCCCTCAAATTTTCTTGTTCTTTTTCAAAACCCACTTTGGTTATTTGAAGTCCTCTGCATTATCACATAAATTTGACAATCTACTTGTCTATTCCTGGACTTCTCTGGTGGCTCAGCTGGTAAAGAATCTGCCTGCAATGTGGGAGACCTGGGTTCGATCCCTGGGTTGGAAATATCCCCTGGAGAAGGGAATAGCTACCCACTCTAGTATTCTTGCCTAAAGAATTCCATGGACTATATAGTGCATGGGATCACAGAGAGTTGGACATAACTGAGCGACTGTCACTTTTCACTTTCACTTTGTCAGTTTCTACAAAACAACTGGTATTTTGTTGCGAGTGCATTAAATGAGTAGATTAATTCACAGATAATTTATATCTTAATGATATTGAGTTTTCTAACCAATAAATATATATTTATCTCTATTCACTGAGGTCTTCTTTAAGTTTTCTCAGCAGTGTTTTATAGTTTCCAGTATATAGGTCTTGCACATTTTTATCAGATTTACCCTATACATTTCATAAAGGAAATCAGTCCTAAATATTCATTGGAAGGACTGACACTGAAGCTGAAACTCCAATACTTTGGCTACCTGATGCGAAGAAATGACTCATTGGAAAAGACCCTGATGCTGGGAAAGATTGAAGGTAGGAGGAGAAGGGGACAACAGAAGATGAGATGGTTGGATGGCATCACCGACATGACCGGGAGTTGGTGATGGACAGGGAAATCTGGCGTGCTGGAGTCCATGGGGCTGCAAAGAGTTGGACATGACTGAGTGACTGAATTGAACTGAATTTAATTTTTTATAGAAATTTATAGATTTCTGTTATAGATTTTAATTAAATTTATGATTGATGTTAGTATATAGAAATACAATTGATTTTTGTATATTGATCCTTTCTCTTGCAAATTAGTGAATTCAATTAATTCTACCAGCTTTTTTGTAGATTACATCAAATTTTCTACTTAGATAATTGTGTTTTCTGAGAATAATAACAGAATTGTTTTTCCTCTATTTTCTCTATCATTTTTCTGATATTTTCATTGACTTCTGCTCTTTATTCTTTCCTTTGTTCTACATACTTGGATTTAATTTCTTCATTTTTTTCCCTAGTTTTTTAGAAGTTGAGATCATTCATTTGAGACCTTTCTTCTCTTTAACATAGGCACTTACTGCTATAAATTTCTCCCTAATAACTGCTTATACAGTCTCTCACAAATTTTAATATATTTTATATACATTTTGATTCAGTTCAAAACACTTGCCTTTCCTTTTGAATTATTTCTTTGATTCACAAATTATTTGTAAATTTGTTATTTAATTTCCAAATATTTGGGGATTTTCCTGAGATCTTTTTATTATTGCTTCATAATTTAATTCCACTGTGGAATCATTTACTCTTGCTTTTTTTTTTTTAAACAAGAATGTGCTTTTAATTACAACAAAACCTTTTTAATGCTTAACAGACCTAATTTACATATGGTGACACTCAAGGTTGAGTGATCTCCATTGCAAATAGAGAACCACTGGACCCATGAGATAGCTCCAACATATGTCTTTGTTATTGAAGAAGGAAATGTGCTAGTGACTAATTGAAAAATGTTTTTATTTCCATTTTTTAGTTTTGGGTGTACTTTACCTTTTATTTAACTCTTGTCATTATTTCACTTTTATGGAATTTTGATTAGAACAACCATATTTGCAATAGAAGAATTTTTTCAGGATGACCTATTGATTAATCACTGTTCATTAAATCATTTATTCAGTCTTGTATGAATATAAAAATACGTATGAAATTCTCATTAAATGTACAATATTTCTTTCTATTAGAGTTTTACGTGCATGTTTACTTCCTGGAATAATACCTTTATTGTTAGGAACAATGCAATTGAATACATGTTTAATAAAACCTTTTGGATGTACAAAGAAGTTAATCTATTTTTCTGAATATATGATATAAACTTCCTATCTAGCTGAAGAGAGAAACCCCACATACTTGAGGAAGCTACATGATTACTGAGATGAATCTCTGGTAAATAATTGCCATAATAAATTATAATAACAAAGAAACTGAAGAAATGGTGGGTAGTTATAAAGTAAGATAAAGAGTTCAGAATGAGTAGTGGTTGAACTAGATTCTGAGTAATGAATGGTTAGAATTTACTAGAAGCAAAGATAAACAAAGATATACTAGGTGAGAAAGTTGGCATGAGCAGATGAGGAATCAGAAATAATGATGTCAATTTTGGGGTTTAGAAATGTGGTGACCAGTCTTGGTGTGGGAAGGGAGGTGTTAGTATTGGTAGGATGGTGTCTGATAAGATTTCATGTAAAGGTGAGGTTGCTGGAGAGGACTCGCTTGGCCTGTAAAGATTTACTTGCTGGCTGGTGAGAAACTACTAGTCTAAGCCCCCTTGCAGCAAGCTCTGCATAAGAAAGAATTAGAAAAATGGCAAATTAGGAAAAGACACACCTCTAGTGACCTGAATCTCTTGGATGCACTGTTGGCGGAAGTATCTTACTTTTTATTACTTAATCTTCCATTTGTTTTAAAAAAAAATGTTGCGATTTCTTACCTGTGACCATATACCTCTTTCCACTTCTATGGCTTATGCATTCTTCAATGCCTAACTCAGATATGATGTCTTCTGTAAAACCTTTCCAAACTCTGCCAGATAAAGTCTATAGCTTTCTCTTTTGTGCCTGAGAAGTTCTTTCCATGAACTCTTTGAGGAATTTTTGTCATGTTGGGTTGCAGTTATGAGTTAAAAAATTTGTCTCCCCCACCAGAATCTAAAGGTCCTTCATGTGCAGTGATAAAGTTCTCTGCGTGTTTGTCTGCACAGAATCTGACACACTGTAGTTTCTTCTTTTTTTTAAGTATTCACTGAATTTGTTACAATATTATTTCTGTTTTGTATTTTGGGGATTTTTGGCCAGGAGTCATGTGGGATCCTAGCTCTCCAACCAGGGATCGAACCTGCAAACACTCCATTGGAAGGCAAAGTCTTAACCACTGAACTGCCAAGGAAGTCCCTACAGTATTTTCTTGAATGAATGAATGAATGAATGAAATCAGTGACAGAGCCACTAAGTTTTGAGTCCTCCTCAGCTCATGCCTTTAGTTTCCCGAATGACTCAGCTACTGAAAACAAAGAGAAGATGGGAATATTAAGAAAAAGAGAGGGAAGCATAAATAAGTGTCTTTGTGTGAGAGAACCAGGGACAAGAAGCAGGTGCCCTCAGGTATGGCAGGGTGCCTGCTTTATGTCCAGGTTTACTTCGTGCCTGCAGGAGCTGGCTTGGTGGTTCATGTGAGGCTGGGGCCTTACCTATGCAGATGGTAACCAGGCCTGCCTGTGACTGAGTGCCTCAGACACAAAGCAGGAGCACGCAGGTGCGCCCCACTCCAGCTGTGGGGAACCTCCAGGCTGGACCTGGGGAAATAATGTCTGCCCCAGGCTCGTGCCCGAGTGTGCACAGCAGCATCTGTTCTCATGTGTGTGTGGAGCAGGGTGGGAGAAGGGAGGATGGATAGAGATGAATGACTGCTAAATCCGAACTCACCAGGAAAAGAGAATGAGAAGAAACCTTATTTCCATCCCTGGCTGAACTCAAATCATACACTTTTTGAGTGATCTCATCTAAAAATGTCTCACCTCCCCCAAAGCCAATCTGTGCCTGTCAGAGACTAATGCCACTCTAGAAATTTGCACTTTTATAGCATTCCGTAGCAGAAAAGGAGGCTTTTTCTGTAGCATTACATGGCCATCTAGGAAATTTTCTTTACGAGATGAGAATACCGATCTTCGCTGGGAGGTTTTAGACATCAGCCAGCAAATAGAGCAGGTATATAATAGCCTTCCCCACAGAAATGAAATAATTTGGCAGGGGAGTAACATTTGTACGCCCTTCTCGGCAGCCCTGCTCCCCTCATTGTTTCTACATATTGTTGGTTAGAAAAACCAACCAACCAACAACAACAACAACAACAAAACAGGCTCCTCATATTCTCAAGTCTCTGTCCAATATGTAAGCCATTCAGGCAGCACCCTGCAAAAGAGCTGCTTCCATGGCTTGGCCCTCCCAATAAACTGACAGACTTGATCCAGTCCATATCTGGGAACGCTTTTAGCTCTTTCTTTCAGAGATCAGTTGAGAATAATTGGGCACACATTCCTGCATGAGAACTTGAGAGTTTACCCTGGGTCATTATGGATGACAGGGTGAAAGTCACACTATGCACATCGGTCTATGCACACTATACATACACACTATGCATATCAGTCCCTGGTAGCCTCTCTCTAAGGAGCTGGTGAGAACTCTTAACCACTGTGGCTTGAGGTCCAGGTGTGTGCAATCCTCTCGTGTGTGTTCTGTGCTGGAGTTTCACAAAGTCAGCCTGGAGTTGTTTGCTCCTTCCTCCAAGCTCAGTGTTTGAAAACTCAGACCACATCTGCTGATTCTACAGGGGTATACTTTCTTCCAGGGTGCTCCACAAAGTGATGGCTGTACTTCTAAGAGAGCACACCAAGACCAGATCTATTGCCCAGCCCTCTACCAGAAGAAATGAGACTTGGAAACATCCCTAATGCAGCCGGTGGACATCAGTCAGCTACCATCAGAGGTGGCTGTTAGTTTGCACTGAAAGAGCTCACTCTCTAGGCTCTGAAACACAAGAGAAGCAAGCCTTTTCAAGTTGGACCTTAGTGGATGGACTACATGTTCTCAAGATCCTAACCTTGAACTTGTTGCCTTCTGCTACATCACCTGCTCCTGAAGAGAACTTTTTATTTTTTTCTGCTGAAGCTTTCATTTCTTGACTATTTTACCAAGAATATGGTTTTGATATTTACACCTAAAAATAAATTCAAATTCTATTATATGACATGTTTCTCCATAGAGGGACATAAATTATCAGGAAAGAAACAATAAAGGGTCTTCAACAAAGCAACTCCTCACCAAATATTTGTTTCATTTTCTTATTCATGTGTTCATCAAACATTTCCTGTGTTTTTATTCTGTCCCAGACACCGCGTCAGGCACTGGGAATGCAGAAATGAACAGACTCCTGCCTTCTTGGTATTCACAGCCCAGTCCAAGCAAGGAAGTAGGTTATGTTGGATGAGCTAATTGTCTGTGCTAGGTGTCTTGGGATCCTGGGAGAGTGGCCTGCGTTAGAGCTGCGCATGGAAGGTGGAAAGATGGACAGAAAAGCAGGCATTGTCATCAGATACAAATAAGCTTGAGTCTCAGCCCTGGCTCTGCCCTTTACTAGCTGTGAGATGTTAGGGTAATTACTTTACCTGTCTGAGCTTTAGCTTTATTATCTGTGAAATCAAAATAATTTTAATGGATTCTTTCAAAAGGTGAAATAAGATCATATCTATAAGGCTCTTAGCACCATAGCTGGTACCTGGTAAGCATTCAATAAATGTGATCTATTGGTTCATCATTATTATTTTCTGTGCAGCCAGGATCATCGTCTGACACACCAGAAGAGGAACCATACTAAAGATGAGATACAGGGAGGAAGACAGCGACTTCTGATCCGGTTTACAGAGTAGATCTATGTTCTGTTTATTGGAGCTGTCAGCCTGCCTCCATCTGCTGTAAAACCCACTTCTTTTCCAGTTACTGGTTGGGAAATTCTACCTGGAGCTATCAGTTTACGAGGTGTGTGGCAGAGGCGAGGTTGGGAATAGTCCCATCACTTTATCTGGTTCTCTGCCTTGGCAATGCCCCCTTCCTCGAATCCCTTTTCGTGATGCATCCAGGGCTTAAAGCAGAGAAGACTGCATTTCCTCTTGTCACTGGTATGACTGAGTCTGTCTCCTGGATGTGTGCCACTGGTAAATGGCTTCTACTTTTCTCCCATTAATACTGTGTCTGCCTGTAGAGCTATCTAGACCTTTGTTTAAATATTAAGAAGTGCATTCAGCCAGCACACAGAAATGTAGGTGCACGGCCAAGATAAAGAGTGTGGCTGATAGAAAATACAGTGGTGAATAAATATGCAGAATCTGAGAAACTGTGAAAATTCATTCAATTTTTTCATCCACAGATTTAACCAATACAATGGGGGAGGAGGGGATGGTATGTGATGCCCAGACACAGAAATAATGAGAGTTTTTATGTACACTCTAAGTTCATTCAATAGGCAAATGTGCCACCAGCCTTTCTTTTCCTTACTAATCCTAGCAAGGATGGAAAGAATGGGAAGACATTCTTCTTCAGAGATCTGCTCTGGGTCACCTGGGATGCTGGGAACCACCTGTAGTAGTTGTCCCAGAAGCACACCTTCCATCACCCCTAGATCTTGAGACAAAGCACCAGGATTGCAAAGCACCACAGTGTCCAGTCACNATTTGATTCAATATGGTGGCTCAGATGGTAATCTGCCTGCAATGTCAGGAGACTGGGGTTCGATACCTGGGTCAGGAAGATCCCCTGCAGGAGAACCCCCTCCAATATTCTTGCCTGGAGAATCCCATGGACAGAAGAGCCTGGAGGGCGACAGTTCATGGGTTGCGAAGAGTTTGACGTGACTGAGTGACTAAGATGTGTATAAGAGACAGAAGAAATACAGAAATGAATAAAATTAATCCTTGTCTCCAAGGACCTCATGATGTGGAGGAGGTGTATTACTCTAAAATCAGATACAAAGGAATCAAAAAAGCAGGGACAAGGGATGAGTCAAAGAGAGTAATGTTTAACATGTCATCTGTATTGCATGTACTATCAATAAGTCATTTTTTAAAGAGCATCTAGAGTATTCGTTATATAACTTTAGCAGTTATACAAAAAATGGCAACATGAATGAAACATTAAAAGTTTAAACCAGATATCTTGCCTGATGTCCAACATAAATATTGTCACATGACCATATATGCTCAGATCATCATACATTTCTAGAACATTTTGCAGTAAAGTGCTTTTTGTGTTAAAATCTGTGTATATAGCTAGAATTGAACACATAATCCTAGATATTAGCATATATAATAAGATTTTGAGATGTATTGAATTATAAGGCCACATCTTCCAAATTATTCAGATATCAGAGTGTCAGTAAAACCCACTGTTGTGAAAATAAAACTTCAGAATGCTTCTCTTTTCCTCAGATTACAGGTACAACATATCTGAAGCACAACGTGTCAAAAGAACTGCCCAATATTGAGGGAAACAGAGCTGCCTAATGACAAAAAAGAAAAAATAATAATTTAAATGGCTGATTTGTTAGGTTTGAATGTGAAAAATACTAAAAATCTCAAATTCATTGCCAGCTTATAGCACACATCAAATCTGATCCTGAAAAGTGAAAAACCAACAAAAAGCTTCAATTTAGAAGCAGCATGTTCACTCAGTGTATAGTATTTGCATATCAGTTCAGTTCATTTCAGTTGCTCAGTCGTGTCCTACTCTTTGCGACCCCATGAATCACAGCACGCCAGGCCTCCCTGTCCANACATACGAGTTTATGTTCTGAATTCACTGCAACCATTTCCCAGCTTTCTCTACTAGTTGAAATAAATTTCTTTTTCTTGGCAGTTTAGATACTAAAAGCCAAAAAAAAAATAGGTCAACACGTCTCTTTTAGATGTCTGATTTTGTGGCATTGAAGGTTGGTAGGGTAGGGTAAGAGGTTGTGGTCAAGTGTATTTCAAGAGCTGAATACATCTTTTTGTGTAATGAGTATTATGTAGTATAGGGAGACATTGTTTATCGACTTAAGTACAGGTAATTATTGCCTTGAAAACTGTGACAACTTTACTAGCCTTATCTTTGTTTTTCAACAAGAAGCTGAGAGTGGGTTATTTTTCTATATTCAGCTGAATTATGCTTTGAGGAGCAGATAAGAAAAGAAGTTGTGAAGTATCTATGTGCCCTATATCTTCATGGGAAACAGGAATGTGAACCATCAAGTCATAGATTGACTCACTTCAAGAAAAGAAATCAATGTTTTTCTAGCATCATATATATGTTGAGGATCATTTAGCTGAATTTGTTGAGAGCTTTAAAAAAGTGCAAAATTCATAGTACCCATTCAATGGTAGAACGTCCCTCAAAAACACTGAACGTCTTACCCATCACTTAAACATTTCCTGGGAAATTATTTCTCACCACACAGCTTCAAGTGCCATCTGCCCTTTGGTTAAAATAACTGTGGACTTTTTTTTTTTTTTTTTTTTCATAAGAAGCAAAGGATACGCTGGTGTGAACCAAATGCACTGCATCTGATCNGGCACCTCATTTCTTACATGATAGTATACATGCTTCAATGCCATTCTCCCAAATCATCCCACCCTCTCGCTCTCCCTCAGAGGCCAAAAGTCCATTCTATATGTCTGTGTCTCTTTTGTTGTCTCATATACAGGGTCTTCATTACTATCTTTCTAAATTCCATATATATGTGTCAGTATACTGTATTGGTGTTTTTCTTTCTTGCTTACTTCACTCTGTATAATAGGCTCCAGTTTATGGTCAAGGTTTTAACTAAGATGGCAAACCTGGTGTTTTAAAGCAGTGGTCCCCAACCTTTTAGGAAACAGGGGTACCAGTTTTATGGAAGATAATTTCTCCATAGCTGGTGTGGGGTGGGAGGCCTGGTTTCAGCACATTTATGATTCAAGCGTATTTACTATGCACTTTATTTCTGTTATTATTGCATTGTGATAAATAAGGAAATGATTACACAATACACCATAATGCAGAAGCAGTGGGAACGCTAAGCTTGTTCCCGTGCAACTAGGACACGCGTGGTCAGTTGTGTCTGACTCTTTGAGACCCCAAGGACTGTAGCCCACCAGGCTCCTCTGTCCAGGAGATGTCCCAGGAAGGAATTCTGGAATGGGTGACCATTTCCTTCTCCAGGGTATCCTCCCGACCCAGGGACAGAGCCTGCATCTCCTGCATTGGCAGGTGGATTCTTTACCTCTGAGCCACCTGGGAAGCCCTCCTTCAACTAGAGTGGCTGTAAATACAGCTGAAGCTTCTCTCTCCAGCTGTTCATCTCCTGCAGTGTGGTCAGATTCCTAACAGGCCATAGACCAATACGGGTCTATGGTCTGGAGGTTGGCCACCCCTGTTTCAGAGCATTTGCTTTTCCACATTAGATACCAAAAATGGAGGACCACGGACTTTCTGCATCTTTGATTTTCACTTCCTGCCCAGTGCTCCTTCATCTTTCTTGCCCTTATCACCTTGGCATGGCCCTGCCATTTTGTCTCTCTACGAATGGAGGCAAGAACAGCAGACGGACATCAGGGAGGTGGGTGGTCTTGGTCTCTTTTCCTTGTTAGCCTCCCTGTGGGCCTTGTTTCTGGATTTATGGGTGTGTATCTGGGCCCTGGCCTGGCGAGGCCTTCTTCAAGCCCCCCTGGGGATATCACTGTATGGTGTGGCTGATAGGAGAGACCTACAACGGAAAAGCCTTTGGAGAACGTGGGCACAGGCACAAGTGCTCGGGAAGCGCTGCTCTGGAGACAAGGGGAGAAAGAAGGTTCTGATTCTGCCCCTGGGGATTAAAATCCCTTGGAAGTCCCAACTCACTGTGCTGCTTTTTAAGCAGTCTGGTGGCAGAATTTGGCTCCTTGGTCACTGGTTATGATGGGCTGTGATGCTTCAAGGACACAGATGTGAGTAGTAATTCTTCGGTCGTGAGAACTGAGAACACTCATCTTTCATCATGCGGTTGCTGAGCTGCCCCTGCCATGCTCCCTGCCCACCCTCCCACCAGCCCCACTGCATGGCCTGAGACCCACAAGTGCTAATAGGTCACTCCAGGTTGACCTCTGTCTCTCTGTTACGCAATATTGAAATGATGTGCTTACTTCTCTGACTTCCTCAATAAAATGTAAGTTTTTAGAGACCAGGGATTCTGCCTATATCATCCATGTTGGTGACCCAACCTGTCCTTGTGACCCATGGACTTAGCAAAGTACCTGGCTATTAGCAAGTGGTCCTTAAGTGTTTGGAGAATAAATGAGAGAGTAGTCAAACTTAAAGGAACAAGGAGGTCACAACAGAAGTGGAGGGAGCAACTGGATTTCCAGAATCCAAGAGGTTTCAAGCAAAGAAAATAAACAGTAATGACAAGATAGAGAGATAAATAGATAACAATAAAAATAACATTGCATGACATACTGTTATGACTGTCGTTTAGCCACTAAGTTATGCCTGACTCTGTGTGACCCCATGGACTACAGCACACCAGGCCTCTCTGTTTTCCACTATCTCCCAGAGTTTGCTAAGATTCATATCCATTGAATAGCTAACGCTATCTAACCATTTCATCCTCTGTCGCTCCCTTCTCTTCATGTCCTCAATCTTTCCCAACATCAGGGTCTTTTCCAATAAGTCAGCCCTTTGCATCAGGTGGCCAAAGTACTGGAGCTTCAGTTTCAGTAACAGTCATATATGCATGACATATATGAGTTGATAAAGATGTGGTAAGCATTCAGAGATTATCTCATTTAATTCCCCTGTGGAAGTTGACAGTATAACCCAGCAGCTTCAGTGCAGCAATATGATCCAGAGAAGGAAATCTTCATCAGCGAGGCTGTCTACAGATACCCTGCGCCTGCCTGGAGCGATTCCTGGACTGATGCTTCTGATCAAGTAGAGAAAGGGGAGGAGGACAAGAGACATTGCATTCGCTGTGTGCCCATCATATGCCAGGCAACAGGCTAGGTGTGCCACGTACACATTTTTATTTAAGCTCACAGGAATCCACAGGGAGTGGTATTATCATCTAGAACAATTTAATCCATGAAAAAAACCAAGATTTAGGAATGAGAAAAAGTTGAAATGAGCCCAGACTCCTTGCAGGTCCACAGAACCTGGTATATAATTGACACCCAATGTATTGAATTACATGGAATTCAATCTAATGTTGTCTATGCACAGGGGCAAATTTTATTTTCAGGTGCCTCGTTTTAGCAGACCTGGCAGACTGCCTGCCTCACTCTCTTTGAAAGGCTGCAATGAGCCCGGGGAGCCATTTGGAAAAGTGAGAGCAAGAAGTGGTACCTCCCACATTCACTAAAGTGTGTGGTGATCATGGCTTTGAGTTGAGGCTGTGTGGCTTGTGGGCCACAAAATCTCATCAGTCTTGTAAAGGGAGATGTATTTATGCCAAAGACCTGCCAGTTGGACTGCACAGGACCCTTTCTCCCGGAATACCTTAGGAAGGCAGTCCTGGTGGTAGCAAGGGTGGCCATTAGCCAACTTAGAGCTGTGGGCATCCCCCCTTGGAACATAATTACAATGTTTTTTTATTAGTTTTGACATGGAAGCCTGTGGGGCTTGGATGTCTGGGTCTCCAGCAGTGATCCAGAGAGGAACTGGGTAATCATTTTAAATAACTGAAAATAATTTGCTTTAAAAATATGCATATTGGTTGTCTCTTACCTAGAAATATCTCTAGGGAGGAAATAATTTTGTTTCTGCAGCTTGCTTGGAAGTAGCACAACATTTTCAGTTGGTGGCATCAGAAGTCTATGTCGTTTAATATTACCAGATTTAATATTTTAATTGGAATCTGAACTAGACATTCCAGCACATGAATCCTCCTGAGAACTTTGCATCCCCTTGTTCACGCAAGCCATCCAGCCATGGAGTTGGTTGATGGTCAACAAGAAGGTCAGCTGGAGGCCCCACCCTTTGGATTGTTTTTTCTCTTCTCTTGACGGTGTCAAAATATTAGAAATGTCAGTTCCTCCCATCCTCATGGCTCAGGTGGGCTCAATAATCAGTTACTTCCCCGGCAGCACAACAAAGGCTGGGGAGGCTGATGCCAGGGGAAAGGAGAGCTAAAGATTTTGAAAGCAATTAGTCAAAATAGGTAATCTCTTCTGTTTCTGCAGCTCTTGTGCAAAACAGTCCTCCCCTGCTACTGGTCCTTGAGCGCCAGAGTCGATTTCTCCCTTAGAAGAGAGCAACAGCTTGCGGCAAGCTTTTGTTGACATGAATTCCATGTTGCCTGGTGCTTTTGTTTGTTTCACACATAATTCACATTTTTCTTTCTTACATGCATTTTTCATAGTCTGTCCTGAAGCAATGTCATGACTTCCATCTGGGACTCCCCGTCTGGGGTCAAAGTCCCTGCAGATAACTGGGTTAAGGGTGTTGATGGAACACTCTGCGGGATGGAGTTGACATATTAGGAACTAAATTCCTACAATACAGAGTTTTAAAATCACCTTGGATCAGATCCTAAACCAAGCACGAAAATGAGCAGTGGCTCAGGTACCCTAGTCTTAAGGACGAAGAATCAGATTTACTTATTTTCTATTCTTTCGTGAAGGAGTTTTCACAAAAATTCATGTGGGGGACAGGAAAAAAGAGTTCACTTTGGACAAATCTCAGATAGGGCCTCAAAAGGAAAGGAATGAGGAGGACAGAAAGCAGAAGCTGGGGACACACTGGGTATCATTGATGGGACTAATGGCATCCGTGAGCTACATAAATTGTCATAACTCCTCAAATCTTCAAGGAGATGTCCTGAAAGTGAAGATTACTTCTCTATCTCCCAGAAACAGGATAGACGTATGGAGCTTCTAAACATGACTTTTTTTTTTTTACTTAAGGCAAGTTCCATGTGAAGCACTGATTTCATGAAACATTAAAAGATCAAGACTAGAAGAACCTCAGAAGCTACCATTCTGACTTCCTACATCATTCAGGATGCTATCCTGTAGCATCTCCAACAACCAGGCACCTGATTAATGGGGCACCCACTGGTGGCTCAATGACAGAGAATCCACCTGCCAATGCAGGAAACACAAGTTCGATCCCTGGGTTGGGAAGATACCCTGGAGAAGGAAATGGCAACTCATTCCAGTATTCTTGCCTGGGAAATCCCATGGACAGAAGAGGCTGATGTGGCAAAGAGTCGGACATGACTTAGCAACTAAACAACAACTGTTTGTAAAGGTCACTCATTCTCTTATTCAACCCGCCTCTGTTACCAAGCTCTCCTTGGTCACAGAGCACAAAGCCGTCTGTCTTCCACAGAAAAGCATCAGTTCTGCCTTAAAGTCATAGGGAACAATTCCCTTCCTTTACCCTGGATGGATAACATGATAGTTATCAACATAACTTTTACCCACATTCTGCCTCGAGTTCAAGTTCCACCTCTACCACCTAACTAATTTGGGGTAAGTTATGCAAGTTCTCCAGCCTCAATTCATCTGAAATATGAGCATGGTAACAGGTTCTATCCCAAAAAGTCAGGTTTGCCTATAGCAGTACAGTAGTAACAGAGTCACATGAAAGAGGAGTGCTGAGCCACGAATCAGAAGACTGACTCCATGCTTTGTCTTGGCTTTGCCATGGTGAGTGCTAATCGTTCACAAAAATAAACCTCCCTGCAACTCCTTCCTCCCTTTTGTACGTCACAGCACACGCTCTGCCTCTTAGCATCCACGTGCTGTCATAGAGATCAAATGCCAACACATGACTTTCACATCTGTGCACCTGTAGATCTAAGGTGCAGCCCCAGTGCAGGCCTAGGCAAACACTCAGTGCTCAATAAAAGCCTATGGACTAAGTTGCATCTGGGTTTTCTGAGAGGAAGAATAGGAATTGTGGGCTGAGAAGGGAAGAGGCTTATTAGATGGGGTTTACAATTTGGCAGACTGCCTACGAGGATGAAGTCCACAGAAAGCAGAAGGTGTGTGTCTGGGCTGCCAGAGAAAGAGCTGGGATCTAGGAAGAGATTTAGTTGTTACCCGCTGCAAAAGCACTGGAGGAACAGGAGTGATGAAAACAGCAGATCCCTGGGCTCCGGAAGGCGCTCAGGGCTTGTCTCTGGGTGCTGATGAATGGGAGTTTCAGGACAGATGAGAAAAGAAGGGCCAAATATGCCAAGGGGATTGTGGGTGGATACCAGCTGGCTAGGGGAGGGGCAGAGAGGGGGGAGATGGGCATGGTCCCCACCCAGGAGGTTGTCATGGAAACTCAGAGCTGCAGCTTTTAGGAAAACAAGTCAGGGGAGGGGTTGCCTGAGGGTAGAATCCGGCAGCCAGCTTCCTCTCTAATTCTGAGTCTCTTTCTTCTTTCAAGACCAAGTTCAAACTTAACCTTTTCCTGAAAGCCTTCCCTCAACTCTGGAACCATGTGACATGTACCGCCTTTCTGAAGTTTCTATAAGAATTCTGATCTGTGTAAATCACAGAGTAATTATGAGGACAAAAATACAACTTCTGGTTGATTTATCTATTGCTGTCTTGAAATAAAGTTATTTAACATTTTGAAAGTAAAATATATGACATCCTCTATTCAGCCACCTACTGTCCCCCTGAAACATACCTCAAACACGACAGAAAAAAAGGATTTCTAGCTCATTTCATCCTGCCTTCTCACTCCGTCTGGAGCTCGTTGCCAGTTCCTCCTTTCTCGGTCTTGCTCACGTGTTTGAAATAGCAGTCAGCACTCTTTTTCTGGCCGTAGCGTTGCCTCTTCCTTGTGTTCTTTCCAGTGTCC
Organism: Neotragus pygmaeus; assembly: GCA_006410875.1. Taxonomy (NCBI): domain Eukaryota; kingdom Metazoa; phylum Chordata; class Mammalia; order Artiodactyla; family Bovidae; genus Neotragus; species Neotragus pygmaeus. The sequence continues at coordinate 112,132 of SJYV01001366.1, read as the reverse complement.
TTCTCAGTAGTCCCTCTACTCTGCTCCACCTTATGGAATAATGTGTTTTCACAAAGTTGGCTCAGAAAGGGCCCAGACACCTGCAGAGAGACCACAGGGTCTCGAAGACAAAGCTGAGGCCAGCTCTGAGTCTCCTCTTGCCCCACAACCCTGTGGATAGCAACGCTGACCACATGCTGGACACATAATAAAGGCAGGTAGACATTCAACCTTTAAAGAAAGTGACAAGACAATGGAAGGAGCAGCTTGTGTGAGAAATAGTGCCAGAAATGACACATGCATGGATTTCCCTCACTTGTAACCATGCGTCTTGCACACAGAAGGTGCTCAGTGAATACATGTTGAATCAAATCTGGAGACCAAGATTTTCAAAAGGAATAAATATTGAACCCCCCAAGTGGAAAAGTGGATAGGGCAGAACCGAGAGAAGAAGAAGCACTTAGTGATAAAGGAAAAGGTTTACATGATCAGAGCCCCTGCTCTTAAATATTGGTCTCAGCTCACAGGGCAATGCGGGGTGGATACTGCTGCTCTCCTCCCACTCCCCGGGGCCTCGATCCTGCAAAACAAAGGTGCTCCTGGCACTGTGCTGTCCTCGGCAGGTTAGGAGCTTTGCTAACAAGAGGCAAAGAGAGGAGACCGTGGCTGCCCATCATCCACACCAGCTTTCCTACTTTCCTTTCCTATGTCCAGATATTCCCAAGAGAATGCTTTTAAAATAACTCACTCCAACCCTGTTGAAAAGTCTTTTTGCTTGAAGTTAAGTAAGTGTTGGCTTTGGAAGACTCCTAGGGCACAAGGTCGGTGGTTCATCCATTTATCCCAGGGGACGCTAGGCTGAAAGAACAGTCTTTAAGGACAAGAGGACCCAGGACAATGGTTAACCTGCACCCTCAAAAACTCCCTTCCAAGGCACCAAGGGCCTTGTTTGCCCTCAGTCATCCTTGTGCCTACATTCCCAACCCTAACAGGCCTCTTCAAATCCTTTGTTTTACCATTTGTGGATACAGAGCACATATATACCTCATGTAAATGTTAAGTTCGTTTGTTCTTTCTTGTAACAATTATTTATATATTAAGTGCCTTCTATGAATCCAGCTGCCAATGTAGGAGACACAAGAAATGTGGGTTTGATCCTTAGATTGGGAAGATCCCTAGGTTCAGAAGATCCATTTCCAGAGTAGGAAATGGCAACCCACTCCAGTATTCTTGCCTGGAAAATTCTATGGGCAAAGCAGCCTTGCAGGCTGTAGTCTGTGGGGTTGCAAAGAGTCGGCTCGGACTGAGTCGGCTCAGTCTGTGTGACTGAGCACACACATATGCACAAATACCTGGCATAATGCTAAATGCTTTCACATATTTTTTTTAAATCATTTAACCATTCTATCAATGGCTATCTGAAAACTATTGTTATCTGCACTTTACTCTGAGGACATGTAAACACAGAGAAGCTAAGTTATTTGAACAAGGTCACACAGCAAATAATAAAGTTAGATTAGAATTCACGTTTTCTGAAGCTAAGACCAGTGTTCTTTTCACTGGACTATACTTACTTTTAGCAAGTGTATAACAATGCTTATGAATTTAAAATTATGAATACTACTTATGAACTATAAATCCCAGGGTAGGGAAGACCTCTATGGTTTTATGAATTACATTTAATTTATCAATATATTTATAATGACTTTAGTGTTTAAAGTACATATTCAGTTCAGTTGCTCAGTTGTGTCTGACTATTTGGGACCCCATGGACTGCAGCATGCCAGACCTTCCTGTCCATCACCAACCCCCGGAGTCCACCCAAACCCATATCCATTGAGTCGGTGATGCCATCCAACAATTTCATCCTCTGTCCTCCCCTTCTCCTCCTGCCCTCAATCTTTCCCAGCATCAGGGTCTTTTCAAATGAGTCAGCTCTTCACCTTAGGTGGCCAAAGTATTGGAGTTTCCATGTCAACATCAGTCCTTCCAATGAACACTCAGGACTGATCTCCATTAGGATGGACTGGTTGGATCTCCTTGCAGTCCAAGGGATTCTCTAGAGTCTTCTCCAATACCACAATTCAAAAGCATCCATTATTCGGTGCTCAGCTTTCTTTATAGTCCAACAGCAAATTCATACACGACCACTGGAAAAACCATAGCCTTGACTAGATGGACCTTTGTTTGCAAAGTAATGTCTCTGCTTTTTAATATGCTATCTGCTGCTGCTAAATCACTTCAGTCATGTCTGCCTCTGTGCGACCTCAGAGATGGCAGCCCATCAGGCTCCCTCATCCCTGGGATTCTCCAGGTAAGAACACTGGAGTGGGTTGCCATTTCCTTCTCCAATGCATGAAAATGAAAAGTGAAAGGGAAGTCACTCAGTCATGTCTGACCCTCAGTGACCCCATGGACTGCAGCCCACCAGGCTCCTCCGTCCATGGGAGTTTCCAGGCAAGAGTACTGGAGTGGGTTGCCATTGCCTTCTCTAATATGCTATCTAGGTTGGTCATAACTTTCCTTCCAAAGATTAAGCATCTTTTAATTTCATGGCTGCAGCCACCATCTGAGGTGATTTTGGAGCCCAAAAAAATAGTCAGCCACTGTTTCCCCATCTATTTGCCATGAAGTGATGGGACCAGATGCCATGATCTTAGTTTTCTGAATGTTGAGCTTTAAGCCAACATTTTCACTCTCCTCTTTCACTTTCATCAAGAGGCTCTTTAGTTCTTGTTCACTTTCTGCCATAAGGGTGGTGTCATTTGCATAGCTGCATATCTGCCACTCACCTCTCCAGGGCCTCACAGTTCAAAGTACAAATGGAACTTTGCTATTGTTTCCATTTTGATCAGTTACTCATTTGTCCTAGCTGCATTCCTGATGTTGTTTCTTCTTAGGTATCTAGAGTCAGGTGCTCTTCATGCTTTCCCTCTGTGTTGCGATTCCTACTCCCATGGCAGGTATGAACCCTGTCCTACCATATAGCTCAGTTGGTAAAGAATCTGCTTGCAATCCAAGAGACCCTGGTTTGATTCCTGGGTCAGGAAGATCCTCTTTAGAAGGGATAGGCTACCTAATTCAGTATTCTTTGGCTTCCCTGTTGGCTCAGCTGGTAAAGAATCCACCTGCAAAGTGGGAGACCTGGGTTCGATCCCTTGGTTGAGAAGATCCCCTGGAGGAGGGAACAGCTACCCACTTCAGTATTCTGGCCTGGAGAATTCCATGGACTATATAGTCCTTGAGGTCACAAAGAGTCAGACAGAGCTGAGCAACTTTCACGTTTTTTTTTTTCACTACCATTTCCTCCTCCCAGCTGAAGCCCATAAGACAGGGTCCCAGCATCGGTGGTGGTAATCTGCAGATACTCGAGATTCAGGGGGATATCACATTTTTAAGTTTTAAATGACACAAATTTGTGATGTAATCAAAATGAAGCCTTGAATCATGAGCCACTGACAATATCTTGGAAAAGAGTAGAATTTCCGAGAAGTTAAGACTGGCGATGATGCAGGTGGAATGTCTGGATTGCCAATCCCATCAGTTTTGACATATATCTGGGAAGAAGTGGCTAGGCCAGTCATCTGCCTACAATCTAGCGGGTTTGGGATGTGTGCAGTTCGGGCTGAAAAATTCAAAGTGTCCAATAAAAACAAAAGCTTAAAATGGGAGACATTGACATAAAGTAGTGTGAAAACATGTTCCATTCCAACAAAGACAGCTGAAAGAATTCCCCCTTTTGTAACACTGAGGAAAAGTGATGACATATTTGGTCTCATGCTGAATTCATGAAAACAGAGTTTTTTCTTTGTTTTTTTTTTTTTTGAAGAGGGTGGAAACATATTATTATTGGGTGTCCCTTTCCTACAATACATGCTAGCATGGCACAACAGGTGAACTTTGAAAATCAGAGAGAGGCCAGAAAGGGCAACTTTTCTAAGAACAGGTCTTTGGGTTCCTTCTCAGTGTTCACACCAGAAATTTCTGGAGGCCAGTTTATCTCCTACATCGTTTCTGCCTGTTGTGAATTAAGTTTGAAATACCTTTTCCTGACATGTGGCATTTCACCTTGGTGCTCTTTCTCCATGGAAAAGTCTTGCCCATCTGTTTTGAGGCAACTTGGCATCAGAATCTGATTCCTCTTGGAAACTTTAGGATAAGACTGGTCACCAAAGCACATTAATTTCAGCAAAAACTGCAGCTAGACACACACACATCAGAAGCCCCTGTGCTTGGTGTGCAAGCGTTCTCGCCCTGTGTACTGCAGTCCCGCTACTTACTCAGCTCCAAGGGGCTCCCCCTTTCCTACACACCCCAAACTCCCATCCTGCTGCCAGGATAAGATCCCTAGACTTGTTTGCATATTTCAGCCTGCTCAGGCTTCTGTTTAGCTTCTGTTTTTCTTGGCATTTCAAAGCATCATGTCCATTTTTATTACACCCTTGACAGACCAAATCCTAGTGCCAGCAGACCACAGTGAAACAAACACTTAGAATTTATAGAAAAAAAAATGCAGAGTGTATTTTCTATGGAGCCTAGAAGTTTCGTCACTGGTGAAATACTGCAAGCAGGACAGCGGACTTCTACTGCACTTATGTGACTTTTACTGTTTTTGATATTGCAATCCCATGGACAGAGGAGCCTGGTGGGCTGTCCATTTGTTTCTCTCTCCATACATACGCACACACACATATACACACAACTTATTAAACTAAATTCTAATATAGCTGCCTATTAACTTTCATAATGAAGCCTCCAAGCTAGCTGAACTCTTTAGCCTGGGAAAACAGATGTTATTTTTAAACAGTTACAAAAGACTCAGGATCCCAGTTGTTTCAACTCTGTCTATATAAGATAGAGCTTAAGCTGGCTACTCTCAGCCCTTTCTTTACTGATAGACAATTTTTCCCTAAAGGCTATGAGGAATGTTCCAGCCCAACTAGTCATGTACTTTCTCATCCAAACATCTTACCTCATGACAAGTTACATCTAAGCTTTGAGACAACACCCATTGCCCACTTGTCAAGTAGCCAGAAGTGGGTACCCTTATGGCAACTATGAGGTGATCGTTCTTGGGCTTAAAGCTATGAGTCCCCAAGAGAAGCATAAGACAAGACCCTTGCTCTTAAGAGAATTATCTAGTTGAAAAGCAAAATCTTAATATGCTTTGAGCACTCAGTACATATTCTGTGTCCCACTGATATTCACAATTATAAGTTAGTTAACATTTTGCAAATTTGTTTAATTATGGAATATATTATAAAAACTATGGAGAGTAGAGGTCTTCTCAGGTGGCTCAGTGGTAAAGAATCCACCTGCCATGCAGGAGACACAATTTCAATCTCTGGGTAGGGAATAGAAGCCCCTGAAGAAGGAAATGGCTACCCATCCCAGTATACTGGCCTGGGAAATCCTATGGACAGAGCAGCCTGGTAGGCTATAGTCCATAAGGTCACAAAGAGTCAGATATGACTGAGCAATGAAACAACAATGACACATTGAAGGCAGAGAGTTATGGTCCTTTGGGGACACACAGAGATAGTACTGTGCTCTTTCATAATCTAGATGGGCACGGCATGGATATTTGTTCTCTAACAATTGGCTACAATATACATGTAATTAACTGTTCCCAAATGCTCAAAATTACCTACATGGCCTGGGAACTGAGATCTAACTAAATTTACAACTGAGAGGAGAACTGAGTAACCCAAGTCTTTTCATTCCTCAGAGCGTCTGACATGCCTGGGGAGACTCTTCTTCAAGTAGCCATAGGACCATAGCTCTTCTGATGCTGGGGTCAGAAGCTTCACCCAACCACATCAGACTTTCCCAAAATACTACTTCTTTCATATTACATTGTGAAGAGCTGAAATGTGCTCTCTTGCTTAGGATTTTAATTCCGACTTTTCTTATAGATTCAATTCTGTGATGGTTTATTTTATGTGTCAACTTGAAGTATTTGAGGATGAGATTATCATTTAAATCCATGAACTTTGAATAAGCAGACTGCCCTTCATTATGTGGGTGGGCTTCATCCAAGCAGTTGAAGATCCCGAATAGAGAAACTAGACTAGTGTCCCAACAAGAGGAAATTCTCTGGCAGAGAGCCTTCAGACCTCATCTGCACCATTAGATCTCTTGGGTCTCTATCTGCCAGTCTTCAGACTATAACTGAATCACGGATTTGCCTAAGTCTCCAACCAACTGGCCCTCTGAAGAGTTTGGGCTTAGCAGCCTCTATAATCATGTGAATACTCAGATAGTTGGTAGATAGATAGATAGAAATAGATTATGTTTCCCTGGAGAACTCCAATACAATATCCATTGCTACATAATAGGTTATACCAAAATTCAGAGATTTAACCAATAACACACATTTAATCTCTCACAGTCTCTAAGAGTCAGAAATATGGGCACAGTGTATCTGAATCTTCTGCTTCAGAGTCTCTCATAGGTTTAAACAAAGGTGTCTGCTGAGGCTATATTCTCCTCTGAAGACCTACATGGGGAAGGATCTGCTTCCAAGCTCATTTGTATGTTTGCCTGTAGAATTCATGGGTGAGGTAAGGACGACTCATGACCTACTATAATGAGAGACTCAAATTATTCACTGACTACTGGTTAGAGAAAACCTTCACTTCCTAGCCACATAGTCCTTTCCATAGGACAGGTCATGACATGGCAGCTTGCTTCATCAGAGCAAAAAGAGGCAGAGAAAGAGAGCTATTAATAACAAAAAGGAAGTTATAGTCCTTTACAACTTAATCATGACCACGACATTCCATTGCTTTTGCCATATTCCATCAGCTAAAAGCAAGTCACCAGGTCCAGGATACCCTCAAGGGGAGGAGGCTACACAAAGGCACCTATATCAGAAGCTGGGGGCCGCTGGGAGGCGCACTAGAGGCTGCCTGCTCCACCCATCCTGTTTTCCGCACGAACACTCAGCTCAGACTTGAGATCTAAGAGGCACCTGACGTAACTAGTGCCTTTGCCAGACTGCTGTCCTGCCTGCAGGAGTCTCCCGTGTTTCTGCTTCCCGTCCAGTTCTACCTGCAACTCTGGATGAAGATTTCAAAGGCAACCAATTATCTCATATATGTGAACACTTTGACTTGGGAAGGAAAAAAAGAGTATTTATCTTGAGTTGTGCTATTTAACCTCAGGAGATATGTACGTTCAATCTGAACAAGCCACCATTGTGTCACTAGAAGAAATGAACCTTATTAAAGGATTGCTACTCAGAACATGGGCAATTTGCTTGGGAAACACCCAGTTCTTTTGGACCATCTGGGAACAGAGACATGGCCATCCTTATCAAGTTTCCATTGCTAAAACCATAATGCTGGAAACACAAGTTAATTTACTTTGAAGGGAAACATTTTCAACCCTCAAGAGAATAACTGGTTTTAGATTCTGGGTTCTGTTTCAGGGAGGCATTTTTGTTTTCTTTTTATTGCCTTTCTTCTACTCCACGGAGGTCAGTTCCACTTCAAAAAGAATAGTATTTAAAGCTGGTTTTCTGTATGGGAAAAGATTTGCATGCCACCTCATCACAAAGGTATTTATCTTTCTGAGTACAGTAAAAAAATAAAATGATACCTATGTACGCTTGCCAAACAAAGCTTAAAAATCCAAATGAAGGGTCAGATACATGATTGCTATAATCAACAAGCTTCTCCAACTCCTATAGAGAGAGAGAAAGAGAGGAAGATATATAAGGAGGTAAATTTTTACACTGTCAATCATAGGGCTTTTAAAATTAGTCCAAGGATTTCACAATTTAACATGTGAGGGTTAATGGTATTACTATTATTCATAGCATCCTCTTTCCCTTTGTTTTTCTCAGATGTTTCTATTGGTTTATTCAGACTTCATTTTTCAAGACAAAGAGTGGTTACCAAAAATAGCATTAGCAATCATTGTGAATAAAAAATCTGAACACCAGATTTCAAATGAAAATGCGAATGAAACGCCACATGTGTGGGTATACAACTCACACAATTTTTCAACATGAAGGTATAGAGGTATACATGGAGGAGTGAGAAGGATTCATGAATGCTGACAGAATTAAGAAAGCTGTTGAGGTGGTTTCGTTGGCTTCAGCAAAATCTGAGATTAATTTTTTTTGGCAAGAATTATGTCTTTAGGGATGTAAAGAAAACAATAAGATAGCTGCAGAATGAATTAACTCTTCCAGTGCTTTTGAAGCCTCTTCTGAGTGGTGGGCAGAGAGGGCAAGTCACAGGATTAGGAGTGGAGGGAGGCCACAGGGGTGAGGAAACCAGACCCCCCACCCCAGTCAGCGTGGAGAAAGGCACTGTGTTAAGTCACCAGGGTGAATAAGGCCCCATGAGGACCATTTGCAGCAATGACAATAGCGATGTTTGTTGTTTATTCTCTCTCTCTCAAATGGAGACCACTCAGATTTAGACTAGGGAAGCCAACTGTATACAAAGAGCAGTGGAGAAAAGTCGGTGGTGACAACTTACAATGTAAACAGATGTTGAAAAATCATTTTATCTTATTTTTAAAGCTTTATTAAAGTATAGTGAAATTTTATAACCCCATGTGCAACCAAGAAGGACTTCTGCATGTAATCTTGTCTAATAATAGCTATGAAGGGACTAGTTAATGAAAATTCTGAATTAAAGAGCTATAGCTTCAAGAACAGTTGGTGGAAGGGGTTGAACGAAGCTACTTCGTACCAGCCCTTCAGTAGCTGGCTGCTTCACACACATCAAGTCATCACATTATTCTGTTATATTTCTTTCTCTCTTTTTCCCGAGAAATTTAAGAATAAGATCTTTTTTTTCCCCAGGGAGATCTTTTTTTGGTGAAGTTCTTTATAAGAGCAAGAAGGAGTAGAGGGTACTGGTCACAAAAACCTGTAGCGAAAGAAAGACCAGTACATTAATTCCTGCCAAAGTCCCTAGGGTATCAGACAACCTTAGGAAACTACTTATCCCCAGACAGAACATCCGTGAGAGGTAAGCACTACCAAAAAACCAAGAATAAGTTATGGAAACACTGATACAGTTGAATAACAGTGAGAAAAGTGCTATGATTCTGTGNCTGCCAAAGTCCCTAGGGTATCAGACAACCTTAGGAAACTACTTATCCCCAGACAGAACATCCGTGAGAGGTAAGCACTACCAAAAAACCAAGAATAAGTTATGGAAACACTGATACAGTTGAATAACAGTGAGAAAAGTGCTATGATTCTGTGAGAATATCTGGGAGAAAGTTCTACATTTATAACTACATGTTCTCATTTTCATGAAAAGTGGCTGTGATTTCTAACTGATTTTATTGCTATGTTTTTCCTAATAAAATTCAGAGTTAAAACTAAAGAGGTCTGTGACTTTTCCTACTCAACCCAGTGGTGGGAACTGGTCTGTGCAAAAATAAACATTAAAAAAAAAAAGTACTGAACCAACCATCCATTAATCAGCTGTCTTATAGATACCGTCACCATCTCAATGGACATGAATTTGAGCAAGCTCTGGGAGATAGTGAAGGGCAGGGAAGCGTGGTGTGCTGCAGTCCACGGGGTCACAAAGTGTCAGACACAACTGAGCAACTGAACAACAAAAACAACAATTGCTGCTGCTGTTGTAGTGCTCAGCAGTGTCCAACTCCTCAGGACCCCATGAACTACTGCCTTCCAGGTTCCTCTGTCCATGGAATTTTCCAGGCAGCAATATTGAGTACTTACTATGAGTCTGATGTTGCATCAAGGACTTTACATAAAGTTAGTTCATTTCATACACACAAAAATACAGTGAAAAGTGTTCCTACTATGTCATTTTGCAGATGGGAAACTCTAGTTTGGCCAAGGAAGCAGTTTAGTGGAATATTCCCAGCTGGTGACTTCATTACCAAGGTAAGAACCAAGTTCTCTGAGGACCAGTTCCTCTTGCCTGCAGGCCAGGCAAGACCAGAGCCAGGCTTCTGAGCCTCCGTGTTATTAAGTCGCTAAACTAGAGATTCATGCAGTCTTTGATATTTTAACAAATTAAATAGGGGGCCCAGTGGGGCCAGATCTTTCAGGTAATATTTCACTGTTTCACTTCAACTTATGTGCAGGTGAGATGTGTCTGGCAAGCAGATTCACACCGAAGGCTGTGTAAAGCCACAGATGAAATGCTTTTTCTTACACTGCCACAAGCATAAATCCTCTCCAGGGCAGTGATTCCTGAATCCCACCACAGGGAGCGTCGCTCCTCTTGATGAAGTTTTCATCAGTCAGCAGCAATGTAAGAAGAACCGGGACAGTAAATTAGGCATGCAGAATATCAACATAGGGCGGCCATTCCTTTAATCTGAGGCTTTTATTCTTCCTACACGTTTGGGTGGTAAACCATGCCGTTTTATATACATATACATATATACATACATATATATGGAATAACAAGGATGGAAAATGATTGGTACTTTGGGTTTTTTTTAAGATTTTTTTATGTGGACCATTTTTTAAGGTCTTTATTAGCTCAGACAGTAAAGAATCTTTCTGCAATGCAGGGAACCAGCGTTCCAACTCTGGGTCAGGAAGACGCCCTGGAGGAGGAAATGGCAACTCACTCCAGTATTCTTGTCTGGAGAATTCCTTGGACATGAGCCTGCTGGGTCACAGTCCACGGAATCACAGAGTCAGACACCACTGAGCAACTAACATACTTTTTTTAAAGGTCTTTATTGATTGTGTTACAATATTGCTTTTGTTTTATGTTTTGGGTTTTGGCCACAAGTCACGTGGAATCTTAGCTTCCCGAGCAGGGATCAAACCTGCACCGCTGTATTGGAAGGTGAAGTCTTCATCACTGGACTGCTAGGGAAGTCCCAGCATTTTAAATGTTCTTATTACAACAACAACAACAAAAAGTGTCAATTTTTGAGCATTCATGTATACTTCCCAAATTATTTAATATGCTTTAACTGGTTCTGTTTGTGTGATTAAACTTAATGTTATTTTTTAACTGGTTCATGAAATCTCAAAGTCTTAGCATCACTGGTTCATGGAACACATAGTGTTCTAACTAACAAAAGTTAAGCACTGTAAAAAGCATTGCAAAAGTGGTTACAATTCTCCATTCTTGTCTGTATCCATGTCACTTTGACTTTGCATAGTAATTTTTGCAACTCCTCCCACAGAAGGACAGAGATTATTGCCGCTCCCCCATGAATCTGCTTGGTTTTATGACTTGGCAACACAATGCCATGGAAATAACAGTGTGCCAGTTCCAAACTTAAGCCTCAAGGGATTTGATCACTTCTACTCTGTATCTTGGAACAATCCCAGACTAGTCTGTAGGAAAAGAGAAACCATGTGCCCAGATGCCTTAGCATCCCAACAATCAACAGTCAGTTAACCCCTCAAAAGCAGTCATCCAGCATACTTATGACTGCGCCCAGCCCAAATTGCCAACCCACAGAGTCTCTGGTTAGATCAATGGATGTTGTCTTAATCCTCTACGTTTTAAGGTGGTTTGTTACACAGCAAGGCCTAACTAATACAGTCACATCAACAGACATTGGATAGAGCTTGGAACAGATATCGGCAAATGTTGTCACAATGTTCTGAAACTTATCTTGGAATCTTGGAATAATTCCTTAACATACTCTCTTATCTAAAAGAAAGTTTTGATACTATATTTTCTGATTTTATTTTAAAGTTGAAGAGAATAAGTGCATAGCTATTGTAAGAATACACAAGCTTACATATCTAATTACTAGAAAAAATTAAGTGGTAACATAAGATACTGGGATTATTTCTCAGTGTGTCCTGACTGCACCAAAATCATCTTTGTTTACCTATTTCACAGTGATAAACAGTGTTTTATGACACTATGAGTGGCACTATCCATTATCGCTATGGAATAAATAAGATCTAGAAGATGTGTTTTGATGACTTCTCACGTGCCAAGCTGCCACCATTTTAAGTTTTTAAGCTCAGTCATGTCTGACTCTTTGTGACCCCCCCAGGCTGCTCTGTCCATGAAATTCTCCAGGCAAGAATACTGGAGTGGGTAGTCATTCCTTCTCCAGGGGATCTTTCCAACCCAGGAATCAAACCTAGATCTCCTGCACTACAGACAGATTCTTTGCTATCTGAGTCACCAGGGATTTCTCATTTTAAAATTTATCATTTTAAGTGAAAAATATTTTTAATGCTCATTAATCTACTGGAATAGGTAGGACTCAGGATACCAGATCCAGTAGGCATGGATCCTAGTCCTATCCGTGCTGGTTATGGGCCTTGAACAAGCCCCTTTCCCATTCTTTTCTTCAGATTCCTCATCTGTGAGGTAAAGGGACTAGATTCAGTGAATTTTATGTTCCTCACCATTCCAACAGCATCTTAAGTCCTTAATGTGGTCACTCATATGCTTAGAAACAAGGCCTCAAGAATAAATGCGTTAAAACTCTCTGGGGATTGAAAACTCCAGGGGTATCTCCTGGAGTTGAGTCTAGGCTGCTGCTTTTCCAAAATCCAAACAAAATAAAATTTGGTTTACAGGTGTTATTGTTATGGGTGATGTTCGGTTATACTTAGAGAAATAAGACTTTTCTGTCTTTTCTTTCCCTACAGTTGCTTTTGTGCACATTAAAATTGTGTTTTTCCATGGTCATTAAACGTATTCTGTGACTTGAGTTAAAGTGTATTCAAGGATCTACATGAAAATAAAACCAGGCACGTTGCAGTCTCTCTTGTGATATTTATCACTGATGGCGCTCACGTGACTGCAGAGCTCCATAAAACTCTGGAGGGGTTACCTTCGCTTAATGGCGTCCTTCCCTTTCACTCACCAGCCACTTCTTATTGCAAACAGCTGCTTGGAAACGAAAAAACATTTTCTACTTCCAAGGGACCTTGTTGGCTCTCAAAGTACTTCGCTCATTTTATTTAACAAATGTTTAAGTTTAATCAAATTTCTAATTCCAGAAATGAGCCAATCTTGCATTTTGAATCACTAGCTTGTGAGACTTATACATTTAAAACAGTATAAAAGGAATCAAATTCAAGAGAAAAAAAAAAAAAGTGAAGTGTGTGTCTCCCATGGTTTCAGCTTACTCTTATGATGTTTCTGCCACCCCTTGGACCAGCTGACTTCTGCCCATTCCTTGATTCTAAGGGGACCGAGCATCTCAGCTCATAAGGAAGGCTTCCTTGAATTCTGATAGAAAGCTTATAACCAATAACCCAATGAAACTGCATCAGCACCAAAGTAAGGGGGGGAAACAAGTGTCATATAAAGTTTATTAGCACTCTTTATTATAAAATAAACTCAGCTTACACTTCTTTTGGAGGGGAAAATGATGAACACAAAAAACATACCGTATTTTTACTTACTAACGTGCACTTGTAAAATGCGTGGCATGCTGTTTTACAGGCAGTAGCATATAAAATACTTTTTCCAGATGTGGGTTCATAATTCTCGAAAGACTATAATAGTTATCATAAGATTTATGGAGGATAATTTATTAATCACATTTTTTTCTTTTAGAGATCTGTTTAGTAAGATGAAAGAGAACTTTAAAATGTCATTTTAACCAAATGTAGATGGCATAATATCAAGTTACTCCTTTTGTTCAAATTATTTTTAATGACTTTATTTGTTTTATTGCCTCCACAAGTCAGTACCAACTTGGTGGTAATGATCTATTTAGGAAATCTCTTAAGATTTTTAAAGTAAAATAGTGTGGAGCTCTTTTAAGAACTAAATGAACTAAACTCTGTGAGTTGATTAGTGTTCATTTATTTGAGAGACACAGAAGCTACTAAAGCTTATTTTTGCAAGATTTGGAGGAGACAAATCCTGTGAAAACTATAGCTCCCTGAACATTCATGTGGCTTCCCCAGTAGAAAATTAGAAGCCCACGTGTGCTGAGTGCTACAAGTAACACATTGTTAAATAAAACACATATTTCAAACATGGATCCCTTTAATCTGGCTTAGATTATTAAAAACACAGCTGTACTAAATCCATATTGTAGAACCAAGTCACATGATGCGTCAAAACCCCTAAATGATCCTCTTTTTGTCATCACTTGATTTGAAGTAAGTTTTGTCTAAAGCATCACACTGACAAAGTACCAAAAAAGACAACTCTGCAATTCAGGAGGATGTATCAGTTCTGAGGTTACTGTCTTCTTACATACCCTCTCCTCTTCTCCAGTCCACAGCTTCCCTGGCAGAGAAGCTAACAGTGGACAGTGGGTCTAGATTGTTATTGAATTAAGGTCAGCACAGAGGCTCCACCAGCCTTCTCCCTCCAGACTCTTACAAGAGCCATCAGAGTGCCCTCATCTCTAAAACAAATATCATAACACTTATTTTGCAAAGTTATCACAAGGGTTGAAATAAAATGATGCACGCAAATCATCTATAGCCTGGCACAGAGCCCATTTTCAATCAATAGATGCTATTATACTTACCATGCAACAACTGCATGAGACATTATTTTTTAATTTTGAAAGAGCCAATACCGTCAAGTAGTATTTATTGACAGATTTGAAAATAAAAGTAGGAAAAATAGAAACATACTGAATAGCAACCATGTGTAATCCACTATTCTAGGTTTTGTAAGGAACAACAGAATGTATGAGAGGGAATCTATGATCCAAAGCATTTATAATCCATGAGAGAGCCCTGAAGCACACGTTGACGATTCCAGCAGTGTTTTAAATCACTGGTCATATGAAAGCACAGTCCCAGGGCTAGACCTGGAGAGCAAGTGGCAGTTGCCACGTGAAAGGTAGGGGCTGTGACTCCTGAAAGTCTAGAAAAGGTTGAGACTGGTTGGGTAGGTTGTGAAGAGTTGATGCCAGTTGGGCTTGAGCGACTATCAGAAAGTAGGGGGTAGGGGTGCTCAGGAGAAGGGAACTCGGGAGCATTTGATATTTAAACTAACCAGGTAACTGACGTTGCTGAACTGCTTGAGGAGTGAGGCCCTGAGGCCAGAAGGAAAGACTTGAGAAGCTGAGATCCAGGCTCGGTTTCTGTGTGGACGCACAAGGCCTCTCCTGAGCGCTCTGAAAGTCTGAGAGAACGCCGTGATTAATACCAGAAAGAGTCCCTGGAGGAGAAAATGTTCTACCTGTGATGAAGATTAGCATCTGATGTGGCCCTGAACACGGCTGTTTTCCATGAGAAAGGAAGGAAGACTGTCGAGAAAGAGGCTGTCGAGAACACAGCGCTCCAGCCCCGCACCTTACACACCCCTGCGCGGCCACAGTCTCTGTACTCCTGGCAACCCTCTCCTCAGCCACAGCCCCACTGCCCCAAGGCTACGAGCTCCTCGAGGACAAGGATTACTTTCTCTGTGCTTCCCTAAGGCCATGAATAGAGTCAGCAGTCCGGCAGTGTCTGTTGAATGGTCTCTTCTTGGCTGAAAGGCCAGTGGTAATGACAATTGTCCAAATGAGGTATTTACAAGAATCTCATGTGTTGAAAATATAACATGAAAAGAGAAAAAGAAGGAAAGAAAACAGAAGGGGAGGTCCTACAGGTCCACTTGGAATGATGAATTAAAACTCCTCTCACAGCTCCTTCGTTAGTCTAAGAATGCAACCTCGGACTTCCCTGGCCATCCAGTGGCTAAGACTCTGTGCTTCCACCGCTGGGGGCACAGTTTCAGTTCTTGGTCAGAGAATTTAGATCCCATATTCCAAGCAGGCAAAACCAAAAAAACTGTATTGGCCTTTTAGAGTGGTCCAGTGGTTAAAATTCTGCACCTCTACTGCAGGAAGCACAGGATCGATATCTGTTGGGGAAGTTCACATGCTGTGACGTGCAGCCAAATGCAAAAAATTAAGAGTACAATCTATTTTCCCCCACCCAGATATTTTCTTTAATATCATAAAATATTTTCACGGACAAATGAGTTAGCAAACACACAGGCATCAGTGTGCCTTTTGACAAAACTATCCCCTGCCCCTACCCTCCACTCCCACACCAACGTGGACACGAAACTGGAGAAATGAATATAGAAGCTGGAACAGATAGGAAAAAAAATGATTAAAAAGATAGAGTATAGTATTGTGCTTGGTTATTTTCCTATATCACAAAACAAAACAAAATTTTTGGTGTAGAGTTGATTTTTCTTCTTTTCCATTTAAGGCTGGTGGAGAAAAAAAAAATGCTTTTTATACAATAAAATATGTGGGGTTTTGTTCTCTCTGTTCTTTTTAATTGCTCAGTCATGTCCAACTCTTTTGTGATCTCAAGGACTGTAGCCTGCCAGGTTCCTCTGGTTATGGGATTTCTCAGGCAAAAATACTGGAGTGGGTTGCCATTTCCTTCTCCAGGGAATTGTCCCAATCCAGGGATCAAGCCTGAATCTCCTGCATTGGTATGTGGATTCTTTATCACTGGCACCACTTGGGAAGTATTCCTTTAGTAATACATCAAGAAAGCTTTTCCCCAATCAGTGTAAGTTCTCCCACCAAGGTCCCTTAATCTACTCAGACTTTTTGTTGATCATTTATTCTGTCTTAGGGATGCTTTTAACTAGTAGCAAACTTGCAACATGCTCAATATCATACCAGCATCCATCTGGATCTTTTCTCCTCTGGAGGAGGGACCAGACAGGACCAGATGATGAGCAAGAGGCAAAAGGTCTTGGATACCCCACCCAGGAGTCCCATGCCCTGAGAGTGAGTGGAGGATCTCTGCCTGAACCTCACAGTCCCAAAGCAGGAGACAAAGCAGCATCCTTGGACCACAGGGAAATACTCTACCTACCAGCTTTGCTCTCGTGGTTGTGAAAAGCAAATGAGAGCTCTGTCCACATGAGATAACACATCCTTCTTTGCCTGTTTGGGGAATATTTCCCACATCCACTGTTCTACTCACCTGGCCAGTGTTTTGTTCACCTGGAAGGTGCTCTTCAAAGTCTGGGGGACATGCCCTGGAACGAATTCCACATCTCTTCCAAGTCATGGCAACTCATACCTTTATAAATGTTTCTTGATTGAGACCGTGAACACAAGCCAGAGGCTGACAGATGTGCCCAACAGAGAACCCATGTGGGAGCAGTCAAGAGAGCCTCAGAGAATGAGTCAAAAACACATCCTCTTTATCATCAGTGAGGACCGATTTCCACAATGCAGAATTCATGCTTTGGGGCATTGTAGAGAGAGCAACAATTGGATATATCTTCTCTAGGAAGTAAGGTACCAGTCTTTTCTGGAGTAAAGTGGCCAAGAATGAGAACCCCTGAATATTTCTCCTTTGGCTAAGCTGAGGCCAGAGCAGAGTGGGCAGAGGAGTTTCCACCAGACAATGGGTATAGATGGTTATCAAATGAATAATCAGCGTGTAGACTCACTCTCCCTTTTCCAGACTCCTAAATATCAGTTGCTTTAGGGAAACAATAGCCCATACATACGTAATTAATTTGTCTCAGGAAATATTCTTAGTGCTTTGCATAGAGCAATTCAGTAATTGCTCACAATCACCCTATGAGTTATATATTTTCTTAATCTTCATTGTTTCAAGAAGTACAAGTGCAAGGTTGACAGGAAGTTGCAGTCTCAATTGGCGTTTAATCTTCTAACGGGCAAATGTTTTCAGCGTGCTGGGTTTGTGGAAAAGCAAAGTCTTCACTCATCTCTGTTGAAATCCCGCTAGTGGGTAAAGTTTGAGAGAATAAGTGGCATTTAACTCATTAGTCTGCAAACGACACCACTGTATATTCTCTTCACCAGCTTAGAGAACAGAAGTCAGAGCAAAGGTGGGAGATCAGGGCATAAATTCACCATGTGCGACGAAATGTAATCAGATCCGAGGAGTTTCCACTTTGAAGTCTTCCTGAATCTGTGTGGGTTACAGGTCTGAACATATCACCAGCTTTGACAGGTGGCTTTATTTTTCATTTCAAAGAGGGAGAAAGAAAGCCAGGAAACCAAGTGAACACATGCATGGGGAAGCTTTGAATGCTGCCCCCTGGATGCCCACAGAGGTGCTTTTCTAAGTTTGGGGTCACTTGTTCAGAGGAGCAAAAGCAGTTGGGCTCTGGTCCACCCCAGACTCCATCCTCCCCAGTCATGGCTCTGTGGAAGCTGACTTTCTCTGGCTCCAATGCCCACTGTCTCCTCCTCAAACCAGGGCCGAGCTTCAGCCGTTGCTGCTGGGGCCAGGCATCCGCCTGGTGGTGACTGCAGACTAAAAAGGGCTCAACTCAGAAAGCAGCACTTGCCTTGTCACCGTGGAATGACAGGACTTCCAAAGGCTGAAACCCAGCGGCCCTCCAAAATCAGTTAGCCCCTCACCTTCTTGGTGGGCTTCCCAGATGGTGTTAGTGGTGAAGAACCCACCTGCCAATGCAGGAGACCTAAGACACTTGGATTTGATCCCTGGGTTGGGAAGATGCCCTGGAGGAGGCCATGGCAACCCACTCCAGTATTCTTGCCTGGAATATCCCATGGACAGAGGAGCCTGACGGGCTATCGTCCATAAGGTCGCAAAGAGTCTGACACAACTGAAGTGCCTTAGCAGGCATGTGGCCTTGTTGGCAACACTGAACCCCTCTAAAGGATGCACTTAATAGCCTGAGCAAGGCAGGGCAGAAAGGCATGAGCAGCTCGGTCTTGGTATCCAGTCATTAACGTGTGATTTATTTTTTCTTTAAAATTTTTTTTTGATGTGGACCATTTAAAAAGTCTTTATTGAATTTGTTACAATATTGTTTCTGTTTTCCTTTTTGGTTTTTTGGCCACAAGGCATGTGGGATCTTAGCTCCCTGACCAGGGACTGAACCCATGGCCCAGCTTTGGAAAGTGAAGTCTTAACCACCAGACTTCCGGGAAAGTCCCTTTAATATGTGATTTGAATCCAAAAGGATCACCTACTATCTCTTCATGAAAATGGCACAGAGCAGAGTCAGCGTTACCCAGTGCCAACCCAGGCATGTCACAGCCTGCCAGAAGCTTCTTGCATGCAGTCCCCAAGGATGAGGAAGCCCCCGGAAAGGCCAGGGCTGACGTTCTCCACACTTGAGTTCTGCAAGCCCTCCAGCCTGTGGAGAGAGGATACCTTGCCAGGAGACAATACACTGAGTGGGCAGAGAACATTCTGCAGGACAAGGGAAGGGGTCTGGTGTGTGAGACCAGGTCAGGCACTTGGCCTTGCAGGGAAGAGGAACCACTTAGATCCTGAGGTGATGCTATGTTCCAGCCCAGCTCCTTCTGGCCATACTAGTATTCTCAAGAGAGGGGCTGAGAGTTAGTCCCTAGGTATATGCCTAGACTTTCTGGATGAAACTGAGGGCATGAAAGCAGCATAATTCATGGGTGTCCTCTGCTGAGTCCTGGACGGAAAGATTGGTCTTTTTATTTTTATAAATAACATTTATTAGACTTTTTTGATTATAAAAGTGATACAGGCTCATTAAAGAATGACTGGAAAAAAATGGAGACACATGAAGAAGAAAACGAATGTCACCTGTAGTTCCCCGACTCTGGTCATTGTGAACATTTTCTTTACCCAAGTCTCTTATACAGTGAATGTACTTTATAAAAATAAAAATAAATACTGCTTTGTAAGCTGCCTTTTCCCTTAGTAATACTGCAAGAAACTTCCCCCCTCAGTATATATATTCTTCCACCACACAGATTTAGTGGCTAAGTTCCCATAATCTACTCAAAGGTTTTGTTGACCGTTGCTTTAATTCCATCATTTTGATATTATTTGTTGTTCAGTCACTAAGTTGTGTCCAACTCTTTGCGACCTGAAGAACTGCCACACACCAGGCTTCCTTGTCCTTCACTACCTCTCTGAGTTTGCTCAGACTCCTGTCCATTGAGTTGTTGATGCTATCTAACCAACTCATCTTCTGCTTTCCCCTTCTCCTTTTGCCTTCAATCTTTCCTAGCATCAGGGTCTTGTCCAGTGAGTGGGCTTTTCCCATCAGGTGGGCAAAGTATTGGAGCTTCAGCCTCAGCATCAATCCTTCAAGTGAATATTCAGGACTGGTTTCCTTTAGGATGGACTGGTTGGATCTCCTTGCAGTCCAAGGAACTCTCAAGAGTCTTCTCCAGCACCACAGTTTGAAAGTATCAATGCTTCAGTATATATAACACTAAAATTAACATCTTGCATGTACAACATATCTGATTATATCCTTAGGGTACATTTTTTTAAATGTGACCATGGAAATGAAAGGTTTGCACTTCCTATTATTAAGATTTTTGTTATGTAATCTAATCTTGAAGTGACTGGAAAATCCATTCAGAACTTCTCAGGGCATGTTCTTGGCTTCAGGGAGACTGGTGGTGATTCTGCATCCTGTGTTCTGATGACAGTATTTCAAGCCATTCTGAGGGCCCAGTCGCCTTCATGAAGATGCACTCCACTTAACACTCTTGGCAAAGTGTTTCAAAGATTGGATCTGGGTGTCAGGTAAGCCTGACCTGGGTTTCGATCTCTGCTTCTCCTCATGTTATTTTGTGACCTTGAGCAAGTTTCTTCATCTCTTTCAGTTTTCTCTTAGACTTGTTGCAATTGTTACAGCCACCAACTCACTACAACCACCCCAAACCCTACCTTAGTTAAACCTGGTTTCTATAAATGTTGTGAACAATCATATTTCCTTTGGGGAAAAAATCTGTACGCTCTCTCCCTGGAAATGGAAATACAAAGAAATTGTTGAAAATATGTAGAAGTCTTATGAAAAGCCATTCTGTGATCCCAAGGTAAAGATGAGATAGAAAGTTAGAACAAGAATGGAATTATCAGGCAGTGAGGTGGGTTTAGAACAGAAGTCAGCTGCTATTTAAGTTTTAAGCACGCTGATTGCTAAGAACAAAGGGGAAGCACATTGACTTAATAATGGTTATTAACTGCAAAGCCAAAGTATTTAAATCCATCTATCATTTAGAAATATTTGTTTATTTCTAAACTGAAAGGGAAAAAAAATGAGCATGTGGATTTTGATAGCACACAAACCAGTCTTCAACTTTGATCCCCTTCAAGGATCTAAGAAACAGACATTATCCTTCCAATGATCTAATTTACTACTTTTCAAGGATAGGATCCATGGTGCCCACAACCCCTTCTCCCAGAGAGAACGAATTCTGTGCTTTGTCATCATTAAGAATCCCTTTCCTAGGACACTGCTGGCTAGGACATGCCTCAGGGCCCATTATACTCAGCCATTCATTCATTCACAAATAAGTTTTCTAAAGGCCTGTTTTATGCTGGAAGATGGATTAGCCATTGGCCAATAGGAACTGATAGACAACAGATGAGAGAATGAGCTGTGGCCAGAAAGAGGCAATTTAATGAAATGTAATCATTTTCACCTGTGAATCTCATGTGCCTCACAGCAATTCTGAGTTATAAAAGTGCGTTCCTCTAGTCAGTGTGCAATACTGTCTTTACACCAGCTAGAAACTCCTCAGGGTCGGGCGCTCCATGTTGCGTTTGTGTGACCTGCAGTTTAGATGGTTCCACTGGGTGTTCAGTTAATTCTTGCAGAGAGATGGGCTCATATCCTCTCTTGAGCCATTAGGACTTTCCCTGAGTCTATGTAAGTCTGCCTCATTAGGTTTCCCCTAAGCCTACGGATGTTCTGTCTGACCCCTTCTGGGACCTGGAAAGTGGTCCTTCCCTTAGTTCCTAACCTGTTCCTCCTAGTGGGGCTAAGACAACACTTCTTTTCCAAGCCTTATTCTCAGGACCCCATGTAGCCTTCCTATCCCTGTTGTATCATCCATACCCTTACTGAAGACTCCCAGACAAGCCCCATTCACACCCCAAGCTGCTGGCTCTAGAAGCAAGAGAGAGGCAACAAAGTTTGTCTTTATGTTTTACTTTTAGCTTCACGAGAGAGTTAACAAAAGTCATTTTTGGTTTCCCCAAACAAATCAGAGAACTGGCCTGTGACAATTAGGAGTCAGGTCATGGTGATGACATACTCTAGGGCTTAGTTGCTTCATTCATGTCTGACTCTTTGAGACCCCATGGACTGTAGCCTGCCAAGCTCCTTGGTCCATGGGAATTCTCCAGGCAAGAATACTGGAGTGGGTTGCCATGCCCTTCTCCAGGGGATCTTCCCAACCTAGGGATCCAACCAAGGTCTCCTGCACTTCAGGTAGATTCTTTACCGTGTGAGCCACCAGGGAAGACTGCCACATTCATAGTGCTTTTTAAAATAAATACTGAAATTACCAACTTAAAGCAATATTTAAGGTACCCAGTGAAATCACTGAAAGAAGATAAAAACCTGATTCCGTTCATGTTCTAGGTCTTATTTTTGAGAAAAAGTTCAAATCTTTAGTTTTGGACACTTAAACCACATCTATCATTCTGGAGAAATTTAGGAAAGAAAGGAACAGTGTTTAGTGTAATTATTTCTATAAGCGAGCCTATAGGAAAAGACCTCCATGTGATTTAGATTTGTGTAATACGGTCTCAGCTAAAGAAACTGGAAAAGGTGAAGTATCTCAGAAGAGGTTCTGGTCTGGAGCATTAACCATTTTGCTGCTGTCCCCAGGGCTTCCCAGATGGTGCAGTGATAAAGAATTTGCCTGCTGATGCAGGAGATGCAAGTTCTATCCCTGGGTCAGAAAGATCCCCTAGAGTAGGAAAAGGCAACCCACTCTAGTATTCTTGTCTGGGAAATCCCATGGACAGAGGAGACTGACAGTCTATAGTTTCAGTTCGGTTCAGTTCAGTTGCTCAGTCGTGTCCGACTCCTTGTGACCCCATGAATCGCAGCACGCCAAGGCCTCCCTGTCCATCACCAACTCCTGGAGTTCACTCAAACTCACGTCCATCGAGTCCGTGATGCCATCCTGCCATCTCATCCTCTGTCGTTCCCTTCTCCTCCTGCCCCCAATCCCTCCCAGCATCAGAGTCTTTTCCAATGAGTCAGTTCTTCGCATGAGGTTATAGGGTCACTAAGGGTCGCACAAGACTGAGCGACTGAGCATACACACCTCCTAACATAAGCATCTCATCCCTACATCACGATCTCTAAATGCCTGCAATATGAGTGTTACACACCTTATCTCACTTAATCTTTAATAATGATCCATGAGTCTGTTATTATTATTCCCTTTTCACAAATAAAGAAACCGAGGCTTTCTTTATCCTCTATGCTCTAAAGAGGTGAGCATAAATATTTGTAGGTGACAGCTGAGATTAAAATCTACGTATGTCTGCATGCATAGAATCTTGCTATGCTCAACTACTGTATTCTATTTAATCACTGCCTCTCATGGAGTGTAGGACCAGAGCCTTTGATTTCTGTATTCCATTTCTAACATAATTTGTTACATTTATCACAAAATCTGTTTTGATTATGGTTATTAGTAATGTCATTGTGGTTAATGAGAAAGTTTATAGACAAGCACTAGTATTGCTACTATTGATAAAACCAGCATGTGTTTATGTGTCATCTGTAGTTTATAAGGCACTTTTGCAATTATATTAATTTTAATTAATTTTTCAACAATTCTCTGAGATGGGCTTGTCTTTGCTTTACAGATAGGGTACTAAAGTCCAGAGAGTTCAAATGATTGGAACAAAGTGTGCTAACCTGTCAACATTAAGTAAATCTCATTAGAATGACCTTGTGAGGGATGTCTCCTTAAACCTTGTGCCCCAAGCAGCCTTCTTGCCTCACCCTAGGCCTCAGCCTAAACTCAGTGCTCTTATTTATGCCAGTGATAAGTTTCTATCAACTTATAAGATACTGATGTTCCCAATCTACTGGAAAAGACTGATGCAGTTAAGTCCACAATGAATAAGGCAGCCCAAATGAAACAAATGCACTAAGAATTCCAAGACTCTTGGCGTGATGCAGCTTCTTCTCCAGCCGTTTGACGGGGAGCCTGTGGGAGCCAACTGTGAGTCATTTATCTCTGCACCTCCAGCCTTGGCCTTGGGCTTGATGCACCGTGGATACTTAATATTTTCTGAATGATGAAAGAATGAGTGAAACTATCAACAGATATTTATGAGTTTGAAAATCTTCAGTATCTTCTAACCTACTGGTTCCTCTTTTGACTTTTTTGATTTGTTCTTAGAATTTGAAGAAGATGGAAGGGAAACAGGGAGCCCTGTGGAGCCCTGGGTCAGGTAGGATGGATATAAAGGTAGGGGCATACAGTACAAACCTGTTGTGTCTCCTGTTTCTCTCTACTCAGATCTCTGATGCAGATGCCTTCCTCTGTGTCCCCGGAGGTGATGGAGAGTCTCTACCATTATGGGAGGAGGCCTTTCACTTGACTCCCCTGTAACTAGATTATTCTCTGGGAAAACTGGGCTCTTTTCATGTACCATCCAGAAGCTGCCACCACTTTAGAGAATGTCAAGATGCAATCTTATATAATGAAGGGATTCTTTTCTTTCTATTTCAGCAAGAAAGAAAAGCAAGACATTCAGTTTTTAACATGGATTGAAAATGGAGTCTCGCCAATTTTCTGGGTTTTACCCCGCCACGTTCTGCCAGCCAACACAGGGGGGAACAAGCAGCCTGTGTTCCTAGAACATTTTTCTGAGAACAGGAAAATGTCAGTAATTTAGATAATTGAGTATCTGGATGAAAATTTACCTGTGCCACAACTTTAAATAAAAAGAGTTTTGACTAAATAATATCAGCAAAGCAAACAGGATGAGAAAGTAGAATTTCCATCTCTTTTAATGAAATAATTTTTATTGAGTATATAGAAGCAATTGTGATTAAAACATATCCCATAAGACCTTCCCCTAATCAGGATACATTTATTAGTCTAGTTGGGTTACATAAATGCCTATCTTGGGTTTTGTTACTGTTGATAATTCAGATTTTAGCCTCCCTCTTGCCAGAGATTGTCTGTGTCCGTAAGGTTTCACCAGGGTTTTACCTGTGAGAATGCCTCAGGGGAAGGGCCGGATGGAGAAGTGTTTGTCAGGACCAATCCTGGTCTAAGAAAAGTGATAAAACTGTGCAAGGACATGAAATGTATACAGAAAAGTCTTTAGACTTAGTTCCAAACACAGATGAATCCCCACGCTGGAGCTGCGATCCTCAGTAGCATTGAGATCTTTCAGCATGCTCTTTCACATGATAAAATTATTAAACGAGGCAAAGCAATTGACCTGTGAGGGAGTAATTCTGTCATGATCAAATACCTTGTAAACAAGGAGAGGCTTTAAGTGCAGAGTGACTCTCTGCTTTCAGGGGCTTCCAGGGTGAGGAGGTGCTGAAGGAAGATGCTGACAAAGAGCAGAAGAAGCCTGATGAGCCCTCTTTTCCTTCCTGTCCCCTGGGAATCCTGCCAGCCATCTGTGGGTACCCTGACTCCCTTACACAATAAGCCTGGCCTCAGAGCTGAAAGGCTCTCCAGGTGTTACCCGGGTACCTTTGGTGTCAATATACATATTTGCCTAATAAGACACCTGGCTCACTGATGAGACCGGCAGGAAGTTGGTGATCCTGGGAAGGTGAGAACTCGGATTTTCTGCCACTTTGGTTGAAAGGTTTGTGTAGCTTCACTCCGCTTTCCATGGCCTGGCTGGCCCTGCATGTTTGCAGAGGAAACATCAGCACAGAACATCATAATCTACCATGCACCCTCACACATCAAATAGGACTTGTACCATGATGCAGCAAAGAACTGCCTCTGAGTGCCTGGGGGACTCTCCTCTCATCTTCTCTCTGGTCCTTACACGCGCGCACACACACACACACACACACACACACACACACACACACACACACAGAGAGAGATTTGCATTGTCTGAACCTTTCTTCAAAACCTTCCTGGACCAGGTCATAGTCATCTTTCCATCAGCTGAATTCCCAAGGGACCCATTATTTCCTCTGCCAGAGATTTCTTGTCACTCCCAAAAGAATTAGAAGCACTCCATCAATAAATGTTGAAGAGGCTGTGGAGAAAAGCGAACCCTCTCTCATTGTTGGTGGCAATGTAAATTGATACAGCCACTATGGAGAACAGTGTGGAGATTCCTTAAAAGACTAGGAATAAAACCCATATGACTCAACAATCGCACCACTGGGCATGTACCCTGAGGAAACCATAACTGAAAAAAACACACGTACCCTCATATTCACTGGTTTACAATAGCTAGAATATGAAAGCAACCTAGATGTCCATCCACAAATGAATGGATAATGAAGTTGTGGTATATATACACAACGGAATACTAGTCAGCCATGAAAAGGAATGCATTTGAGTCAGTTCTAATGAGGTGGATGAACCTGGAGCCTATTACACAGAGTGAAGTAAGTCAGAAAGAGAAAATCAAATATTGTATATTGACACATATATATGGAATCTAGAAAGACGGTACTGATGAAACTTCATGCTTATCTCCCCATCCTATAGCCATGAGGGACCCCTGGGTAGTGCCAGGATTGCAGGTTCAGTCAAGTGACTAGGGATCTGTCTCCTTCCTGTAGGCTGAAGGGACTGGACGTACACTCTATAGGAACCTTTCTGGTTTAACCTGGTGGGTCGACATGATACTAGACTTTTCAAATGGTCAATTCAGTTGTGCTTCAGGCAGCAGTTCCATACTTTGACTTTCAATCTTGAATGATGAAGATTTAAAATTAAGCTTTTTTGGTCTCATTAGTCTCCATGGCTTCTTATTTATCTGAGCTCCTTTCTGCCCCTGGAAAAAATGTAGAATACTGTCCTTGACCCTATCCTGTGGTCCACTAGAATCATGCCCCACTGCCGCCACCACCACCCTGCCCCCACACTGATCCTTTCTGCCACGATTCATACGGAACTCCCTTCTTCCTGGCCTGGGAGGACTGTTGCTCCCACACGAGCCCTCTGCCCTTTGGTCTCATCTACCCTTCTAGCAGCCCCTCCCGGCTGCCACCACATTGACAACTGCAGGATGGAGGCTCTGAACTTTTTCCTCCACAACAGACCATGCTGTCCCGTCCCCTCAAGACTGTGACCTTTCCTTGAAAGGTTATATTGTCTTTGGTGCTCGTTTTAGTTTGCTTGTTTTCTGTCGATGGGCTTCTTTTACCTTCCTCTCCACACACTACCTCCCCACCCCCCGCTTTCCCAACATGCCCTGAAGCCCCTCCACCCCTTATCCTCTGGATCTTGGGAGACCCTCGAGTGGAGACAATGAATCATAGCTGCTGTCCAGGCTTCCACTCATCTACAACCCAAACAACCAAATGTGCAGTTGTAACCACATCCTTCCTCTCTAATCAGATTTCTTCTGAGCGAGAGCTAGATCATTAGCTGACGTGTCAGCCAGAAACCTGGTTAGCTGAGCCAAGAAGGCCTGATGTGTCTGCCCAAAAACACCTGCCCTGTTCCTACCCCAGGCCACACCCTCCATCTTACCAAGTCCACAGCATGACCGTCATGTGCCCGTGCTTCCTAGACTACAACTCTCAAAAAATCAAAAATAGATCTCAGTCCTTTTGCAGTCCCTTCATGTTGAGGACGGTGACACAGCTGTGGTCAGCAAATCTTGTTGAGTGAACGAATGAATGAGAAGCCATGTGCACCACCCTCCATGTCCACACACAGGGTTCTCACTCCCTCTGCTTGCCAGCCCTCCAAACTCATGCTCTGCAGCTCAGAAATGGCCCCTGTCTCCCCCTCCCCGCTCCGTCCTCACTACCTACTGTACTAATGTTTGTGAACTGCAAGTTACCCCTCTAGGGTAATTTGCAACCCCTCTAGGGTTTCAACTAAGCAGGACCAATTCTTTCGGCTTCCTTCACAAGACTTGCCTTTTCACCATTATCTTCCTTTCCGTTTGGACTCTCTCCAAATGGTCCGCCTCCCTTCTGAGTTGTAAAGCTGAGAAAGAAGTTAGGTTTGTAAGGCCAAATCATTAGGTTTTATCTGTTCAGAAGGGAGCCTCTGAGACATTTGGCTTCTTGCTCTCGAAGAGTATCCCAAATTTCAGTGAGCCAGAATGACAAAATTACCCCAGGGACAGTCACTTCTCCCATGCACCAGTCATAGCCGCAGTGGGGTGTGAATGCTGCTCGTCATTTTATGAGTGCGTTTTAGGAGGTCTGTAATCTGAGGAGGACTGTCTTTACAATCAAGGTGGGAATTAATTGGCAAGAGCGTGGTGATCCAGGATACTATTGTGGTCTCTGCACTTCCACTGGGAGGCCTGTCGTCCTCTTCTGTTTACCAAGGTCTTTTTTAAAATTATTATTATTGTTAAACACCTTGGATTGTAGGGTTCATGAGCCGCATGATAGGAAGGCTTAAGCTCAAGTTGTCTGAGTCTTGGAAGAGGATCAAAACCCGAGCCGAAGCTCCTTCCCTTCCCGCCTGACTCACAAGGCCATTGTTACTGTGTTTAGCTTCAGATAAACTTGCCTGTGGAAGGTGACTGCTCACAGTGGGTCATTTGAAACGTGCAGACTTAGCTCTGGCTTCATGTGTGAGGGCAGGCCTGTCACCACGCATTCCAGGTCACTCTCAAAAATGAATTTGTCTTTCCTCAACGTTCCTCTGAGCCGGGGAGCAGACATTCCTTCGGCTCTGCATTAATCCAATTACTAAACACCTGCAGACATGCAATAACAGTGTGGGTGCCAAGAGCCTTAGAAACGGTTTTAGAGCTGAGTGTAATCTGCCGTCCTGCTATCAGGACTCACGTTACACACCTGCCAAGACCCCAGCCAGAAAAATAACAATCCCGCTTCCCACTCTAGGCTGGAATGCTCAGAGCATGTTACAGAGACAGAGTGACAGGCCTGTTAGCTCGACTGCCACGGAGCCCATGAAACATTCTGAACTATTCAGTGATGGTAACTCAAAGTCACTTCAGTACTAAAAATACTTACAAGAAAAGTATGACAAAACAGGATTTTTCTTTCCAGGACAGGTATGGCAAAACCCTTCCCCACCAACACTGACCCATTGAATCTGATGACTCATGGCAATCCCCTCTGTTTCAGATCATGTCAGAGGGGGCTTCTCATGGCATCATCTCCAGGATGCTCGTGGCCACAAGGATGCCTGAAGGGAGGAAATAACCCCACCCCCACTGCCTCACTTCCCTCACTGCAAAGTATCTAAGTCATTTAAATATTATGAAACTGAACACTCTTGATTTTCCTAAAGATCCTGAACTCACACCTAAGACCAGTGAGGCGTGAGGACCAGCCATGACTGACACCTTTCTCCAAATACACGCACCTCTAAAAGAAATGAAAGGACTCAGAGAGTCGCTCAGACAACCCCAAATAAGTCTCGATTGAGAACTGTCCTTGTGTGTTTTTTGTTTTTCTTTTTCTGAACTGGTGTTGAAACTGTTCTAAGGCTGCCTATGGTAAGAGTGAAATAAATCCTTCACAGAAATCCCTCACTGCCATGCTTTTTGCAAGAAACAAGTTTCTCTACAACCAGAGATGCCGTGTTATTTCATCTTTGCCCACTTGAGTTCTTAAGGCTGGTGACAGTACCTGCTCATGTCCTTGGACTCAGGATCTGCAGAGAGGAGGCAGGGATTACGGCAGGAACTCTCTGCTGAATGGGTCCGCAGGTCAATGGTCTTTCTCTATGATATGCACCCCCCAGGCTGAGCGGGCATCCAAGTGGACATGAGGATGTACTTTCATGGCCCCTGGTCACTTAGTCTGTATAAAGAAACCACCGGAAACATCAGAACCTAGGACATAAAAGAGTAGTAAGTACCCAGGGGATGGAGGAGGAAATGGCAATACACTCCAGTATTCTTACCTGGAAAATCCCATAGACAGAGAAGCCTTACAGGCTGCAGTCTATGGGTTGCAAAGAGTCAGACACAATTGAGTGACTGAGTATGCACGCAAGTATACAGGAAAAGGAGGCAGAAAAGGGCATATCCTTGACACTGCTTCCTTTGAATTACCTACCCTCACCTGTGATCAGACCTCATTCTGAAACAAAATGTGCAAACTCCCTCAGACAGCCTACCACTTCCCACCTCAGTGCACTCAGAGTTCGCACCCCTTGCCTGGCACTTCTGCAGCAATAAAGTATGACATGTGATTGATCACTGCCCATGTGAGTGTCTTGTCTTCTTAAAGCGGGCATGAGCCCCACAATGGGCAGGAAGGGACATGTTTTATCACTTCTCTCAGATTTGGCCCCTCTTAGCACCAATGGTCCAGGCACCCAGCAAACAGAGAAGAGCTCCCCACAGTTAACCCTTCTTGGATCAGGGGAAGGAGAAGGTGGGATGAATTGAGAGAGTAACATTGAAACATTTACATTACCGTGTGTAAAATAGATAGCCAGTGGGAATTTGCTATATAGCATAGGGAGCTCAAATCAGGTGCTCTGTAACAACCTCGAGAGGTGGGATGGGGTGGGAGATGGGAGGGAGGTTCAAGAGAGAGGGACATATGTATACCTAGGGCTGACTCATACTGATATATGGCAGAGACCAACACAACATTGTAAAGCAATTATCCTCTAATTAAAAACTAAATAATTTTAAATATACACAGCATAGAGCCTCAGTAAACTTGATTTCCGGCTATAGACAAGTCCTTGCTAGTCAAAGTGTGGTCCATGGGCCATTTTAACCACATGAGAACTTGTTAGAAATACAGACTCTTTTTTTTNTTGCTGGCTTTATAGTCTTACTATAATGATAATCCTGAATGTTCATTGAAATGATTGATGCTGAAGCTAAAACACCAATGCTTTGGCCACCTGAGGTGAGGAGCCAATTAGTTGTAAAAGACCCTGGCACGGGAAAGATTGAAGACAGAAGGAAAAGGGGGTGACACAGGATGAGATGGTTGGATGGCATTACCGACTCTATAGACATGAGTTGGAGAAAACTTCTGGATAGTAAATGACATGGACACCTGTCATGCTGTAGTTCATGGGGTTGCAAAGAGTCAGACATGACCTAGCAACTGAACAACAAGCTTCCTGCTTTAGTCAAAATCACCGTTTAAGTGGTCTCACCTGTTTATGTATCAGCACCTTCTGCTCTCGATTGCTGTTGTTAAGTCTTGCCCAAGTCTTTGTGACCCCATGGACTGCAGCATGCCAGACTTCCCTGACCTTCATCATCACCTGCAGTTTGCACAAACTCATGTCCATTGAGTTAGTGATGCCATCAACTATCTCATCCACTGGCATCATCACTAGATTAGCAGATTTTAATTGTAGTATCACTTTGAATTTGCCTCATTCTCCAGATTTCAGGGTGACAATTTGCCCTGTGACCTCTGTTCTAAAATGTGTATAAGAAAAATAATTTAGTTTTAGTCTCTACTGCTTTTCTTGTTTTAAAAGATAGAAGTGGAAATTTCCAGATTGATTCCATGCCATCTCTGAAAGCAGAAGTTACAATATTGTTTCAGTAGCATATATACCTTACATTGGATATGTCAGTATCTTAGACTCCTAAGCCACACTGAATTTCTCTCACCCGGCAGTTCCTATCTTGATTTCTTCCATTTAGCACATAGTTTTCATTCTTCGGTTTGCTACTTTGGTTTCCATTCATCCACCTGCATTGCATCTTAAAAAATTGTTGGTATTACTGTTATATTATTGTTTTTATAACTTAGTATTTGTGAATTTATACTATTTTCTCCTTCATTATCACTTAGTAATTTTTTAGTAGTATGGATTAGCTAATATGCATCTGCCTTTTAATATTTTGTGAACTCGTCTCTTTTCTGTTTCTTTATTTGTTGAATGTATACTTAGAGCTAGCTACATGTAGATTAGGACATGGATGGTAATAAAATTTATTTCCTGGTTTTATAGTTTTGTATCTATTGTAGGACAATAGATGGGAAAATTGTAAATTTTATACTAAATAAAACAGACTTGATGTGTGAAAATGTTTTCCTTATTATTTTTGAACAATTCACATGGGCTACTTACTTATTTTACCCCTAGAGAGTCTTCATCCTGTCCAAAGATTTTAAATCATACAGATATTAATTTCATAGATTCTTAGATTTCATAGACATCAATCATAAACTCAATCTTTTTCCACTGATAAAAGTGATGTCTCTTCTAGTTGGCACTACATTTCTAACTTCCAGCAATCAAGAGAGTCTCTAAACTGAATATAAAGGTATTATATCTTTAAAAATTTGAATTCAACACTACTGTGATCCTTTAGGGCCTGACTAAATTGCAGAAAGCTTTCTTACCAAAGTTCATGCCTTCCTGGAGCATTCTGTATCTGATAACTGAGCAACACTGGAGTGTTAAGATGCAGCATCTTAGCCAGGCATCAGATAATTCTGATGGGAAATAGTTGTTCCAGAGCTCCCTATGGGGTTGCTGACATGGAATGAATGTTTGTGTCTCCTCAGATTTCATATGTTGCAATTGTGACCCCCAATATGATGACATCAGAAAGTAGGGCCATTGGTAGATAATTAGGTGATGAGCATGGGGCCATCGTGAAAAGGAATAGTGCCCTTGTTAAACAGACTCATGAGAGCTCTCTTGCCCATTCTGACATGTAAGTATACCGTAAGGAAATGGCCTTTACAACCCAGAAGAGAAATCACACCAGAATCTGATCATGCTTACACTGTAATCTCAGACTTTTAAAACTCCAAAACTACGAGAAATAAATTTCTGTTGTTTTTAAGCCATTCTGTGTATGATATTCTGTGTTAGTAGCAGGTATTGCCCAAGTTTTTGTGGGTTTGAGTCATTATTTGACTTCTGTTTTTGTCCAGTTCTACTTCACGCACTTCCTTTCAAAGATGGTGTTCCCTGATGAAGATCTTATACCCCAAGTTCAGCATCTCAGCATAAGCTAGGAAACTAATTATGACAATAACCTAAAGAAATCAAAACCAAGAAAATTTATGTGTATCGACAATTATCACTTCTTAGCACAAATTGCTTTGAAGTAGCAGCTTCTTACCCACTCGTTTACAGCCTCACTTTTACCTTGAAGGGATAGATTGCTGCTAAGCGACTTCATTCGTGTCTGACTATGTGCGATCCCATAGATGGCAGCCCACCAGGCTCCCCCATCCCTGGGATTCTCCAGGCAAGAACACTGGAGTGGGTTGCCGTTTCCTTCTCCAGTGCATGAAAGTGAAAAGTGAAAGTGAAGTTGCTCAGTCATGTCCGACTCTTAGCGACCCCATGGACTGCAGCCCACCAGGCTCCTCCATCCATGGGATTTTCCAGGCAAGAGTACTGGAGTGGGGTGCTATTACCTTATCCATGAAGGGATAGATTGACGTTGGGCTAATGACAAGATTATTTATGCAATAGAAAAATGGTCAGTTCTGTCTCTTTTATTGCACTTGTGTTTGCATAATAAGAGTTTTCATCAAACCATGGTCCCTTAAACTGAATATACATAAGACACTTCAATTTAGTTAGCATTGTGTTAGCAGCTAAACTTCAGCTTGTAGTTGAAGTGTCCAAAATTTGACTTAATTGGGTGCACACATATCAAAAATGTACAACTAAGCGAGAGCACCATGCTTCATTTTTTCTTCATGGATTTCTACTCACACAAGAATAATGAAAGCAGAGTGTACAAGAAGTATAACCTGGACTAGTATTTACCTGAGGACATTACTGTAAATGTGCTCTTGATTTCTTCCCTTTCCATTAAAACATATACCCATAAAAATTTTAACATTTCTTTTCAAACCAAATTTGCATATATGTGTGTCCTCTGGAATGCACTCAACTCCAGTTAGACACCAATAATAGGTTAAAGGTCCATGAAATAAGAAACTGTAGGTATCTTCTTGTTGTTGTTCATTCACTAAGTCATGTCAAACTCTTTGTGACCCTACGGACTGGAGCACACCAGGCTTCACTGTCCGTCACTATCTCCTGGAGCTTGTCCAAGTTTATGTCTATTGAATGGGTGATGCTATCCAACCATTTCATCCTCTGCCACCCTCATCTCTTTTTGCCTTCAGTCTTTCCCAGCACCAGGGTGTTTTATAATGAGTCAGCTGTTTGCCTCAGGTGGCCAAATTATTGGTACTTTAGGTTCAGCATCAGTCCTTCTAGTGAGTGTTCAGGGGTGATTCCCTTTAGGATTGACTGGTTTGATCTTCTTGCAATCCAAGGGACCCTCAAGAGTTTTCTCCAGTACCACAATTCTAAACCATCANTCCAACTCTGTGCGACCCCATAGACGGCAGCCCACCAGGCTCCCCTATCCCTGGGATTCTCCAGGCAAGGACACTGGAGTGGGTTACCGTTTCCTTCTCCAATGCATGAAAGTGAAAAGTGAAAGTGAAGATGCTCAGTCGTATCCGACTCTTAGCGACCCCATGGACTACAGCCTAACAGGCTCCTCCGTCCATGGGATTTTCCAGGCAAGACTACTGGAGTGGGGTGCCATTGCCTTCTCCACTGAACACACCAAATGTCTATTTCACACACACCGACACATCTCACACTTCTTCTCATTCTCTTTGATCTTCTGAACCTCATTCGTTTTACTTTATCTTTTGAAATATTAACGCAGAACCCTTTCAGCAAATGATAATAGAGAGCCGTGGAAATAGTTAGCGTGAGTGATTAGCAGTTGCTCTCTGCGGCCTCATCACCACCACCACCACCCACCATCATGCTCACAATTATTATCCTCAAAGAAGCAGTTCTCATGCCACCTCTTCTGAGAAGACTTCCCTGCTCCTCAAGACAGAATTAACTATACCACCTGCCCCATATCCAGTGCTTCTTTGTCCCATCTAATCAGTGACTTTATTTTGCATTTTAGTCATTTTATTGTTATTATCACTATTGTTGTTGTTATACATAAGCTCCCCAACTGTGTCCACTTTCCTTGAGAACTGGACTCAAGCCTTACTGCTTAGGACTTCCCTGGTGGCTCAGAAGGTAAAAGCATCTGCCTATAATGCAGGAGACATGGGTTTGATCCCTAGGTCTGATCCCTGGGTCAGGAAGATTCCCTAGAGAAGGAAATGGCAACCTACTCCAGTATTCTTGCCTGGAAAATCCCATGGACGGAAGAGCCTGGTAGGCTNTATAATGCAGGAGACATGGGTTTGATCCCTAGGTCTGATCCCTGGGTCAGGAAGATTCCCTAGAGAAGGAAATGGCAACCTACTCCAGTATTCTTGCCTGGAAAATCCCATGGACGGAAGAGCCTGGTAGGCTACAGTCCATGGGGTCGCAAAGGGTCAGACACAACTGAGTGACTTCACTTTCACTTCACTGACTGTTTAGAATGCCCACCCACATCCTGCTCACATTTTAGTCCTTCCCATAATAGGCACTTGATAAACATCAGTTGGATTGTCAGTAAGACTTTCCCATTTTGTTGATGTTTCCAGAGTTGATATGGGTTCTTTGTTTTGCTGTCTTGCATCTCGTTTATGTGACTGCTTTTGCAAACTTAAACTTGCTTATCTTTCCAGATATTTATGTCAGGCATTGATTCTGAGATTGGTGCATTTGTGTTCTCAGTCAATAGTAGAATGTGGCTACCCTGAAAGGAACTTCTTGCTGTTCAAATGTGCTTTCCTTTTGGATCCACATAGAAATAAAAAGGTTAGGTTGCTCTTGATATTTTCACCGGATATGCTCTGACCCCTAAATTAATTTAGGTTTACTGTAGGAAGCAGTGGAAGGTTTGTTTGGGCTTCAAATCCCAAAATCTGACCCCCTGACTCTCAGCCCCAAACTATACAGGAAATTTCTAACCGTAAATCAAAAGCCAAAAGTGCATTTATGACAGAGCCAAATAAAAGAAAATCATAGACTGGGAATGACCAATAGGATCACTTTTATCATAATCTAAAGACAATCTGTCAATGTAACAAAAGCCTAGTCATTGGCTGTATGGTATAATAATGTAATTCTTTACAAGAAAATGCAGCTGTCTCATCGTTGTCCTCAGCCACTTCAGCAAGAGCTATACTCCCTGGAGTTGGCAGGACAGAGAAAACACAGACCCCCTGGGCAATGTTCTAAACCACAGGATTCATTATCCAAGTTTCAGCCTAAATATTTGCCATTATCCACTCTCTACCTCTACGCAGTCCCTACATTAAGATCTTACCTCCATATAGTTGATTCAGCTTGCAGTTTTAAACCACTATCACCAAGCTCAAGACCATATACCAATTCAGCATTTCCAACTGCATATTCACAATGATTCCCAATCAAATGTCCAAAAGCATTGTCCAAAACTACTTCAAAATATTCCTCCATACCAGACTGACTTTATTATGTCTTCCTGGCTGGGAGTCTCAGAGCCCTTTTTGAGACTTGTTTTCTTCTTCACATTCAATTAACTGTCCTAGTTTATAATTCTTGGACCATGCTACTCACTCAAACTATGCAGCAGTTAGGTAACTAACTTACCTAACCTACTACTTGAGTGACTACTTTTAAAACACAGGTCTGTTCATGTTATTTCCTTGCTCAAAAATCTTCCATGGCTCCTCATTACTCCTTCAGTTTAACATCCCAGGCTGGCCAAATTATCCTAAATTCCCATTGCTACTATGCTAACCACAGACGCCTTACATTAGAGTTGCATATGTTCTCTATGAAAGCATGGTCTCTGGTTGCTTCATTTCTATTCCCCTCATAGTCTGACACTGAGCTGTCACTAAGTATTTACGATTTAAATCTCTATGCTCATCTTTAAAAGAAATTTTCACAATTATTTTGTAGAGGGGGAAGCTGTGCTGGGTCTTTGCTGCTGCATGGATTTTTCTCCAGTTGCAGTAAATGGGGGCTACTCTCTAGTTGCGGTGTGGGGGCTTCTTGTTGCGGGGGCTTCTCTTGTTGCAGAGCATGGCCCTAGGGTGCATGGGCTTCAGGCCTTGTGGTTCCCAGGCTCTAGAGCACAGGCTCAATAGTTGCGGCACAGGGGTTTAGCTGCTCCACGGCATGTGGGATCCTCGCAGGCCATGGAGGGAACCTGTGTTTATCCTTCATTAGCAGGCAAACACCTCACCACTGAGCCACCAGGGAAGTCCTTCATTTGCCTATCTTGATTTCAGAGACCTAGGTCTGGACCCACCCAGATAAAACCCTCTTTTCTTCATAGAGCATAGTGCTTGATCCGAATTTCCCTAATTGAAATATCTGACACTTTGAACAGAAGTGAGGCTGGATTTTATGTTTAAATCAGCTACTTGAAAAGTACATTAATAGTGGAAATCAGCTAGCATGACAAGTTCTATCTACCTGTGTGCGTGTGCTCAGTTGTGTCCAATTCTTTGTGAACCTTTGGCTGTAGCCTGCCAGGCTCCTTTGTCCATGAAATTCTCCAAGCAAGAATACTGAAAT
Organism: Neotragus pygmaeus; assembly: GCA_006410875.1. Lineage (NCBI taxonomy): Eukaryota > Metazoa > Chordata > Mammalia > Artiodactyla > Bovidae > Neotragus > Neotragus pygmaeus. Next base: position 74,911 of record SJYV01001366.1, on the reverse strand, counting down.
GAGTTGCCATTTCCTACTGCAAGGGATCTTCTCGACCCAGGGACTGAACTTGTGTCTCCTGTGTCTCCTGCATTAGCAGTCAGATTCTTTACCGCTGTACCACCTAGGAAGTCCTTTTAGCTACTTAAACATTTTCAAGCATTGAGGACTTTTTACAGCAATTAGTTTATTTTATATATATATATACTTTTCTTATACATATCCGACTGTGAATGCATCTTAAGTGTATTAAGATGCACTTCTTGTTAAATATTTTATAATCAGACTGATCACTCCATGGATTCAAACCCATGAGGCTTTACTGTTAATTAACTTTAATGTTAATGGTTATCTAATGAGTCCTCATTCTTTGACCTTCTGCTTTTCAGTGCTAAATGCAGAGTGAGTCTCTTCTGCTTGACATCAACACTGATTATCCTTTTCTACTTTAAATTCATGGCAGGGGACTTCCTTGGTGGTCCAGTAGCTAAGACTCTTCACTCTCAATGCAGGGTGACTGGGTTTGATTCCTCATCAGGCAACTAGATCCCACATGCCACAGCTAAAGATTCTGCATGCCGCAACCAAGCCCTGACACAGCCAAATAAATAAATAAATATGTTTAAAAAGATTTCATATCAAACTATCACTGCAAAACTGAGATATCCTTCTAGAGGCAAGAGGAGCAGCTGCAGGATCTTGGCCCCAGTGACAGACAACCGGTGTTGTGTCCCCATGCCTTGTGGGTCCCTGGTCTGCAGGAGGGAAGTGGTGGTTGGTGCTCCTGGGTCTAGAGTCCCGCACTGCCCAGCCAGGAGAACCCAGAAGCATTTCCCTCTGTCTAAGCAGTAAGGACGGGTTAACTGTGTTGCTTCTTACTCCCTGGTTGCTGCCAGGTGGGCTCTGGAACAAGTCTGGGATCAGATTTTACCTTTTTCCCTCAATCTGTGGCGCCCTCAGCTAACTGATGAGGTTCCCATTAGCCAGTTGCCCCCAGCAAATAGTCCTCAACCTGGCACAACATGGGAGTAATTTGGAGAACTCTAGGCTGCAATGCCTACAGACATCATCATCAAACTACGGAGGAATGCTGTGGTCAGATGCTTGATGTGCATTAATTAAAAACAACCTGAGTTTTCACAAATGCAGCTGTTCCACGCCCCCTTATACTCCTCTACATCTCGTTAGGAACCACGAACAATAGTCTCTGTCCCTTTAAATTCACAGCAACCATCCATAATTCACCCCAAGGCACAGGACTCCACAGGATCGGTTCTTAATTAATCTGTGCAGGGGAGAAATTTTCCCATGCAAATTACCAAGTGAGTGATAACCCAGTGTTACAATAGCCACTCAATTTGCCTTAATATTCACACAAGCAATGAACTTCAGATCTGGGGAAACCAGCGACTACTTGGAAGACTGCCATCTACTATCAAGTTTCTTCAGCCTCGGGGTTGCCCTTCAGGATATATCACATTAAGAAGGACTTTTTGAGAAGGGAGTGCTTCAGAACAAATTATTCAGTGAGTGTTCATGCCTACAACTGATATTTAGGCAAGACCTTGATGTGTTCATATAACCCTCGAGGCCTGTCTTTTCTCCTCTAAGATGGATAACAATCTCTACTCAGTATACAAGGTTGTTGCAAAGTAAATGGGCATCATTGGCAAATAGCAATTTAATATGTGATAACAAGGGAAGCAAATGCAATGCCTTCCTTGCAAAAATGAAATCATATCTCCTATCAGTCCTAAATCCACCTTTCTCCCTGCCTCAGACATAAGCATACAACATTAAAAAAAAAAAAAAGTCACTAGATACTGCCATGAAAAGAAGAAACAGGAAAATTAAAAGTGTTTGTTAGACATGTACTCAACATGCTTAGCATATTTTAAGAGTGGGATAAAGTTGGTCAGCCCATGGATGGCAAGCATGTTGTGCTTTCTAAATCAAACCATTAAGAAGGAAATGATGTTATACTTACACAAACACAATTTAGCATTATCTAGAAAGAGACATAGAGATTGGAGGACACAAACACCCACAGTGGTAAATTACTATTACAAAAACTGGTTGCAGTAATGTCTCTTGAAAGGTAAAACAATCAGAAAATGGCAACCTGAAGGCTAGGCATGAAAGAATATGGCACAACTCAGCCTTTATGGTTTCACATGGGAATAGTCTGGTAAAGAACTCTCCTGTCAGTGCAGGAGACTTAAGAGACACAGGTTCGATCCCGGGGTCAAGAAGATACCCTGGAGGAGGGCATGGCAATCCATGCCAGTATTCTTGCCTGGGAAATCCCACAGTCAGAGGAATCTGGAAGGCTACAGTTCACAGGGTTGAAAAGAATTGGGCATGACTGAAGCAACTTAGTATGCACATAAACATGGAAGTTATCAGAGGCTATAGCATTATTGTAGGGATACAGTTTTTGTTACTTTTAGTGCTACAGGGCCACTTTAGCTCACAATCAGAAGCCTCTCTGTGTCCCCGCCTAGAATTCTGTCACTTTTGGTGGCTAGGCTGTTAGTGGTTCCATGATTTAATTGATCCTTGGCTGTCCTACCCCACAATTGCACTCATCTCACATGCTAGTAAAGTAATGCTCAAAATTCTCCAAGCCAGGCTTCAGCAATACGTGAACCGTGAACTTCCTGATGTTCAAGCTGGTTTTAGAAAAGGCAGAGGAACCAGAGATCAAATTGCCAACATCCGCTGGATCATGGAAAAAGCAAGAGAGTTCCAGAAAAACATCTATTTCTGATTACTGACTATGCCAAAGCCTTTGACTGTGTGGATCACAATAAACTGTGGAAAATTCTAAAGGAAATGGGCATACCAGACCACCTGACCTGCCTCTTGAGAAACATATATGCAGGTCAAGAAGCAACAGTTAGAACTGGACATGGAACAACAGACTGGTTCCAAATAGGAAAAGGAGTATGTCAAGGCTGTATATTGTCACCCTGCTCATTTAACTTCTATGCAGGGTACATCATGAGAAATGCTGGACTGGAAGAAGCACAAGCTGGAATCAAGATTGCTGAGAGAAATATCAATAACCTCAGANGACCCCATGGACGGCAGCCTTCCAGGCTCCTCCGTCCATGGGATTTTCCAGGCAAGAGTACTGGAGTGGGGTGCCATTGCCTTCTTAGTACAGGTAATTCTAACTACTACTATGAACAAGCCCCCAAACAAAAAATGTGTCAAATACAATAAATAAACACCTTGCTCATAGAAAGTCCAAAACAGGTGATACCTATTGTTGGCAGACCTTCCACATGAGATTCTGGGACCCACAATCTTTCTGTCACACACCTAACTCTGTGCTAGGACCTTGTGTTCAGAATAGCAGACAGGGAATTGAGACTATGGAAACCTCAGCCCAGAATGACACAGGTGATTCCCACTCACAATACACTAATAACCCAACTGCAAATAAAGCGATCAGAATATTGTCTAGCTGTGTCTTTAGAACAGGAAACATTTCTAATAAAAAGCTAGATAGCCAACTGGAACAATTCATACTGTGATAATCCATACTTTATTATAGTACATTTGCATTATACATATATTGTATTGTAATTACCATGTAATTTGGGAATTATATTTTGGCTCAGAGTGTGTGGGTGTGTGTGTGTCCCATTTAACTGGACTACAATAACCTAGCCAAATTCAACACCTGATTCTTGACACAATTAATATTCATGGAATCCTAAAATGGCTCCTTACTGTTAAATTGACTCAGAAATACTTATGATGATCCAAATGCTATAATGGAGAATTGGAGGAGAAATACAAAACTTTGCCAAGCACTCCGCCTTCATTGTATAAGCCAGCCAGATAGGATGCTCATATAGCCCCAGATGCTTTGCCTGGACAGGTACAATGCCTACTGTGTTCTAGCTTGTTACAGGTCACAAAACATATCAATACTTCTCCTTTGATCTTCCAAAAACCTCTGTATAAAAATGGGAACCGGGATTACTGTCTTTTTTTCACTTTCGAGGTGGAAACTGAAAGCCAAGTGACCTAAAGGTAAGGAAGGTGGGACTTCAGCTTTCCAGGTGGCACTAGTGGTAAGGAACCCACCTGCCAGTGCAGGAGACATATGGGACAGGGGTTCGATCCCTGGGTCGGGAAGATCCCTTGGAGGAGGGCATGGCAACCCACTCCAGTATTCTTGTCTTGAAAATCCCATGGACAGAGGAGCCTGGCGAGCTACAGTCTATAGTGTGGCAAAGAGTTGGACATGATTGAAGTGACTTAGCCGCATGTAAGGTGGATCTTAAACCTCAAAACTTAAAGGCCAACCTCCCACCATATCAGTACCCATTAGCTCCCTAGAAAGGCTATGACACCAGTCATTTCCACAATTATATTTGAGATACTTCTTCTTTCTACACTGATCACTTTCATTAAGTCACTCCTAGTGGTTTCATTTAACAAAAGAAAAATCTGCCACACATTGTTCCTTGAGCATGATGAACTCTTAACCTCCTCCAAAAAATCTCATAAGCCCTATGACTTTGTCAAAGTATGGTGTGTAGACCAGCAGTATTGGAAGCCCCTGGGGTTTGTTCAGCTCAGTTCAGTTGCTCAGTCATGTCTGACTCTTTGAAACCCCATGGATGGCAGTAAACCAGGCTTCCCTGTCCATCACCAACTCCCGGAGCTTGCTCAAACTCATGTCCATTGAATTGGTCATACAATCCAATCATCTCATCCTCTATCANAGTTGCTCAGTCATGTCTGACTCTTTGAAACCCCATGGATGGCAGTAAACCAGGCTTCCCTGTCCATCACCAACTCCCGGAGCTTGCTCAAACTCATGTCCATTGAATTGGTCATACAATCCAATCATCTCATCCTCTATCATCCCCTTCTCCTTCTGCCTTCAATCTTTCCCAGCATCAGGGTCTTTTCCAATAAGTCAGTTCTTCACATCAGGTTGCCAAAGTATTGAAGTTTCAGCTTTAGCTTCAGTCCTTCCAGTGAATATTCACAATGAATAAGGTTTTTTAGGAATGCACATTCTCAGGCTGATTCGCTGACCATCTGAATCAGTGTCTCTGTTTAAGTAAGGTCTCCAAGTGATGCTTTAGCATACCAAACTTTGAGCAATCTTGCTCTAGGATAACTTTAACATGTTAACTTGAGTACTGAGTAGGTGAAAAAAAGACCTAATATCAAAAGAGTTCTTATAAATCAATACAAAAAAGAAAAACAGGTAGCAAAAAGACAAAATATAAGAATAGTGAATTCACAGATGATACACAAATGGATAGCAAACATAAAATGCTCACCTTCTCCAGCAATTTGGGAAATGCAAATTAAAACAGCACATTACTATTTTTTTAATCTATCAGATTGGTGAAATTTGAAACATCTGATAATCTTCAAATTGAAAACACTTTGGAAAAGGAGCATTTTCCTATACTAAGGGAGCTTAAGATGCTATACAGGCACACCGCATCTTACTGCAGTTCACTTTATTGCACTACGCAAATACTGTGTTTTTGACAATGGCAACCCTTTGTCAAGGAAGTCTATAAGAGCCATTTTTCCAGCAGCATTTTTTCACTTCATGTCTCTATGTCACATTTTGGTAATTCCCGCAGTGTTTCATACTTTTTTCATTATCATATTTGTTATGTGATCTCTGTAATCAGTGATCTTTGATGTTATTACTGCAAAAAGATAACAATTCACTGAAAGCTCAGATAATTTTTAGTATTTTTTAGCAATAAAGTACTTTTAATTGAGAGATACACCGTTTTTAGTTATAATTATATAGTCCACATCATAGACTACAGTGTAAACATAACTTTTATACGCACGAGGAAAAGAAAAATTTTGTGAGATTCACTTATTGCAATGTTTGCTTTAGTGCAGTGGTCTAGAACCAAATCCACAATAAATCCAAGGATGCCTGTGATCTCTCTGCTTTTCTCTTTTTTAGTTTCAAAGATTTTGACCAAAAGGTTTCATTTTTAGTAATCCAGTCTATAGAAATGCTTGTTACTCTATCAAAGACAAGTGGAAAAGCATCTCATTACTCCATTAGAATTGTGATATATGAAGGGAATATAAATATCCATATACAAGGAAATAGTCCAATAAATTAAAGGTATTCATACCAAGGGATTCTGCAGTAATTTAAAGAGAGATCAGTGTGATTAAAGAAAAATATTGATAGTCAAACACCTAAACAAGTTGCCGGATAGTAGGTACAGTGTGATCTCATTTGTATATTTTAAAACTGTATAGAACATAGGTATGTATATTTGTCAAAGCTCATGAAACACTAAAATTAAAATTGATACAGTTTACTTTATGAAAATTATACTGTAATAATTGTTAAAAAGACTATATGTGTGTATCATAATAGATGTTATGTATATATTTCAAGCCAACAAAATGGTCCATAAGGAAGGCAAGAAGCCTTTGAAAAGGAGAGGAAAGAATGAGTGGAACTTTTAGTGTAGTGCTAGCATTTTTTCAACCAGTGTGTACACTTCTTGTATTCTAGAAAGCACAAGTTAAAAACCTAAATGAAATCAATGGAGTCATTTGCAATGCGCCTGAACCGAGGTGGAAATGCAAATCCAGCCTGGCCTCTTTGGTTCCTTCCATGGGCTGAGTTTAGTCATTTGGTTTCAGGTGGGAGGGTCTACATTTGAACACACCATTGTCAGACTGATTTTCTATAATCACTTATTTAATATTCTGTAGATAACTACCAAGCATCCTTAAACATCAAGCCCTATGCTTAAAATTTTACGGGATTTTGATACAAAAAAGGAAGACATAGTTCAAACTCCCAGTCCTATCACTCTTCTATTGAAAAAGCTTACAGCATTCTGTACCAGTCTTGTGTAGTATGTCTAAATTGGTCATCTCCACTTGCTACCTTACCCACTGAGCACTGTTCATCATTATTTTCCTTATTTTCTGTCTACTCAGGTTAGAGTAGACTTCATATTCCTGCAAACATCCCAGCTTTTGTTTTTGTGGTCCTTGTCACCTGGAATCCCTGTCTTGCACATTATTGCTCTCCTCCATCCAACAAGATCCATCTCTGTCTCATCCATAAAGTTCTTGCTAAGCCCAGAAACCCTCAATTACCTCACCTCTCCTTTCCTGCCTTATCTGTTGGATAGTCTTGTCTCTGTAAGGAAAAAGGAGACCATGTCGCCCTCTTTCCTCCCCTTCTTTTGCCTTGTACAATGTCAAGTACACAGGAATAATTAACTGGCAACTAGCAATGAATTGCCACTTTGTATTTTTAAATGTTGGACAAACAAGAGGGAATTAATAGTAAATAAGTGCTTTTCCAAAAGCCTGATGAGGTAGGTATTTCCCCCATTTTATAGATGGATAGACTGAGACAATGAGGTCTGGTGATTTGGTGATTTTACAAGCGTATACATACAGCTCATAAAGTATGGGGTCAGTCTTCAGACCTACTTCTGATAGTTTCTAAAGCCCATGTCTTTGCTCGGCACCATGCCACCCTCCTAACTTGTCACATAGGTGATCTCACTGAATTTTCACATTTTTGTCTCAAGAAATTCTTGTTGATTGATTGATGACATGTTCAGTAGCAGTGTGGTCCAGTTTAAGGGTTTCCTGCAGCTGAATTTGATGAAAAGCCCCTGCTGTGCTCAGAGAGATTTAACCTGCTTCAAACTCTGGCTTTCCCACAATATCATCAGTCTCAGTCCCAAGACTTGTGCAATATATAGCATGATGTTTTATGTACTTACATAGCATAAAAGTAACATCTGAGATGACAGAGTTCAAACTCAAGCCCTTGCCTCTGGGGCCAGGGTTCAATTCTGAGGACCCCCATCCCTCTGCTTTCCAGTTCTCTCTGAAGGCTGCTCGGCTATGTGTGAGTTGGGATGACTTGGATAAGCTGTCTTGACTCTACCTCCTGAGACATGTACTATTGGCACATCAATAGAACACTTTGGAGTCCTCAGAAGTCCAGACAGACTGATAGTACAAAGCCTGAAATAGACACCCAAAGAGTCAACACCCTGGGCACAATTCTCCATTAACTTGGGAAAAATACTTGACATCTCTGAGCCCATTCACTCAGATATACTATGGGAATTATATTACCTTTCCTGCCTACCCTTCAGAAGATTAAAAGAATCAGTGAGACACTGTTTATGAAAACAAAACGATATGTATGACAAACTCCCGCCCGTACTCTATGATGAAGAGTTCTTGTCACTAAAGAAGGCGGTAGCTGCCATGAACAAAGCAGTGAAAGAAAGTCAGGAGACCTGGGTTCCATTTCTGGCTGAGCTACCAAGTGTAATAACCAAGAGGCTCTGTGGGTTAGAAAGCTGGCTTTCCAAGTCTGCTTCATTTGAAAATAACATACACTTGCTAACAGAAAGCTCTGAACAAGAAACCTAAGAAGCTGGGATTGTGGATAAGCCACGGTCTCTTGGGTTAATTTCAGCAGCAACATCCTGGGATTATGGAACTCCAGACATGACATTGACCCTCAGTGACTCACTCAGTCTTGGTGCCTGAAGCATCTCTTTTGCATTGCTTTTCATTATTTTCAATTCTCTTGTTATTTTTAACCATCCTGGTTTAAGTGCATTTTAATCCTATAAGCCACCTCAAATCCTTTTTTGAACCATGTCATCTATAAAACATGTCCATTAACAAGCAACTTGCTTTGATCTTAGTTAAGTCATAGAATTTCAGAGCTGGAAAAGAACTCAGAAATCAGAGTTAGACTCATATATAGTACATGGTAAGAGAGAGACCCAGAGAGAGAAAAGGACATGCCCAGAGTCACACATGCAGTTGGAGGTAAAGAAAGGGATGGACCTGGGTGCTCATGTGTGTCTCTGTCCATATCATTGTAGAACATGAGCCTGGGTCTATGTCGCTCTCCCTATAATATGCAACCAATAATACAGTGGTCTTGCACCATCATACATTAATGCTACATAAGAAAAATGTTGCTATAGTTATTATCTGTGGCTTTTCAAAATTTTAATAATAACAAAACAATGTTCTTTCTAAAAACTCATGGAAGATTCTTGTAAACCGAAGAACACCAAGTAACCTTTAGTTGTGCCAGTGAACTAGGATACTTTCAACTGGGCTGTTCAGACACGCAGTTTGTTCACTGCACGAGGCTGTCCAGTTGATGGCTAGAGAAAGCCTGTATAGACTCACTATAAACTGACTTGAAAGTGTTTTAGGTGGAGACTGCTGCAGCATCGTGATACTCAGTCACAAATAAAGCAAAAACTTACTCCTGCTATTTTTTTGATGTAGACAGGAAAAATGGAGAGGCCAAAAAGTTCGTTCAAGGGTTTTCCATACACTATTACAGAAAAACACAAATTTAACTTTTTTGCCAACCCAATACTTGCAGCTCTGTGTTTACAGGGGCCTCGGAAAACCTACATCTCACAGATGTAGCAGGGATGACGTTGAAAAAGAGAGGTTCTGTAGCTCCCTGGTCAAAAACATGGGCTGAATGGTCAAAACACTGAGATAGAAATTCTATTGTGGCCACTGACTGACTCTGAGCATAAGTTGAGTCATGTGACCTCTCAGCTCAGGCTCCGCATCTGAAAATAGAAATAAAAAGAGCATATACCTCAACGGTGTTCATAAAAACTAAATTAGTTAATAGTGTAAATGGCTTAAAACAATGACTCGTGCGTGATAAGTACCCACTAAATGTTAGCTCTTATTTCAGCGTTGCAAGAAAAGAATGCTAGTTTGGAGGCAGAGTTTATAAATCTTCCAGCAGCATGACTAGCTAGGCACAAATCTCAGACCCTCAAGTCCCAAGCTCTTCACATTTAAAAAACTGTTCCATTTTCCAACATTCATTTCTAAACTATATGAGAGAGAAATTCTCTGTTCTCTCAGAGTATTCACAGAGAAAGATACAGGCAAAGGAGAGCCTTGAGAAGCTATGAGAACAGCACAAACCAACTGCCTCAGTTGTTCGCCTTAGGAAAGCTTCCCAGGAAGAATAGCAGGAACACCAAGAGGATCCTGGGAGCCTCTGGCCACGGCCAGCCTGCTTCTCAGCCATGCCTGGCCCGCCCCTCTGTCTCCCTGGCTCTGCCCCATCTTCATGGTATGACCCTGAGTATTTCCTAACCCTCTGGGTTCCTTGGTTTCTCCACCCATATAAAGAGAGGGTGTGGCAAATATAGAGAGCAGCATTGACATGTAACAACATATACACTACTATGTATAAGGTCGACAGCTAGCTGGAAGCTGCTGTATAGCACAGGCAGCTCAGCTTGGTGCTCTGTGATGACCTAGAAGGGTGGGTAGAGGGTAGGGAGTGGGAGGGAGGTTCAAGAAGGAGGGAATATATGTATACTTATGGCTAATTCACTTAGTTGTACAGGAGAAACTAACACAACATTGTAAAGCAATTATATCTCATTTAAAAAATAAAATTTAAAGATCTTTTAAAAATGAGAGAGTGGATTAAATTCTCCCTTCAGCTTTTCCAATTTACCTTTTGGTTTTCAATCATCTTACCTGTTAATCTCTCTTCAATGTGAAGAAATCTTCACCAATTACCAAGGAAACCTATGCATCACAATAGAGAAATGTTAAGAAGATTGTGCAAAATATCCAGTAGTCACATCCAAATTATTTAACCTAAAATGACAGGTGCTAACTCAAAGCAGACTCACAATGTGGGGTGTGGACTCTTCAAACTTCTGTTGGGTCATTGGAGCTGGTCAAGCAGGTCTACCCAGGCCATGGGTGGGCTTGGAAATATCCCAGCCAGATCTTTCCTCAGCTCTCCTCTCACCCAATATTGTGTCCTAGGAATTACTCATGGTCCCCAGTTAGAGAATTTTTGAGGTCTCTATGCATAACCAAAGACTGGCCCAACTGAGTGCAAATACAACCAGGACTCAGGACCCAACTGGATATAGCAAGGCTTCAGTCACTCTCCAAAGCAACACTGAGATCTGGCCAGAGCTGAGGTGTACAAAGATGTTTCAAAAAATAAATAAATAAAATAAAATAAAAATACTCGAGCAAAAAAAAAAAAAACAAAGTCCTCAAAACTAGGGTCAGACTTTCAGACTTTTTAAAAAGAAATCCCAGAAGACTCACAGACTATTATTTTGGTCTATTATCCAGGATGGCTCTGTAGGAAAGTACCTCCCTTAAAGAAAACCCAAAGTAAAATCCATCAGCACCAAATATAGAGCTCAACCCCAGGAGGCACTCAATGCATGTTTCTTGAATGAAGACATTTATTTATTGAGGTATTTGGGATTGCTCATTTTACAAAGGAACTCACTGCCAGATTCTGTTGAAGAAATTTCTGGCTACATTCATGTTCATGTTCAGGGTTGATGAGCCTGTTTGCCACAATCTTTCAATAGCCTTCTGCCCTCCCCTCTGCTCTCTGCTGAGGAGGTTCCATTTTATCTTGGCCAATGAGAAGCACCAGCATGAAAGCAAAGGGCAGGAAGAGAGAGAGGCTGGGGTGTACACTTACTCCCCATCAGATATCTGGCTGCATCCCACCTTAATTCTGGTCTTAACTGCTTTCTGGTTTAGCAGCTGCTGTGCTACAGCCTGACTGTAGAGCTCTGGGTCTCATCAGGGTCCAGTAACACTCCTGGCCCCTTGCCCTGCCCTGCCCTGCCCCTCGGGCCTAATGGCTCCCCCCGGTTACTAGTCCCTTGGTGCACAGTCCCTATTGGTCTTTACTCCCTGTTCCTGCTCTGAATGTCATCTTTCCACTAAACTCTTCTGCTAGGACTGATGCACTAGCCATCAGCTATTTGGCCAGACTGGAGTGGAGTCAATATGGGGCTCTACAAACAAACTTTGAGTTTTCAGAGCCAGAGAAAAATGCATCTCTGGAATTTTTGAGTAAGTCAGTGGATAAGCAAAGATTCTGTTAAAAGGTTTGCAGGGATATCGTTGTTTATAAAGCGTGTATTAAGAACTTCCCTGGTAGTCCAGTGGTTAAGACTTTGCCTTCCAATGCAGGGCGTTCGGATTCAATTCCTGGTCAGGAAGCTAAGATCCTACATGCCTTGAGGCCAGAAAACCAANAGGGATATCGTTGTTTATAAAGCGTGTATTAAGAACTTCCCTGGTAGTCCAGTGGTTAAGACTTTGCCTTCCAATGCAGGGCGTTCGGATTCAATTCCTGGTCAGGAAGCTAAGATCCTACATGCCTTGAGTCCAGAAAACCAAAAGCATAAAATAGAAGCAATATTGTAACAAGTTCAATACATTTTTTTTAGCTTAAAAAAGTTTAAGAAGGCGTGTATTGTCTAAATCTGGTGCTCTCAACTAAAGTGTGTGCAACCAACTTTCTCAGAGCAGTAAAGATGTCAAACACTTCCTCTTCTTATCTCATCACTACTTGGCAACTTAGGAGGAGTCAGAGATCATAAATGGCTTCACGAGTTCTTCCGAAAATCTTTTCTCCAGGGAAGCATAAAAGTGACAGTAGCAACTACTGTGAATGATTGTGGAAATAAGCTTAACTGAGATGCACTTCATGAAGCCACATTAACGCAAAGTGAAGTGAAAGTGAAAGCCGCTCAGTCATGTCTGACTCTTTACGACCCCACAGCCTACACAATCCATGGAATTCTCCAGGCCAGAATACTGGAGTGGGTAGCCTTTCCCTTCTCCAGGAAATCTTCTCAATCCAGAGATTGAACCCAGGTCTCCTGCGTTGCAGGCGGATTCTTTACCAGCTGAGCCACAAGGGAAGCCCACACTAACCCAACACAGCACATGTTTTCCAGTGCGGCAGAGTGTCCACGGAGGCCTCAAACCTCAGAACACATCAGGGGCCCACGGCAGACATCCATTCAACCGCCAAGATCACAAAGACTTCTGGGTCCAGGGTAGAAACGTAGAGGTAGCATATCCCTTCTTGCTATTCTTGAGCTTCTCCGAGTCAGCCACTGCCTCCTTCTGTTTCTCTTCTCTGCAGAAACCAGAAGAGGCAAAGACACTCATTCCTAAATATTTGATAACCGTGTGTAGTTTCCCAGCCTCAGAGCATTTTACAGCAAAGAGGGTGACCTCCTACTTCCTCATCCACAAAATTGACCAAGTCTCTTAGGACATCTCTTGCACACTAGTGCTAATTCTGTCTTTAGATGTATAAATTAATTTGCTGCTTCCTCATCCTTTGAATCGGAGAAGGCAATGGCAACCCACTCCAGCACTCTTGTCTGGAAAATCCCATGGACAGAGGAGCCTGGAAGGTTGCAGTTCATGGAGTCGCCAAGAGTCGAACACGACTGAGCAACTTCACTTTCACTTTTTACTTTCACGCATCGGAGAAGGAAATGGCAACCCACTCTAGTGTTCTTGCCTGGAGAATCCCAGAGACGGAGGAGCCTGGTGGGCTGCCATCTATGGGGTCGCACAGAGTCAGACACGACTGAAGTGATTTAGCAGTAGCAGCATCCTTTGAAAAAAATATTTGTTGTCTATTGTCTGTCAACTACATGCATCAATGCTGAGGATAGAGTAGATAAGAATGTAATTTAAATTAAAAGTTAAGGGGGCTTCCCTGGTGGTCCAGTGGGTAAGAGTCCATCTTGCAATGCAGGGGCCACCACTTCGATCTCTGGACAGGGAAGATTCTACATGCCGCAGGGCAACTAAGCCCGAGCGCCACAGCTAATGAGGCTGCACTCCTGGAGACCAAGAGCTACAACTGCTGAAGCCCGTTGAGCCCTAGAGCTTGTGCTCTGCAACACGAGAAGCCACCACGATGAGAAGCCTGGGCACCGCATCTAGAGAGTAGTGCCTGCTGCTGCTGCTGCTGCTAAGTCGCTTCAGTCGTGTCCGACTCTGTGCGACCCCATAGACGGCAGCCCACCAGGCTCCCCCGTCCCTGGGATTCTCCAGGCAAGAACACTGGAGTGGGTTGCCATTTCCTTCTCCAATGAGCAGTGCCTACTCGGCACGATCAGAGAAAGGCTATGCTCAGCAGTGAAGACCTGTGCTAAGTCGCTTCAGTATGTCCCACTCTTTGCGACCCTATGGATTAGCTCCTGTGTGCATGGGATTTTCCAGGCAAGAATGCTGGAGTGGGTTGCCATTTCCTTCTCCAGGTGATCTTCCAAACCCAAGGATCGAACCCACATCTCTTACATCTCTTGCATTGGCAGGCAAGTTCTTTACCACTAACACCACCCGGAAAGCCAATGAAGACCCAGAACAGCCAAAAATGAATAAATAATTAAATAATGGGGGAAAAAACTTTATTTTAAAGGGACAAGTAATGTCAGATAGTGAGAAGTGCTTTGAAGCAAAGAAAGCAGAGGAGTGGGCTAGAGATGGGTGGAGGGCAGGACCGGAGAGCTATTTCAGAAAAGCCAGTCATGAGAGATGCCACTGAAAGGAAACTCATCTCATGCAAAGAGCCAGATGAGACTCCACAAGGTGGATCTCTTCAGCACACTCACTCGCTCAGCTAACCCACCTCACACACGCACCACATGCGTCCGTCCCACCCAGTCATGAGCTCCATGAGCCCAAGGGCTGACCCTTGCTCAGACCGAATCCTCTCTCTAGACCACCCTCCCCACGCCCACCCATGCTTCCCCTGGCTCCTCACCCGCCAGTCTCAGGTCAAATGTCTCTTTGCACAAGCTCTTCCTGACATATTACCTGCACCTCCACTGAACTTTTCCCTCAGCCATCAGTAAACTCTGCACACACATACACCTATCACATCACTTTTAATACGTTATCACGTTTTCCCATCAGATTTGAATTTTGACCTTAATCACCTGTCTTCTGACTAAGTTGCAAGCCCCACATCACACACCCAGCATCTCTCACGGCCTTTGGCCTGAAATACCTGACCACAAAGCAAATAAGTCTCCCCAGAACCTGTGGGAGCTTAGGATGAAGTTTTTCTGATTTTATAAATAAGGAAACAGAGGCTCAGAGAAGTGAAGTCATTTACCTTAGGTCACACAGCCAATAAATGGCTGAAGCTGGAATTTAAAACTAGGTGCTCTGAAGCCAAGTCCTATATGTGGAGGGTTAGCATCCAGCCAATTAGAGGGAAAGAAGGAACTCTGGGACTGAAATAGCAGAGTCATTGGCAACCCCAACACAGGTGTCATTTTGAGCCTCCGCAGATCTCTGCGTGAGCCCTTTCCCCCCGGCCAGAAACTGAAGCTTATCTGTGGTATTTAAAGGTCCCAGAAATTGGGCAAAGTTTCCTGATGGGGATGGAAATGTGGTGCGCGTCTGTCAAATTTCAAAATCTTGCAGTAGTTGTCATTTTTGAAAATGTCCTTTCTTCTAAAAATATTCTCCCTACTCCCCCTCCAAGAAATTCCCTGTTGTCATATAAATGCTCAAAGAAAAACCTTAAAGAAATCAAAAAGTGGCCGTTTAGAGCTAGTCCCCCGGAGTGGCCCCTGTGTCTTGGATCTTCGAGAATCCTCTAGACCCAGAGGCAGAGCATCATCTGAAGCAGCAGATGTTTATTTTAAATTCTATCCTTTATTGTAAACTCTATCCATGAGGAATTTCCCTCATGGTGCAGTGTTTAAGAATCCACCTGCCGACGTGGGGGGACACAGGTTCAATCCCTGGTCTGGGAAGATCTACCATGCCCCTGCGCAACTAAGTCGGTGCACAGCAACTGCTGAAGCCCACATACCCTAGAGCTCGTGTTCCACAAGCAAGAGAAGCCACCACAGTAAGAAGCTCCCAGGTCACACCTAGGGAGTAGTCCCTGCTTGGTGCAGCTGGAGAAAGCTCACACACAGCAATGAAGACCCAGAACAGCCAAAAATAAAATAAATAACTTTTAAAAATAAAAACTGGAAACTAAAATCTATCCTTTTGCCACTGCAGGCAGGTAACCTTGAGGTGAACACTCTCCCTGGAAAAGCTGGGTGCCTCTAGGGATCTCAAGAGAGAACCCCAGCCCACCCCCCATATCCCCTCATTGCCTGTCCACACTGGAAAACAGGAACCACGGCTCTTGCATCATATCTTGATCACTCTCAGACCCAATTTCTGCCCAAAACCTTCCCTGACACCTGGCATCTCCTCCGATCCCCCCGTCATTCACTACATGCTCTGTTTCACTTGCGTCTTCTCCAGATTGACCCATTGGAGGGCAGGCCCGGGCCTCGAACTCATGTGCTCCCCACCATGTTCCACACACTGCTCTGTGCACAGCAGGTGATTAACAAGTGAGGTCAGTGCGGTCATCCTCCATGCCTGCACATTCAGAGCTAAGAGTGCTTCCCACGCCACACACACAACTCCGACCCCAAGATCAACTGAGCGATGCATGGCTTGCTGCTTCCCGATGCCAGAGTCCAAGTGAAGAGAAGCTACACTTTCCCACAGTGCCTGGGTCAGGAGTGAGAAAGGGCTCAGTTATCTGGGACAAAAGCCTCCAAAGCATCCCCTGCATGTGTGAGTGTGTGTGTGTGTGTGTGTGTGTGTGTGTCATAACACTGACACAAGTCACAGCCCTCACTCTGCCCCTCTTTCAGCCAGTGCACACTATAGACTCAGCCCTACAGTGTGGAATGGGTAGGGCAGGGCTGGCCCCATGAGAACCAGGCCCCCATTTCTCCCCTGCAGGCACCTGGATAGTAGATGAAGAAGGACAGTGCTTTACTTAAGCATGAGTTTGTTCAAATAAGAAATTACCCTATAATTTGGAAGTTGATTTCCTGTATTGCAGGCAGTGTCTGTTCAAAAGGAAAAAAAAAAAAATTGAACAGTGAATGAAGCAGTCACACTAGTAGAGCTTGCTCATGGCCTGTGCTAAAAGAGTCTTCCAAGAAAACAAGCTATAGACTACACACTGAGCCTCTGGCAGTCTCTAGTGGGTCTTAATCATGCCAACAGTGATAGCAAAAGTAGAATGAAAAGGTTTTCTTGTTGTTTAGTTGCTAAGTCATGTCGATTCTTTTGTGATCCCATGCGATTTCCCAGGCAAGAATATTGGAGTGAGTTGCCATTTCCTTCTCTAGGGGATCTTCCTGATCCAGGGATCAAACCCACATCTCTTGCGTCTCCTGAATTGGCAGGGGGATTCTTTACCACTGAGCCATCAGGGAAGCCCATGAAAAAGATTTGATAGCTGTAATTACACTATAAGACTGGACTTTCCACCTTACCCTCATGTTTGTTTTATTAGCTCAGTCAGTCTGAGTCTTTGCAATCCCATGGACTGTAGCCTGCCAGGCTCCTCTGTCCATGGAATTCTCCAGGCAGGAATAGGCCACTTCCTTCTCCAGGGAATGTTTCCTGACCCACAGATTGAACCTGGGTCTCCTGCATTGCAGGCAGGTTCTTTACCATCTGAGCCATCAGGGAAGCTCTTACCCTCCTGAGTCTTCCCTATATAATATGCCCAATAAGCTCATAAGTAGGTCAGGAAAGAAGGGGGAAAGAATTCACACACCTGTGTCATCCAAAGTGGTCTCGTGTCCAGTGGCCCCTTCTCATTTTCTCAGGTGGATTACCAAGGACTGTGGACATGAGAATCAAGACGCTCGGGTATCCTGATACTGAGACAACCCTGCCCCTCCCATTGCCTGTAGAGCGAGCCCTGAGAGCTCTGTCTTCAGGGTAGGGAAGCATCACCCTGGCTCCCCATGCTTTTTCAGGGACTTCCTGACCAGCCAGCTCTGCCTGCTGTGTCTCAGCTAAGGAGCCACATGACCCACTGGACCCCATGTGAACACAACTAAACTGATGAGGCAGATTGTCACTTAACAGTTAAAGGCAAAATGTGCCCTCCAGGTGACAAGAACATTCCAGACTTTCTTGTTGGGCTGCCTAGTGATGGATGCTTCAAGAGAACTAACTGATGACCTCCACGCATGAGTACGTGCACAGATGCCCAGGAGACAAACGGGGTTTGCCTGGGAGGCCACCGCTCTTCTAGACAACACCTTACCTCTGCTTCCTTGTAACATTCTTTCCTTCTCCTGTGGCCTCAGCTAAGCCAGATGGTAAGCTACTCAAAAACACACACAAACACAGGCACAGAGAACAAGAGTGAGAGCAAGCGTATATCTAATACAAGCAAACCCTGACAGCCTTCGTTCTGAATGCATGTGATTTATGGGTCTGTCAGTGAGATAAATGGAGGAAGAGAGGGTGATGGGTTCATAGTAGGATTCCTGAAATCAGACCAGAAAGAATGGGCTCAAAGGCTTCAGGGGGTCCCCCAAAGGAATCAACAGGCCACAGAGCTCTGGCTTCTTCTGGGAAACCATACCTAAGCAACAACTAGTAGTTTTTTTCTGCCCTCTGTGCCGAGATTCTAGGCAACAGGCACACTTATTAATGAGGGGGCTTCCATGTGACAAGTGGAATTCTTATGTAATACCACTGTCAATGTGGCCTGAGCTCTCGGATAAAGCCCAGGCTGGAGAACACTTTGGAGGATACCTATGGATACATCCAGGTCTCAAAAGGATGAGGGCATGATTGGTATTTTTTAGAAGATGATAAAAATTTATAATCAGCTATAGAAGTCAGGCTATAAAGTAACGCATACTAAAAAGGTCTAAAGATATTTACTTTTTAGTGCACAGCATGTGATTTAATATGGAAAAATGAAATATGTATATATAAAAACATAGTAGTGAGGCATGGCTAAAACTATTCCATCATCCACTGTACCCCTGGAGAGCCTAACCATTCTAAGGCTACATGTGATCCTGAACTGTTTCTTCAGAGCACCCAGCCTTGGACTGTAGAACTGCCTTGACTAGGGACACAGGCCACGCAACTTCTCATTTGTCCTCTATTCCATCTTCAGTGTCAATAGTCACCTACAACCTTTTGCACATCTCTACTACCTATTAGTTCTTTCCACAAACCTCAATTCAGTCGAGCCATTAGAGTACCACCCTCTAGTCTCCTAACTTCCTGGAAAAAAAATCACACCTTCAGTGACTGCTCAATCAACAAGAAATACTTCATCTTTAAAATGCTGCTTTGTTGTATATTTTATGGAAGATCTTGGCAAGAGGCTGGTTGCGACTAAGTGATGTCATTTCCTCAAGCCGAGAAAGCTGCAAGGATGGATGATGCCTGAGTGTGTATCCACAATGTTGAGTTCAGTTCACTTCAGTCATTCAGTCATGTCCTACTCTTTGGAACCCCATGGACTATAGCACACCAGGCCTCCCTGTCCAACACTAACTCCTGGAGCCTACTCAAACTCATGTCCATTAACTCAGTGATGCCATCCAACCATCTCATCCTATGTTGTCCTCTTCTCCTTCTGCCTTCAATCTTTCCTAGCATCAAAGTGAAAGTGAAGTCGCTCAGTCATGTCCGACTCTTTTTGACCCCATGGACTGTAGTCTACCATACTCCTCTGTCCTTGGGATTTTCCAAGCAAGAGTACTGGAGTGGGTTGCCATTTCCTTCTCCAGGAGATCTTCCTGACCCAGGGATCGAACCCAGGTCTCCCTCATTGTAGACAAATGCTTTACCATCTGCACCACCAGGGAAGTTTTTCCTAGCATCAGGGTCTTTTCAAAGGAGTCAGCACTTCACATCAGGTGGCCAAAATATTGGAGTTTCAGTTTCAACATCAGTACTTCCTGTGAATATCCAGGATTGATTTCCTTTAGGATTGACTGGTTGGATCTCCTGGAAGTCCAAGGGACTCTCAAGAATCTTCTCCAACACCACAGTTCAAAAGCATAAACTCTTCAGCACTCAGCTTTCCTTATAGTTCAACTCTCACATCCATACAACACTACTGGAAAAACCATAGCTTTGACTAGACAGACCTTTGTTGGCAAAGTAATGTCTCAGTTTTTTAATATGCTCTCTAGCTTGGTCATAACTTCTNCACCTGATGCAAAACCAGCTCATTAGAAAAGACCTTGATGCTGGGAAAGCTTGAAGGCCGGAGGAGAAGGGGACAACAGAGGATGAGATGGTTGGATGGCATCACTGACTCAATAGACATGAGTTTGAGCAATTCCAGGAGATGGTGAAGGACAGGGAAACCTGGTGTGATGTGGTCCATGGGGTCGCAAGGAGTTGGACATGACTGAGAGACTGAACAATGACACAAAACTATGTAGAATAAATTCACACTTGAATTTGTATAGCACTTTGTAATCTTTGCAAAATTATTGAACAATTCATTACCTAGATGATTTATATCTTATTCACCTTTGAGTCTAAGGAGTTGGTATTATTTACCTTAATAAACAAGCCAAGACCTGGTCTAAGAGAATTATTTGTTGTTATTGTTTAGTTGCAAGGTCATGCCTGACCCTTTGCGACCCATGGACTATAGCCCACCAGACTCCACTGTCCATGGGATTTCCCAGGGAAGCATAATGGAGTGAGTTGCCGTTTCCAACTCCATGGGATCTTCTCAACCCAAGGATCGAACTCTGGTCTCCTGCATTGGCAGGTGGATTCTTGATTACTTAACCACTTAGGAAGCCCTGAGAGGATTATCTTGAGTCACATAAATAGTAGGAGAGCTTGGTCCAGGAGCTAGGCATCTTGATCCCCAGTCTGGTCTCCTCTTTGCCGCACAAACTCTGGTGTATGCAGTTAAAAACAACACAGGCAGCTCCTGGAAACTAGTGAGTATCCCTTCTCACTAATGTCAGGTAACAACATTACACTGGTCTTTCTCAAAGTCCCAAAGGCTGGTCTGATTAAGTGGGCTCTTCCCAGAGGGTCCTGTGAACCTCAAATAACCTTCTTTCTAATTTTTTTTCAGTAACTCTGACCATTTGGAGAGAAAACAAACCCATACACAGAGGAATTTAAAGTGTTATTTTAACTTTGTATACCATGCATAAAAAGTTACCCTTTCACTTGAATTTTTGAATATAAGTTTGGGAAAAAGAAAAGTTTTGGCACATGTTCTCCAGGTGAATGCCCCAGGGCCTGAAGTTTAACTCCAGGACCCTCAACAAAATACCAGCGTAACCCCTTCCTGCCCAGCTCCCTCTCCCCCTCCTCCGAAGACTCCCCTCCTACTCATTGTCTCTCACCAGCCATCTGTGAGGTTCCTGACTTTCTTCAGGCAGTCTGAATTTAAAGTAAGAACTCAGATTTTCTCCTGACTTACTGTCTTTGTCTTGTTCACTAAAAGAAAATTATTCTTATATTGTTTAAAGAGAGATAAAAATTCAAGAGCATACTGAGTCATTAAAAGAGCATAGAGCATCCAGTGATACAGAGACCCAACACACACACGTGGCCATAAACATAAATTACTGGATACTTAACAGAACGTCAGCAATCCCAAACCATCCAGGGTGCAGCTATTAATCTAACAGATGAAAATTCTCATGAGAAAGGACTTAAAATATCAAATGCCCCATGACACCAGGCATTTTGTTGGATGCCCAACCTGAAAAGCACAAACTCACAAAACTTTCATCACATGCATCATTGTTCCTTTTTTACAGAATCAAAAATGCAACCTCAGGAATGTTAAGTAATGTGGCCTGGAGACACACAACTCATTTAAGATGGACCCAGGATTCGAACTCAGGATTCTCTGGATGCAAAGACCATGCTCTATTCTGTTTTGTGCAATGTTTTCAGTGACAAGTCAGTCAGTTCAGTTGCTCAGCCGTGTCCGACTCTTTGCGACCCCATGGACTGCAGCACACCAGGCTTCCCTGTCCATCACCAACTCCCAGAGCTTACTCAAACTCATCTCCATTGAGCTGGTGATGCCATCCAACCATCTCATCAGGTAGCAGTCTAAAATCTCTGTCATTCACTCTGACTGATGTCCTCAAGTCTTCCCTAAATTGTATAGCATAAAAGAAGGAAGCGGCTGTGGGCTGCAGCCAAAACATCTTCATGTGTGCCCAGATGCTCAGTTGTGGGCAAATTTTTGACTCTATGAACGATAATCCACCAGGCTCCTTTTTTCATGGGCTTCTCCTGGCAAGAATACTGGAGTGGGTTGTCATCTCCTCCTTCAGGGAATCTTCCTGACTTGGGGATCAAACCCACATCTCCTTCATTGGCAGACGAATTCTTTACGACTAGCACAACCTGGAAAGCCCTGAAACATCTTCATAAACGTAACTAATGCACGAGACAGAAAAAAAAAAGTATAAGTAGTGTTGCGCATTCCATTCTCTAATTTATTTTCAAGTACCTCATATCTGTTGATAATCTTGATATCACGAAGCATTATAACTGTTCCTGCCTTGCCTTTAAGAAATGAATGGTTGTCGTTGTGTTTTAGGGCATGGACGCAAGAGCCAGGAGTTTTTCAGTAGTTTCTGATTGTTTCCATATATTGTTGTTGTTCAGTTGCTAAGTCATGTCTGACTCTGCAACCCTTTGGACTGCAGCATGCTCGGCTTCCCTGTCCTTCACTATTTCCCTGAGTTGGCTCAAACTCATGTCCACTGAGTCAGTGATGCCATCCAACCATCTCATCCTCTCTCACTCCCTTCTCTTCCTACCCTCAACCTTTCCCAGCATCAGGATCTTTTTCAATGAGTCTGCTCTTACGTATTACAGCATGGAATCATGAAGACTAATCAGGCATGGTCAATGTGTATTCAATATCTGCTGTTGAATAAGAACACACACATCTGAAAGATTTCTACCAAAAGCGTTTAAAACATAAAAAGCTATTTCTTTGAGAAATAATTAGCAATATAAGGGGGAAAGTCACTTTTGAGGAAGAGTTCACTCCTTAACGATATTTCCCTATAATCCCGGTATTTCTTTCCTCCCATACACAGATTCATCTCTAATTTTTGTTTTAAACTTTTACATGGATACTTCTATCTATTCCATCTGACATAAAATAACTGGCTAGAATCACAGAAAGGGAGAGGAGAATTACCCAGAAGCATTAAGATCATGTTTCCAAAAATGTTATTAAGAAAAACTCATTTGGGGGCTCCAAAATGTGTTGTCACAGTGAGACCCACTTGGCTCCCTTTCAGAATGCTCTTCTACTTTGCAGAGTCCTGGAAGCCTGACTTCTGGGTGAGCCAAAAGGGAGTCGGTTGATCACCTAGAAACAAATGTGGGTCTTCTGGGAGCTTTGACCGCCACCCCAAGTAGCCCTTGGATGGCCTGCAAATGGTACTGATAACATCTGATCATTCTTTCACTAATCAGTCCCCTAAATTTGCCACTGCAGAAAGATGGAGTGCTGCTGGCAAGTACGCAGTATCCCACCGGGCGGAGGGTGCTCCCTGCTCAGTGTCAGGCTTTTCAGCTGAGTGGACAATCTGGTGTAACAGTGGGATGCTGGGAGCAGGGACACCGGACGCCAAGCCTCTCCTGGTCCTGTTGGTAACTTCATTTCCCAAACGTTCATAATTAAACAGCTTTTATTGAAGTAATCAGCAGGAGCTCCTTAGCTTTGTTTTTGCAACCGGTATCGTGTTTATGGAGCCAAATATTAGAGACTTTGATACTGAATACCTCCTCGGATGTGTTAACGTTGGCAGGGTCTTGAGATTCTGAAGATGCCGGCGGCCTCAGCACAGCCCCGGCTCCCGCCTCCAACTCCTCACCACCACCACCACCACCACCGCAAACACACACACACGCACACACACAGACCACAGCGCAGCAGTTCTCCTGTAAAAGACTCACAATATTTCTCCTGCAAGTCCCAGGGAAGGGTGTGCAATTGAAACAGGGTGAAATATGATCTCAAAGTGTCTGTCCGACCAGAAGTTTTCAAAGAAAACATTTCTTAAATCTTGTGTTCACTGCTGTTTCAGCCATCCAATTAGATTGGATGGGACTGCAGCGGGGCCAGAGGGGAGCTGTCGCCAGTCGCTGCAGCAGGAATAGCAAACAAGACTTAGAGCAAATAAACGGAGCCCCAAGCTGGCATCCCAGGGGCCCCTGGCCAATGACCTACTTCATCCCCCAGGCGGGATGGCCAGCCCACCCTCTGGGACCCAGGGCAGAAGTACAGGTTAATCAGATGAGACATTAGTTAGCAGCCTCGATTACTAGAAAGTAATTAATCAGGGAAAGTCTCCAAACAGGAGGAGAACAAATAAACAGCAGGCACAGGCGGTCCCATCTTGGCTCCAGATAAGGCTGCCATCCAGGTGTCCCGCTGGGGTAGAATCCATCTATCTTGTCCTGCTCCTCTTAGAAAATGTGGCGACATTTCTCACGTCTGCCTAGAAAATGCAAAGCCTGGAGGGCTCTGAACGGGAAGAAGATGAAGGACTTTGGAAAAACTATTAGAGGAAGGCTGGGGGTGGTGGGGGGCAGAGGAAGGGGCAGTTGTGGTATGCCTTGACCCCCCAGTACATTATTTTTTCACTGTATGTAAACTGGCCTTATTTCCACATTAAAAAAAGAAAGAAGGAAAAGTTTATCTGTGGGTTTCCAAACTCCTATTCATTTGGAGAAATCCTGGAACTCAAGAGCTGTTCTTAGGTCTGAGCATAAGAAGTAAAACCAATACAATATTATAAAGTAATTAACCTCCAATTAAAATAAATAAATTTATATTAAAAAAATAAAAAAGAAGCCCACTGGGTCATTAACCTCTGAGACTCTGTTCAGCTTCAGAGAATCACAGTACAAACTGCAACTGATTCAGACCATCCAGAATGACTGATTTCTCTTTCAGTACTGATCTGGAGATGAGGCAGATTAGAAAGAATGGGAAANAAGAAGCCCACTGGGTCATTAACCTCTGAGACTCTGTTCAGCTTCAGAGAATCACAGTACAAACTGCAACTGATTCAGACCATCCAGAATGACTGATTTCTCTTTCAGTACTGATCTGGAGATGAGGCAGATTAGAAAGAATGGGAAAAAAATATAGTTAAATACAAATGGAGAGTATCAACCGTTGGTCCAGCTTGACCTGACATATGGCATCAAATAAAGTTATCTGTTTATGTTGCATCTTCTTCCTTTTGGAGGGAAAAAAAAAATGTCAGCAACTAGAGAATGTGTGTAATGTAAACACGGCTGTGTTAGCTCAGCTTCAGGGAAAGCATACCCGAACGTAAGGCAGCACAAGGACATCCTGTGCTCGGAGGACCAGCACAATGATTTTAACCTAATGACCCACTCTTAAACAGCTCTACAGCAAATCACAATTAAATAAATACCACTTCATAGCAGAGATTTGTTTTACAGCTAGGTTATTTGTGGGGAGAGAAAGAGAAGCTTGAATGAGCCACTGAAACTTTCATTATAACATTAAGGTAGTTTCCAAATATTGGTGTCAATTCAACCTCAAGCTACATTTATGAAGTGTCATGGTGACAAGTTATGGGCATTCTGGAATGAAACAGAGAGATGGGACGAGAGGTGTGGAGGTAGACCAAAAATTGCAGCTGCTCTTGTTTATTGTCTGAAGGCTGAGTCTAGTGGCCTCTCTTTGGCCCAAATATTAGGGATACCCGTGTAAATTGATGGCACAGACAGCAGGGAATGAGCGAAACATGCAGCCGCATGACTTGCTCTGGGGAACTCTTGGGCATGGGGTCAGGGGAGCTGAAATCAAGGCCTGGTTCTGCTAGTCTCTGGAGCACCAGGAAGGAATTAGTGGGTGTGAAGAAGGGGGAGCTATTGCGGCCTTGTAGCTGACAATGAGAAATCACAACAGCACTAGAGGGATCCAGTGACCTGGTCAACTGTCCCCAAAGAGGCTGACAGGCAGCACTGACACCTCCTTCACTTCAGGGCCGATACTCCCTCTCTCCTTTGCTTTTCCTGTCTCTTTACTTAATTCTGATGTTTTCCACCTGCCCAATTTTTTCACATAGGCTCCCACAAAAGAACAAAACTTTGGCAGGTGACCTGCACCAGGCTTTCTGGCCTCCAGGAAAGACCAATCACACTCTCATCTGTCGCCCACCCAGACTTCTGCGTGCTAAGTCGTTTCCGTGTCCGACTTGCTGCGACCCTATGGACTGTAACTCGCCAGGCTCCTCTGTTCATGGATTTCCCAAGCAAGAACACTGGAGCAGGTTTCCATACCCTGCTCCAGGGGACCCAGAACTCTACCACCTCTCAGAGCTCATAATGGTATCCCTAGGATACCGGTGTTCTATCAAAAGCTTGAGTCCTGAAAAGCCTCTCCCTCTTAATGCTCAAATGATCCCTAAAGCCCTGGACTTGCCAGAAACAGCTCCAAGTTCGCCGTCCCTGGTCATGTGCCATTGCTGAGATCAGAAGGGCACTCGTGCTGCTGAGACGGCCAAAGCCTTCTGCTGGCGCACAGCAAAGCCGTGAGATGCTGAGCACCACCCAGAGCACTGCCTGCCCCAGAGGCAACGCCTCAAAAGTTACCACATCGTCAGTCACTGACTAAATCAAAGCTCTGCGAGAGCAGAAGCCAGGTTTTCTCCATCAGGACAGCTAGCCCGAGGCCTGAACATAGCAGCTATCGTCTATTTGTTCCATTCAACCAAACAGCAGCCCGGGCCCTGCACTCCGCTGTCTCTAAAGATGCATAAGGATGAAAGTGAGCCCTTCCTGTAAAGAAGCTAGTAAGAGAGACAAATACATAATTGACTATTATAGTCCTAAATGGCACCTATGATGCTAGGTGTGGCTGAAGAATAGACGTCTCCTTTAATCTATGTCAAATGATCTCCTGACTTCTAGAAATCACTTGCTGAAACCAAACTGTAGCAAATGACTCTTTCTGAGGGATGTATGAGCCGGGGGAGTTCAAAGTCTAAATCAGAGAGGATAGTCCTAGATCACTCTGCTGTGGTTGGGCTGAACCTGGAGGCCCCACAATGGCAGAGAGACCCTGGTAGATGAGAATATAAGAATATATTCAGAGGATGAAGAACCAGATGGCAGATAAAGTCATACTTTAGAGGGAATNGAAAGCCTGCTAATAAAATGGCCAGGCATACCTGACATGGCCCAACCAAAACCAGGAGCCAAGACGATCAGAGTCACTGCTGAGAACATTGATGGACACAAGAAGAAAATCATGCAAGGGCAACAAGAGTTGAAATTGAAAGGACTTTGGAAGTCCTGAAATCAAGACAGAGTGATTGAGGAGAATACAGAACTGGAGCATGGGAGCCCACAACAAGTAAATGTTCTGAGAAACCAGAAATTAATAGTGGTCTTAGAAATTACATATATCGAAGACCTACTACATGCCACCCACTGAGTTAAGCAATATATGGATTATTTAATTTACTTATTTTTATAAAAACCTAAAGAGTGATCACTATTATTAGACCTATTAGAAGACATTGAGTCACAGAATGGTTAAATGCTATAAGTCCCCATTGCCCAACTGGTTTCTCAATTCCTTATAAGAAACCCTCACACAATCCCCTCTGCCCACCACCAGTTATTTAACATAACACAGGTAGATCTCCTCACCTTGTAAGTACAGAAGCACAAAATACTGTGGAAACAAAGACTACACACCA
Organism: Neotragus pygmaeus; assembly: GCA_006410875.1. Taxonomy (NCBI): domain Eukaryota; kingdom Metazoa; phylum Chordata; class Mammalia; order Artiodactyla; family Bovidae; genus Neotragus; species Neotragus pygmaeus. The sequence goes on along the minus strand of SJYV01001366.1, from coordinate 47,483 downwards.
GACAGGAAAAAATGTGCAAAAAGGAGAAGCACCCCATCAAACATGGCACAGACTAGACCTAGTTCCCAGCAGCTGCCTAGACCCCTGGGGCTGTCGGAATCACTCATTCTCCTGGGCCCCGAAGGTTGGGTCATGCATGACTAGTATCTTTCAAGACGTTGTACATATTGTGCCTCTTTTTTCCAGCCAGCTCGTAAGGTCCTTGAAGACGAAGATCGTGCCTTCTCATGCTCTTTGTCCTTTGGCAAATGAGAATGTTCGGAACTTTTTTCAAAAGTCATCCCCGTGGCTCCGTTCAGAGTGCCAGTGCTCCCACTCATGGACATGGGATGCTTCAGGGCTCTCCAAAGGCATTGGAGCCCTTAGGTGTAATCTGAGAACCACCAGCAGAATAAATAAATCCCTGCCCTGGTGGCAAATACCTCCCTTTACTTCTTCCCCTATAAATGCAAACTTCTCCAACTCAGTCTCACAAGTGCTCTCTAATGGGTTCTCTGTTTTGTTTATTCCACTTAGCTCAAGCCAGAAGCAAACAAGAGAAAATGCACAAGGAGCCACCTAGCACAGTGCCTGGCATAGACTCAGGAATTCTGTTTCCTCCAGTACTGCTTAATCTGAAGAGTGCAAACTTTGGTGTTTTAAACGGTCCTTAAAATGGTTGGGCAGTGGGTGGTAGTTCCCATGGCCAAGAAGCCTTCTTCTCAGCTCATAGACAGACTTGCCCTGCAGGCAAGAACAGTGTAAACTTCAGGCTCTTACCTCTGGGGCTCCCAGATGGTCCCTCTGATAGTAATGAGCAGAGAGCTAGACTAGTCCATACCTCCAAATGGAGGTCCCAGCTCAGGATCCATCCACAGGAAACAGCCTCAGAAGAAGCAGCTTCTGCAGGGCTGGATGGAAAAGGAGAGTCCTAACCTGAGAGAACGGCAGAAGCTGAGAGGTGCAAAGCTGAAAACCTCATGCAAGTTTCAAAATAGCAAAGAAGACATCAAGGAAATCCCCACATCCAGGGGTCAAAGCTAAACTATGAAGACTGGAGCACAAGGCAGCAGGTAGGGAGGTCTACAAATGTGGGCTTAGTGAAGTTGAAGTGGAAATGAGTGACTGTCTATGCAGGGGTTTTCAAACATTTTTTAATTTAATTTTTAATTAGGAGAGAATTGCTTTACAATGTTGTGTTGGTTTCTACCATACAACAACACAAACCAGCCATAATTACACATATATCAAACTTTTTAAAAGTATTTACTTGCTTATTTATTTATTTGGCTGTGTCAGGCCTTAACTGCAGTACCCAGGATCCTCATTGCAGCATCTGGACTCCAGAGTGCGAGAAATCAGTAGTTGAGGCACACGGGCTTAGTTGCTTTATGGCATGTGAGATCTTAGTTTCCTGACCAGGGATCAAACCCACTTACACTGCAAGGAGAACTCTTAACCTCTGGACCTGAGGGACCAGGGAAGTCCCTCAAACATTTTTAATAGATGAACTCTCTTTTAAAAATGAAAGCTATACAACCCTAACACATAAACAATATTTTAAAAACCAGTTTTTAGGATATCAATACATCTACTAATTATAAGAACAATGGAATTGATTTTATCAGAATGAAAATTAGAAATGGAGTATGTGGTTGGAGTTTTATTTCACCTGCAGCATCTAATTTATTTCAGCATTTTATTTTGGTTCTAGAGTTTCCAAGGAAAATATAAATCCTGGTCAGAGACAAGTTGTTGCAAATGATAAATAGTCTTTTTAACCAGTTGCTTTGCAGTAAGATAATCTTCAACTAGGCAGTAAATGGAAAAGTTTTACTCTGAAATTTACAAATTAAAAAAAAAAGAGCAAACACGTTGATGAACAACTCAGATTTGCATAATCACTAAAAGAGATCCTGTTGGTTTAAAAATCCCCAGTCTAGAACATCTACTAACATTTGTCACTTTATTTCAATGGATTGCAGTGAGCTGACAGTATGACCCAGTTGGCCTGTCTTAAAAGTTTCTTTCTGTATGGAATGGACACAGAAGCCAAAGAGGCCCCTGGTGGGGAACTTATGAACAACCCAAGAATTCAAGAAGAAACAAACTACCTAGTCCATATCATCAAATAGCTTAGAAGCAACAACAACAAAAAAGAAGTTTGAAAGACTTAAGACAAAACCCCGGATGTATCATATTTGAATTGTGTGAGATTGGGAAATTATTTAAAATTTCTGAGCCTGAATATTCTTATCTCTAAAACTGGAATAGTAATTTTATTTCACTGGACTGTTACAAATATTAAATGAGATGCTGTATGTACAGGACTAGCCGTTTAGTAGCTCAGTAACTAGGAACAAGGATGGAGCCAGAGGGACTATATAGGCGGACAACGAAGCCTGGGGTTTGTCTTGGCAAACAGATCCAGGCTTGAGAGGGTCTCAGGAGCAGGCCCTGATCAGGTCAAGAGGGAAGGGAGGAACTGGGGCTCACTTGGTTCTTCCTGCCTCCATAAGGATTGTTACAGGGGACAGAATATATCCCAGATGAATAGCTGGAGAAGGCAGAAGTTGCGGGCCATGAAGACCAGGAGATGCTAGCAATCAACATGGTTCGTGCAAGGACACTTGTGCCCCAGGCATAGTTCTTCTGGGATTCCTCTGCTGCTGCTGCTACTGCTAAGTTGCTTCAGTCATGTGTGACTCTGTGCGACTCCACAATCGGCAGCCCACCAGGCTCCCAGGTCCCTGGGATTCTCTAGGCAAGAATACTGGAGTAGGCTGCCATTTCCTTCTCCAATGCATCAGAGTGAAAAGTGAAAGTGAAGTTGCTCAGTCATATCCGACTCTTAGTGACCCCATAGACTGCAGCCTTCCAGGCTCCTCTGTCCATGGGATTTTCCAGGCAAGAATACTGGAGTGGGGTGCCATTGCCTCCTCTGCCTCTGCATGCAGATTTCTGCAAATAGATATCCCCTGCTCACTTTCCCCTCAGAAGTCTGTAGAAGAAAGATGGCAGTACCCATGCCAGGCTTTTAACAGATCAAGCAGAAGGGGACACACCAGGGCAATGTTGCTTAGAGGTGCCAAACCCAGCACTATTCCCTGAACACACATATAACAGGAGGTCACCCTTTCATTAATGGAAGCTCCGGGTACCTCTCCCTGTTCAAGATCCAAGTCCCATGTTCTTTTATCCCTTCCCCAGATAGCTGCCTGACCCCATGCACATATATGATTCCTAGAGCAATGGTCCCCAACTTTTCCAGGGACTCGTTTCATGGAAGACAATTTTTCCACTGACTGGAGGAGGGAGGACAGTTTCAGGATGATTCAAGCCCATGACATTTATTGTGCACTTTATTTCAATTACTATTACATCAGCTCCACCTCAGGCATTTGATCCCAGAGGCTGGGGACCCCTGTCTTAGAGAACTTCCTTCTTGTATTCAACCCCATTAGGATCTCTAAACAGGATCCTCATGCTTCCTTTGTCCTAGGTCATTTACCACCACTGTAGCTAGCTGACTCAGCCAACTGCAGCTCTGTCAGGGCTATCTAATCCCTAATTAGAGATGGACCAAGAGGAGATAAGAGAGTAGATTCTTTAGAGACAGAAAGAAAGTGAAGCCCTATCACTGCAGCCTTCCTCACAATGCGCAGGAAGGCAACACCCTTCAATGTAGGCTGATGCTTTCTTTTTGGCAGAATTTGTTGAATCCCAAAGGTCGTAATTTCCTCACTGCTGATCCATGACTCAAAACCTCAAGCCCTGTGAGCAAAGGGCCTCACAGGCATGTGGCTTCTTGTTGGAATAATATTTCAAAGGGGAGAGAGAGTCCTCACCCTCTTCTAATGGATCTCTTAACAAGCTTACGTAAAGATCATCGATTCACAGAGATCATTGTCCGGGTGACAGGGAGCTGTAATTGATTATTGTGACTTAGAAGCTTAGAGGGTGATTCATTAGGGCCCCATCGTCCCAGTCATTTTTAATGGGAAGGGTTGGGTGGTGCGTAAACATAGTTATGACAGGCAAGGAGAGAACAAACAGGCCAGGGAGAAAAAGAACTACAGAGGTCTCTGCAAGGTGAAGCCTTTCTTTCCCAGAAGGTTGAGATCATACTGTCAGAGATGCTTTTCCAGCAATTGCCTTGACCAGTGTTACAGCAGGACCTAAGCAGTGCCAAGCAACATGCCCTTCCTAGGCGTCTCAGACTGTCAAGCAGAGAGCTCCACAGTAGACATAATTAAATGAGAGACTGGGGTATGACGGTTGTACCATTTATAAAGTGTACTTGATTTGACTATAGGATATCCACTGTGCACTCTTGAGAGTCCAGTGGACTGCCAGGAGATCCAACCAGTCAATCCTAAAGGAAGTCAATCTTGAATACTCATTGAAAGAATTGATGCTGAAGTTGAAGCTCCAATACTTTGGCCACCTGATGTGAAGAACTGTCTCATTGGAAAAGACCCTAGTGCTGGGAAAGATTGAAGGCAGGAGGAGAAGAGGCTGGTAGAGGATGAGGTGGTTGGATGGCATCACCAATTCAATGGGCATAGGTTTGAGCAGGCTCTGGGAGATGGTGAAGTTCAGGGAGACCTGGAGTGCCTGGCATCCATGGACACAACTGAGTGATTGAACAACTGTGCAATGTATGGTCAGGCTTACCTTTCTTGAGGGTCAATAAACTCTAGGTCAATACACTTTGGATCCTTCCTTTGCAAATAAGATCAAAATGAACCCCAAGGAACTTGATTCCTTGTTATATGAAAAAAAATCATTTCACTGTGATCTCAAGGAAAGTCATATCTGAGTCATCATGAAACCATCTCATTTTCTAGGATAATGCCTTGCACCTAATGGGTACTCTAAATTGTTTACTGAAGTTCTAGAATCCGGTTGTGTAACCAGTATGACCCACTTCACCAAAACAGTGTCCATTTTCTTCCTAACATTCAATTTAACCATTAAAATTTCTGTCCAAATTAACAGGATATCCAGTTTCTCTTTCTTGGGATTTCCTTGGCCTAGAATTGCCTATGAGTCCAATGTTTATTCAAAACAAGGGGCTGTTCCAATTTTCAAACTCCAAGTAAAGTGAGAAGTAGTGAATCAGATTAGTCCATGACTAAAGCCCCAGTGGGTCCTTACCGCATTGATTTCTGTCAGAAATAGATATGCTTGAGCACACAGCAGTGATAACACCCTTTCTAGTCCAGATCCTTATGCTAACAGTAGTTTTCTTTCAGAGAAGTAACAGCCCACATAAGGTACTCAGGAGTTGGATTGGGCCAAAGATGTCCCCACCTTGACCTCCCAACGTCTTTGCTGTCCCCTTACGTGCTCGGCTATTGCCCCCTGGATGGAGTTCAGTTCAGTTCAGTCGCTCAGTCGTGTCCGACTCTTTGCGACCCCATGAATCGCAGCATGTAAGGCCTCTCTGTTCATTACCATCTCTCAGAGTTCACTCAGACTCACATCCATCGAGTCCGTGATGCCATCCAGCCATCTCATCCTCAGTCGTCCCCTTCTCTTCCTGCCCCCAGTCCCTCCCAGCATCAGAGTCTTTTCCAATGAGTCAAATCTTCGCATGAGGTGGCCAAAGTACTGGAGTTTCAAGGGGCTGGATAAGGGGAAGGGCTCCAAGATTTATCCACTAGTTCTAGAAGAGATGGGCTTCCCTGGTGGCTCAGAGGTTAAAGCATCTGCCTCCAATGCAGGAGACCCGGGTTTGATCCCTGGGTCGGGAAGATCCCCTGGAGAAGGAAATAGTAACCCACTCCAGTATTCTTGCCTGGAGAATCCCATGGATGGAGAAGCTTGGTAGGCTACAGTCCACAGGGTCGCAAAGAGTCAGACACGACTGAGTGACTTCACTTCACTTCTTCTAGAAGAGACAGACTTGGTAAAGACACAGATATCAGCCTTCCATGAAGTCTTCACTCAAATGTTATTTTTTATTGTGCTGCCTCTTCTGAAAAGAATAAGTTCTTCTCCAAAATATTTTCTTGATATCCCCTAGAAAGAAAGAGAAACAGAGAAGTATGCAACTTTAAATGGATTTTTTTTAATTTTTAAATTTTTCCTTGTTCATTTTTTTAAATTGAAACTTTTAAATTAATCATGCCTCTCAGTTAGGGTACCTTATCATCATTATTCTGTACACTTTTCCTTTTATCATATTTCCCTTTAATGCCTGTTTCTGACTCGTCTTTCTAACACCAACTCGAGTCCTAACCATTCTCATGTCACTAAGTTGTGCCTGACTCTGCAACTCCATGGACTGCAGCATGCCAGGCTTCCCTGTACTTCACTATCTCCAGGAGTTTGTTCAGATTCATGTCCATTGAGTTGGTGATGTTACCTAACCATCTCATCCTCTGCCACCCTATTTTCCTTTTGCCTTCAATCTTTCCCAGCATCAGGGTCTTTTCCAGTACGCTTGCTCTTCACATCAGGTGGCCAAAGTATTGGAACTTCAGCATTAGCATCAGTCATTCCAATGAAAATTCACGGTTGATTTCCTTCAGGATTGACTGATTTGACCTCCTTGCAGTCCAAGGGACTCTCGGGAGTCCTCTCCAGCACCACAATACAAAGGTATCAATTCTTCAGCCATCCGCCTTCTTTTTGGTCTAACTCACATTCATACATGAAGACTGGAAAAACCATAGCTTTGACTATATGGCCCTTTGTTGGCAAAGTGATATTTTTGCTTTTTAATACACTGTCTAAGTTTGTCATAGCTTGTTTATACATGTTCCTATAAAAATAAGCTTTTTTGTGTGTAATCTCATTCTATTTACTGATTTTTAATGATGCATTATTTTAAGGTCCATCATATGCAGTCCATTGCTTTTAACTTATAGCATCCCATGTTGTGCTGTCCCCTCAGTCGTGTCCAGCTTTTTGCAATCCTATGGACTGTAGCCCACCAGGCTCCTCTGTCCATGGGATCTCCCATGGACAAGAATACTGGAGTGGGTTACCATGCCTCCTCTAGGAGATTGTGCCAACCCAGGAATCAAACCTGCATCTCCTGCATTGCAAGCAGATTCTTTACCCCTGAGCGACTGGTAAGGCCCAACTTACAGCATAGTACCCCATGAAATGCAACCCCATATTTAACAATCCACTCCTCAAGGAGTGGACACTGACTTGCCTCCAACACCTTCTTTCATAGCAGCATTACAGTGCCCATCCCCATTCAGGTCACCTATGGACCTGTGTGAATTTTATGCTGAATCATAGAGTATGAGTACACTTAATTTAGCCAAATACTGGCAGACTGTTCTCCAAAATGTCTGCATCAGTCTACACTAACCCTGCAGAGCATGCGACTTACACAAATATCACTCTTTGTAACATGTCTTAATACCTGGCAAAAATATTCCCCTTTTTTTTTTTAACTCACTTAGGTATTCATGGATCTTAATCCTTCCAGATATTTTTAGATTATTTTTATCAGGTCCTTCAAAATATCTTACTGGAATTTTAATGAAATTGTATTGTCTATGTATATTGATTTGAGTAGGAAGTAACTTGATAAGATTGACTCACTCCATATAGGAACAAGGAATGTTTCTCCATTTTAATAAATCATCTTCTGTGTACTCCAATAATGTTTAACCTTTTCCCATAGAAATCTATGTACTCTTGACTAAGTTCACTCCTAGATGGCTTACACTTTTTATTGGTATTATGAAGGCTACCTTCTTTTCTTACAATGTTTTTAGTTGATAGTTGATTATTGCTGATGAAAAATAACTTTAATTATACATAAGTTGATCTGACAGCCAGCTTACTGAACTTTCTTACTACTTCTAACGGTGTGTCTATTTTATTTTTTTATGGAAGCTTCTTTAAATTTCATCTTACCAGTTACCTCAGTTAACTATAGTTACAGCCAATATTCCTTCTTGGAATCTTTTTGTTTCTTTGTTCTAGCTATATGGAGGTTATAGATTTTAAAAGCTGTGCAAGTTACTTTTTTAAAGAAACAACAACATAGTGAATAATGTGAAGAACAATCCAATTCTATTTTAATATGGAACATGTTCTACATAAAAGCTCAAACTGGAAGAAAATACTCCTCTTGGTTCTTAGAAGATTTGTGAGTACTGTCTAGGGTAAACTTTTTTGTTTAACAGTAGTACAGCTAATGTTACACATTAGTGATAAATTAAGACATAAAGGTTATATAAGAGTTTATAAAAACAAGTCTTTCAACAGCTGCGTTAAGATGTCTTATGAAAAGAAATGGAAGGACATTTGTTACACAGCAACACTGACAGTTGTAAGCACAATCATAGTTATTTAACCTGAGTCGCTAGGGCAGGAGGCTAACTACTGCATGTGGTCCTCCCAAGAAGTGTCTGCTTCCTCTTCCTAGGTCTCCAGTTCTACATCCTTCACCCACTGTCTTGTTTACACCTTTGGTTACAGTATTGCAGAGGTTAAATTTATCCCAACCAGAAACATTCACGAAGAATGCTCCCAGTTCATTGAACTTTTGTCAGTTTTGCTGGGTACATTTCAAGCAGTAGCAGATGTTTCTCCTGTGCTATTCATAGCCTTACTTGTGTTTCCACAAGCAGGAAGATCCCTGAAGCAAATGAGAGCTGTGTGTGTGCATGCAAAGTCACTTCAGTTGTGCCCAACTCTTTAAGACCCTATGGACTGTAGCCCACCAGGCTCCTATGTCCATGAAATTCTCCAGGCAAGAATACTGGAGTGGGTTGGCATCCCTTCCTCCAGGGGATCTTCTTGACCCAGGAACTGAAGCCACATTTCTCACATCTCCTGCATTGGCAGGCAGGTTCTTTACCACTAGTGTCATCTGGAAAACCCAAATGAGAGCTATTTCAAACTAGAAACAGGAATGGTGGTGGTGGTGGTTTAATCGCTAAGTCATGTCCGAGCAACTCCATGAACCATAGCCCACCAGGCTCCTCCATCCATGGGATTTCTCAGACAAGAATACTGGGACTGAGTTGCGTTTCCTTCTCCACAGGATTATCCCAACCCAGGAATTGAACCTGCATCTCCCACACTGCAGGCAGATACTTTACCAATACTATATTCTAAAAGCAAATCCAGTTTAGAAGGAATATGTCACAAGTTTCAAAATCCTTCTAAGGATTTTCAAATGATGGTAGTGATCCTCATCACACAGAGATCATATGAAGAGTCATATTCTTTCACACCACCAAAACTTTTTCTTGAGTCTTTTCTTACAGCCAATCAAAGAGCAGCTGGAGGCCTCTAGGGCTCCATCCAACAGCAAAGATGAGACTCCATTCCCATCTTGGACAAGGGACTGAGAACCACTCCCTGGAGGCCTCCAGAGTTCCACCCAACAGCAAAGGTGAGACTCCATTCCCATCTTGGACAAGGGGCTGAGAACCAATCCACTTTGGAGTGGGCAGAGAGTTCTGCCATCACCAGAGCCAGCTCCCTGAGGAAGGAGCTGGGACCAGAGGGAAGGAGTGACTGGTACTGGGCCATGAATTTTGCTCAGCTCTTTTAAGACAGACACATGCAGCCACCTGGTTCCTATTACAGCCTCAGTGCACTGAGGCTCGCCCACTGAGGCACCCAGGTGGAAGACTGAAGCTGAGGCCCTGTGTGCTCGGAGCCCGGAGAATGTTCCCAGCATATCACAATTACAGAAACATCTGTGCCCAACAGTTTCCAGCCGAACTGCTGTGAAAATTTATAGTGTTCGATTGCTTTCAGAATTTCTCACTTCTCAGCCTGAGGCAGGGTGGTCTCAAGCCTGCCAGGGAGTTGCTCCAGGAAGTGAGAGAGATCACAGTTTCCAGGCTCTGGATGAAATGTGGCATAAGGGTGTGAGAGGTGAGCCTGGAGCCTTGCTTGCTGCAAACTTCCATCAACTGATCAATCCTTCCTTGCCTTTTAATTCAATCAACATATACTTGCTGAGCATGGTGTGAACTAACTTTAGAATGAATCAAAATCTGAGTAACGGTTGGTCTTCAAAGAGCCAACAACTTTGTGAGAAGTAACCAATGATCAAAAATAATTCAAATAATAAAATATTATTTATTTGGAAACCAAGAGACACCAATGAAATGGCAATCATGCACTATATATATATATATGTATATATACTAAAGATAAGCAATCCTATTGATTTTATAAGTGCCATCTAGAATAGCACAACCCTAATTATGGTCCTTAAACTAGCAACAATAGCATCCCTGGGTTTCTTGTTAGAAATGTAAATTCTCTGACACCCAACCCACCACTGAAACACCCGCCCCCCACCAGTATTCCCAGTAATCTGAGCATAGGGCCTAGGAATCTGTGTATTGAAAGTTTTCCAAGTGATTCTAAACCTTAAGAAGCAACAGTCCAGCACATGGACAAGATAAAATACCAATCCTAGGCAAATAAATTACCCCAAACAACCGAACCTGATTTGTTCAGGGGACCAGAGGAGACAGGCAAAAAGAACAGACTTGCCAGTGCACTGCAGCAAAGGGTCATGGCGTTCAACGTTAGAAGCAGGGTAGGATTTTCAAGTAGCAGTAAGAACCAGCAAAGGGAAGAATTGATATAAAGTCTGGGGGAAATCACAGAGATTTTGCATGAGGATATTTTCTAAAAATTCTTAAATGTTGTTAATAGATAATGTCGTACAAAGACCACTCAACTATTAAAGGGTAATCTATCACTGTGTAGTTGTTGTGAAATAGGTCAACAAGACTTTGATCACAATTTACACAACATATGCACAACCGTTACTACCACCTTACTATGCTGTGAACTACGGAGTTTCATGTCTCCTGCTTTTAAATGTTGGAACCCTTTTGTGATGTTCAATTCTATATGTCTACTTGATTACTTTACAGGGCTTCCAGATATTTGATTAAACATTATTCTAGATATATCTATGAGCGTATTTCTGGATGTTTCTGAAGGAGATTAACATTTGGATTGATTGCATATTCCTCTCCCCAGTACAGCTGAGTCTCCTCCAATCTGCTGAAGGCCTAATTTGGAAAAAGATAAGGGAAGACAGGAGCCGACATTGGCAATTGTGCAAGAAATTTTAGTTGCTCCTGTGTAATTCCTGATCTGAATCAAAGGATACTTTTAGATTTGATAATGCTTGTTGGGGCTCTTTGGTAGAAGTTTGGGTTTAAGTTTCTCTTGGTTATTTGGTTCACCAGTTTGGGAGAATTTCTTTCTGTTTTGATTTTTTTGTTGCTTTTGAAACCATTAATCTGAAGGAAAACATGAGTTAGAAACTGAGGCACAGTGAATGAAGAGGCTCATAATAAATTATCTAAAAAACAAGCTATGATTATGCATTTAACTTTGCAGAGACAGAAGAATTATCTCCCAGACTTTAATTTTTTTTTCTTAATTCCACCGCCATAGAAGAACAGAAGAAAAAGGGAAGAGAAAGCCATCCTCATTATGTCTTTGATAGAAAAATTTAGATTCTGGCCAGTCATAAATATGTGCCCAACTTATATTTGAGGGAATATAAACAAAGAAAAAACAGATTTCATTTTTAATTGTCAATGGAAATTTAAAAATAATCAGTTAAAGAAAATTCTCTTGAGCAATGATACAGAAGATTTATTCTATGCTGTCCTTGACCTAGGAGACAGGGCCACAAGCTGACATCAATCCTTAAGACATACAGTTCAGTTCAGTTCAGTCGCTCAGTTGTGTCCGACACTTTGCGACCCCATGAATCACAGCATGCCAGGCCTCCCTGTCCATCACCAACTCCCGCAGTTCACTCAGACTCACGTCCCCACAAGCATATTTCAAAGAGAGGAAATGCAACATATGAAAACAGAGTTAGCGGAAACAAAGTATCAGTCTTTGAATCAGAGCAGAGAGCTCTAAAGGCTAATAGAGAGCTTCCAGAATAGTCCTCCTATTAAATAAGTGAGGAAGATCAGACTAAGGCAGAAATGGGCAAAAAGAAACACAGAAAAATAGACAAGCAAACATAAAAAGGCATTTTACCTAAGAGGAAAAATGCAAATAATTATAAATGTATGTGTGCTAAGCCACTTCAGTCAGGTCTGATTCTTTGTGACCCCTAGGACTATAGCCTGCCAGGCTCCTCTGCCCGTGGAATTCTTCAGGCCAAGAATACCGGAGTAGGTTGCCATACTCTCCTCCAGGGGATCATCCCGACCCAGAGATCAAGCCCATGTCTCTTAAAATCTCCTGCACAGGCAGATGAGTTCTTTACCATTCAGTTCAGTTCAGTCACTCAGTCGTGTCCAACTCTTTGTGACCCCATGAATTGCAGCACATCAGGCCTCCCTGTCCATCACCATCTCCTGGAGTTCACTCAGACTCACGTCCATTGAGTGAGTGAGTGATGCCATCCAGCCATCTCATCCTCTGTCGTCCCCTTCTCCTCCTGCCCCCAATCCCTCCCAGCATCAGAGTCTTTTCCAATGAGTCAACTCTTCACATAAGGCGGCCAAAGTACTGGAGTTTCAGCTTTAGCATCATTCCTTCCAAAGAAATCCCAGGGCTGATCTCCTTCAGAATGGACTGGTTGGATCTCCTTGCAGTCCAAGGGGTCTTTATCATTAGTACCACCCAGTTTCATTGGAAATGAAAGTTATTAGTTACAACAACAATAAGACATATTTTGCACTTACTATATTGCCAAAGATTTAAAATGTGACAATATCAAGTGTTGGTGAAGAAGTGGAGAAATGGGAACTCTTTATGAGTCAGTAACTGGTTTTGCAACAAATATAGAAAGCAGTTGAGCATAACACTGAACGTACGTGACTGTGATCATCTTTTTCCCAGGTTTAAACTCTAAAGAAACTTCAGCAGATGTGCCTCAGGAAAAAAATCTAGCAGTGTGCATAACAGAATTGTTTGTCATACTGCAAAGCTACAACAGCCCAAATATCCATTAAGAAGAGAATGACTAAATAGAGATGAAGTCATAAAACAGCATTCCACTTAGGACTGAAAATAAATGGACTATAAGTACATGGCTAAATCTCATAACCTGTATGCAGGTCAGGAAGCAACAGTTAGAACTGGACATGGAACAACAGACTGGTTCTAAATAGGAAAAGGAGTACATCAAGGCTGTATATTGTCACCCTGCTTATTTAATTTATATGCAGAGTACATCATGAGAAACACTGGGCTGGATGAAGCACAAACTGGAATCAAGATTGCCGGGAGAAATATCAATCACCTCAGATATGCAGATAATACCACCTTTATGGCAGAAAGTGAAGAGGAACTAAAAAGCCTCTTGATGAAAGTGAAAGAGGAGAGTGAAAAAGTTGGCTTAAATCTCCACATTCAGAAAACGAAGATCATGGCATCTGGTCCCATCACTTCATGGGAAATAGATGGGGAAACAGCGTCAGACTTTATTTTGGGGGCCTCCAAAATCACTGCAGATGGTAATTGCAGCCATGAAATTAAAGGACGCTTACTCCTTGGAAGGAAAGTTATGACCAACCTAGATAGCATATTCAAAAGCAGAGACATTACTTTGTCAGCAAAGGTCCGTCTAGTCAAGGCTATGGT
>SJYV01001366.1:14654-32199 GCA_006410875.1 Neotragus pygmaeus | reverse complement strand
ATCTGGTCCCATCACTTCATGGGAAATAGATGGGGAAACAGCGTCAGACTTTATTTTGGGGGCCTCCAAAATCACTGCAGATGGTAATTGCAGCCATGAAATTAAAGGACGCTTATTCCTTGGAAGGAAAGTTATGACCAACCTAGATAGCATATTCAAAAGCAGAGACATTACTTTGTCAGCAAAGGTCCGTCTAGTCAAGGCTATGGTTTTTCCAGTGGTCATGTATGGATGTGAGAGTTGGACTGTGAAGAAAGCTGAATGCCACAGAATTGATGATTTTGAACTGTGGTATTGGAGAAGATTCTTGAGAGTCCCTTGGATTGCAAGGAGATCCAACCAGTCCATTATAAAGGAGATCAGTCCTGAGTGTTTGGAAGAAATGATGCTAAAGCTGAAACTCCAATACTTTGGCCACTTCATGCGAAGAGTTGACTCATTGGAAAAGACCCTGATGCTCGGAGGGATTGGAGGCAGGAGGAGAAGAGGACAACAGAGGATGAGATGGCTGGATGGCATCACTGACTCGATGGACATGAGTTTGAGTGAACTCTGGGAGATGGTGGTGGACAGGGAGACCTGGCGTGCTGCGATTCATGGGGTTGCAAAGAGTCGGACACGTCTGAGCAACTAAACTGAACTGAGCTGACTGAAATCTCATAAATATAGCTAAAAGAATAAAAAGCATATCAAAGAAAACATTATAGAATTTTCAGCTTAATAAAGTACAAAAACAAGCAACACTAATCAATATACTATTTATTGATGGGGTGTATGTGTATATATATGTATTATATAATACGTATATATGGCTCAGACAGTAAAGAATTCACCTGCAATGCAGGAGACCTGAGTTCGATCCCTGGGTTGGGAAGATCCCCTGGAAGAGGGCCTGACTACCCACTCGAGTATTCTAACCTGAAGAGTCCCCATGGAGAGGAGCCTGATGGGCTACCATCCATGGGGTCACAAAGAGTCGGATATGACTGAGAGGCTAAGCACACACACATATATATAAGTGAAGTTGCTCAGTCCTGTCTGACTCTTCGTGACCCCATGGACTGTAGCCTACCAGGCTCCTCCCTCCATGGGATTCCCCAGGCAAGAGTCCTGCAGTGGGTTGCTATTTCCTTCTCCAGATAGAAAAACATAAGTAACATAAAACAAAAATCCACAAAAATGGTTAGCTCTAGGGGTTAAAGGCAATGGCAACCCACTCCAGGACTCTTGCCTGGAAAATCCCATGGACGGAGGAGGCTGGTGAGCTGCAGTCCATGGTGTCTCGAAGAGTCAGACATGACTGAGCGACTTCACTTTCACTTTTCACTTTCATGCATTGGGGAAGGAAATGGCAACCCAGTCTAGTGTTCTTGCCTGGAGAATCCCAGGGACGGGGGAGCCTGGTGGGCTGCCGTCTCTGGGGTCGCACAGAGTTGGACACGACTGAAGCGACTTAACAGCAGCAGCAGGGGTTAAATGAGAATGGAAGTTGCACAGAAGAGGAACACATGTATGACTTGAAAAGTATGGACAATGCTCTATTTCTTAATCTAGTTGAAAGGTATCCAGGCATTGGTTTTATTAGTCTATAAACGATACATATGCCCTTTTGTACATNGGGGTTAAATGAGAATGGAAGTTGCACAGAAGAGGAACACATGTATGACTTGAAAAGTATGGACAATGCTCTATTTCTTAATCTAGTTGAAAGGTATCCAGGCATTGGTTTTATTAGTCTATAAACGATACATATGCCCTTTTGTACATTTAACTGTCATCATTAAAAATAAAATTAAACTTTAAGACATAAACTGGTAGTTAAAAGGTTAAGGAAGTTTCCCAGGTAACTACAAGTAAACATCACAGCCTAGACTTGAACTCAGATGATCTAATTTCAGCACCCAGGCTTGTAAGGACTGTGTTATTCAGCCTATGATACCACTAGTCAATACAAGACTCCTCACCTAACCTTGCTGAGTCTCGGCTTTTTCATCTGTAAAATAGAAACCGAATATATGTTTGGGAAGCTCTAAGCATCTGCTTGGAGAAGGCAATGGCGCCCCACTCCCATTCCAGTACTCTTGCCTGGAAAATCCCATGGACGGAGGAGCCTGGTAGGCTGCAGTCCATGGTGTCGCAAAGAGTCAGAAATGACTGAGCAACTTCACTTTCACTTTTCACTTTCATGCATTGGAGAAGGAAATGGCAACCCAGTCTAGTGTTCTTGCCTGGAGAATCCCAGGGACGGGGGAGCCTGGTGGGCTGCCGTCTCTGGGGTCGCACAGAGTCGGACACGACTGAAGCGACTTAGCAGCAGCAGCAGCAAGCATCTTCTTAGCCCATGTCAAGTGTTCAAAAATAAGTCTACAAAGGAGAAGAAGGAGCAGAAGTGAGGAAGGAAGGATGGGTGGGAAGAGAAAAAGGAAGAGGAGAAAGTGAGAGAGAAAGAACCACCTGTGAAGAGGGGCACTCAAGGGAACTGCATATCCAGTTTAGAAAAGGCTCGGAGTGGCAGTGTCAGCTAGAAAGCCTGTTTTTCTCTTCAAGGCTGCAGGCCCCAGAGCATCTGGTCTCATTAAAGGTGCAAAAGTCGAATATCCTATTGAAAATTCTCTTTGGTGTAGGAAATTAAGTTAAATTAAAAACATGACCTTTCTCTGAGACTGGCACAAATGATCTCGTTCTCTGAGCAGGATTGTCTCCATCAGAAAAGCATCAAAACCAGACGTTGCAGGGGGACCTCTACGGCTGAGCCATCAGCCTCCTCGGAGACTCCCATTTATTTGGCTCCATCCAGGCAAAGAGGATCAGGTTCTTCATAAAATCCAAAAGAAGAAGGTGATATCCACCCGGGGAGGAGGGTTTCGGGTCTTCTCTAACATTTCACAGGCCATTGACTCAAAGAGCTGCTAACAGCTTGGACGATTGCTACCCTGAAGCCCCCCCTCCCATCTTTCCTCTCCTCACTTTGGACACAACCTTGTAGGGGGTGGGGGTCGCTGCAGACAGAATTACTCTCTCTGGCAGAGACTTAAGTTGTGAATTCAGTTGTAATCCTATAAAGCCCAGCTGGGAGAGCTCTAGGGACCCCAACAGCCTTCTAGGCAGGGATGTTCCCCCTGGGGCCTGACCTGTCATGCCCCCTCTCTCCTTGTTCCCTGGGGTGCCCATCCTGTTGCCAAGCAGAGCCTACCTTTTTCCCTGACACCAAGATCCCCCAAGGCAAAGGGACATCCTTAGTCCAGCTTCGCCATCCAACAAACAGCAGCAAAGCCCCTCCTCTTTCAACCCCACTCCTGCCCAGGCCTTCCTGGAGGCCCTTCTAGGATCCAGAGAGAACACAAGCATAAGAGAGCTACAAAGAGCCGAGTAGCAACACTAACTAGACAGAACCCAGAGCAGGGGCAGTCCGGAGAGAAAGTGACTGGCCTTCGGGAACCAAACGCCAAACCAATATTTGGAAATGGAGATAAATAATTTGTGCATAAGCACATAGTGTTCTTTACATGCCCAAATAGTATGACATGGTTTAATTACCCAATTCAGAAGATGGTTGTGTGAACTATGATCTAACTATAGCATATCACTTAAAATACTCTGTGTCATAGTAAAAAAAAAAAAAACAAAAACTCCAGTGTGCAGCTCCAGTCCCTGATTTTTCCAATTACATTATTATTATTACTATTATAATTTGCATATTAATATTAAATGGAACTTCACAATTTACTACAAACTTTTCTCCTATCAAATTTGCCCCCATTTAATCAGCATAAATATATGAGGTAGACATTATTATCCCCATTTTATAGATAAAGAATTAGATGCTTAGAAAGAGGAAAGGATTTAACCAAGTTAAGTACCTAATAGGCTCCCTGGTGGCTCAGATGGTAAAGAATCTGCTTGCAGTGCAGGAGCCCCAGGTTCAATCCCTGGATCAGGACACTGGAGAAGGGAATAACTACCCAGTCTAGTATTCTTGCCTGGAGAATTACATGGACAGAGAAGCCTGGTGGGCCACAGTCCATGGGGTCACAAAGAGTCAGAGAGACTGAAAGACTGACACACACATACACAAGTCTTATTTGAAGTGGCTTCAGATAGTTTTGAAATGCACTGGAAAAAGCGTTTAATCAGTATTAAGGACCAAAAAAAGATATCTATCACTAATGTGTTGAAAAAGCAAAGACATTTACAATTCTAGGGAGATTTTCACTCAAGATTTTTTGGAATCAGGAGTCTACTAAATAATTCTTAAAACTGGGATAGCTGTATAATAATAAATTAATTAAATAATAGTATTGATGATGATGGTGAAGGGGAGTAGAAATAGAAGGGAATGGATAATAGAAGGAGAAAAGGAGGAGTAGAACATAATTGTGCTAAAACAACATGTATTTTGTAACTTTATAGCAAACATCTAACAACCCCTGAAAATCCACTAAGGATTACATAACGGGGAACCAGAATCACACAGAGCTTCTTTATTTTCTTGATGCGTTTCATTGTTTTAATCTTCAAAAACTTCAGCGTAAAAGGAAATTTTTTAAAAAATCCTTCCTTAAATTTCTTACTTCTGGCGTGTTCCTGTTGGGTTAGTAAGGGATGTGAATTACAAAGCAGTTGTTTGGAGGAGAGCTAACACACAATAGTATTCATTATTCAATAGCCAAAGTATGGAAACAGTCTAAGTGTCCATAAATAGGTGAATGGATAAAGAATGTGATGTGTATGAAATGTGATAAGTGTGACAACATACATATATACAAACAATATACACTATTGTGTATACAATATACACTACACACACAAGCATACAATGGAATACAATTCAGCTATAAAAGGAAGGAAATCCCACTGTTTGCTAAAACATGGATGAAACTGGAATACATTACGGGCTGCCCTGGTGGCTGAGTTGGTAAAGAATCTGACTGCAATGGCAGGAGACCTAGGTTTGATCCCTGGGGTGGGGAAGATCCCCTGCAGAAGGAAGTGGCAACCTACTCCAGTATACTTGCCTGGAAAATACCATGGACAGAAGCGCCTCGCAGGCTACAGTCCATGGGGTCACAAAGAGTCAGACACAACTTAGTAACTAAACCACCACCATACTAAGTGAAGTAAACTAGATGCAGAAAAAAAACACTGTATGATCCCACTTATATGTGGGATCGAAAAACGTCAAACTCACAGAAGCAGAGAGTAAAAGGGGAGTTGCCAGAAGTTGGGGGGGGGGTAAATGGGGAGATGTTGTGCAAACAGTGCAGATGTTCAGATATAAGATGAATAATCCTGGAGATCTAATGTACAGCATGACCATAGTTATTTCATATTTGAAATATGCTAAAAGAGTAGACTTTAGATGTTCTTACAGCAAAAAACAAAAAGATAACTAAGTGATGGATGTATTCATTAGCTGGAATGTGATAATCATTTTACAATGTATATGTATATCAAATCACCACATTGTACATTTTAAATATATACACTTTTTTGTCAGTTATACCTCGGTAAAGCTGGGGAAAAAATGCACAATATCTACAAATGCGTTTCCATTAATAACAATAATATATAATATATTTATGTGTTCTAATATACAATATTATGATAAAAATATTACTGTTATTGCAGGATAAAAACATGCAAACAAAAACACGGATTGAAGTATGAGTAAAGAGAAAATTATACTTTGGGAATGTAATGTGAATTGTGCAGTTGTATGTGTGTGTAAATAAACTAAGAAGAAGGGGTAGTAACAAGAAAAAGGAAAAAATGAGTACCGAAATCTACCTAAGAAGAAGAAGAATAAAGCTACTGTACAAAACACTGTTACACTAATAGGTTTCAAACAGACTCCTAACTTCTGGAGGTCACGGTCAATTCATATTTGTTCAGTCAGCCGTTTCAGTGGATCCATCTGCCACCCATGAATGGGTGCAAAAGCCTACAATTGCTGTTAATGAATCTAATGTTCTCTAAGTTTTTCATAAAAGGCTTTTTTAAATAAATGGAACTTGAGTAGCTACACTGTTTTTTAAAAAATAGACCATAGATTGTGCCATTGCTTTCCCCACCATGCACTGAAATCTTAATTAGAGCTGTAGCTATCTGAACTATTTTGGCCTTTAACTTTATAGCACAACATTTAATTCCTATTGGTATAGTAAATCAGTAACTTCAGTATTTGTTAAAACTAAATAAAGTTTATAAGGCTATCAAAATACCTCTTGTTTCTTGTAAATGTTTAGGAAACATTTCTGAAATGTTTCTGAAAGTTAAGGTCTTAAGAGTTACCAGGCAGCAGTGACCTCACTTTGCACTCTGCTTCCTTCCGAGTGAAGCAAATTCTTCACTCTGTAAGGGATGAGGAGAGGCCCAGGCATCAGATAGGCAAGTCCGAGAGGAGATGGACCACAGCAAGAAAGACAGGCAGCTTTCACAATCACGCAAGGCCCCTGAAGATGCCCTGTTTTGTCTACTAGTGGCCGGGCAGCATCCATTCAAAAAGGCTCCTTTAGGGACTTCCCTGGTGGGCCAGGAGTTGGGATTTCGCCTTCCAGTACCGGGGTGTAAGCTCCGATGTGTCAGTGAGTCCTATAGGCTATGCCTTCAAAATACGTAGAGAGAATACAAACTCTTCTCATCACCTCCATCACTGTGCTGGCCACCCCTGCTCCAGCTAAATGAGATGAGAAGCTGTTGGGAGACTCTGAGCAGAGAAATGATGTCAGGACTTAGGTGTAAAAGGACCTCTGGCTGTACTAACAATGAACTGCAGGAGGTCTGTGGCAAAAATGGAATGGTCAGAAGCCTATTTCAGTAACCCAACTCCTGGATAACAGAATTTATTGTTGTGTCCTCACTCCCTAAAACAGTGCCTGACAGTAAGAGTTTAGTGAATTTGTTGAATGGAAGAATAAGTATAGCACCAGTGGATTCTGGAGGGACTGGGTCAAGATCAGTCTATCATGACAATAGTCAGATTAATTGAGCTACTTTCTTAGTGCAGAATAGTCAGTAGATGCTCAATAATTGCATGTTTGAATAATTGGGGGTGGATGGCTGACTGCAAGGATAAATTGACTAGCAGGTAAGTGTTAGGAGGTAGGTTAGGCAAGCTGTGAGAAGAGGAAGGAAATGGACAAAGAGGCCTCGAAGAAAACAATACATCCAAAATCATCACCAAAATACTCCCCAAAAAGAAAAATATAGGGGAGACACCTGCCCTTCAAAATTCCCTACTCTCCAAAAACAACTTAATACACTCAGAAGTGTGCTTAAACTTTCCATATTACACGAAACCAACAAGGTACATTATAAAATATCGGTTTTACTTGTCCTGTGACATTGTGAAAATCACAAATATTTTATTGACCCAAAATGTTTAGATGTTTAATTTTGTTTTAACCCAGCTAATAATGATGCCTCGCTTAATCTCCACCCTTCTTGGGTTCTGCTAACTACTCAGACTCAACCTTCATGTTCATACCTGCACCCCTTCCATCACAGAGCACACATGCATTACTTTCATCAGCATTTCAACTATATCAGGTTAGGGTGTGTATGTGTGTGTCTGGTAGTATAAATATGTAAAAAGGGGGTTAAAACGTCTCTTTTTCTCTCCATAGGAATCTTTTCATTGGCTTATCCAAAAGACACAGCTAGTTTGCTTCTCTGCTACCTGTGTCTCTTCACTCAGCGTTCCTGGCTCAGAATTCCTGGGAGACACTGAGCAACATCTGCAGTGGCCTGGTGTTCAGAGTCACAGCCGTACCCTATGCAAAGATGATTCAGCACTATGGACAGCAATGTGTAAGCTCCTGTCCCTACCCCGCACTCCCCCCACCACAACAAAAAGATTCAAAGTTTGCTCTAATTCTACCCAGAATGTACCCATATTATATCAACCTATACCCCCCAAATAGCAATAACAGTAGGTGAGATTTCTCAAATACCTAATATGTGCTAAGCATCATACTAATCTATTTAGTTACTATATTTAGTCCTCTCAAGAACTTGGTTATAAGTCTTACTATTTCCACTTACTGATGAAGAATCTAAGGTTCAGAAAGCATCAGTAAGTTTTCAAGTGTCAACAACAAGTCTCAAGAGTGGATCCTTGATCCCTTTGCTATAGCCTCTTGACACACACAAACAGTGCCGAAAAAGAGATGCTTTTGAACTGTGGTGTTGGAGAAGACTCTTGAGAGTCCTTTGGACTGCAAGGAGATCCATTCAGTCAATTCTAAAGGAAATCAGTCCTGAATATTCGCTGGAAAGACTGATGCTGAAGTTGAAGCTCCAATACTTTGCCACCTGATGCGAAGAACTGACTCCTTGAAAGAGACCCTGATGCTGGGAAAGATTGAAGGCTGGAGGAGAAGGGGACAACAGAGGATGAGATGGTTAGATGGCATCACCAACTCAATGGACATTAGTTTGAGTAGACTCTGAGAGTTGGTGATGGACAGGGAGGCCTGGCATGCTACAGCCCATGGATCACAAAGAGTTGGACATGACTGAGTGACTGAACTGAACTTCACACACACACACACACACACACACACACACACACACACACACACACATGATTTCTTCCTGAGAGTCTGATGAAGCCCAAGTTTAGTGGGCTACCATTTCACTTTCTGATAACAATCAGTGAGAGGAAGGCCCCACCTCAGGAAAGAAACCATGAGAGAATATTAGGCGCTATCCAAGGAGAGCCATCAGTGTGCAAGGGGGAGAGAAGGGGGCTCTGAGACATGTTTTTCCCAGCCGTATCTACAGGTTGCTCACAAGGTCTTCGAGCACATAAACCACAACGAGAGGCACATTCCATTTACAAATGCTTGCCTGTTTTCATTTTCATGTCTCTGATGTCTACATTTTTTTCCCAAGCATAGAAGTTTTCTAATCAGTCCCGCATGTCTGTTCTCAACCATGTTGCTGCGAGCCAGCCAGACAAGCTACAAAGTCCTTGGCCACAGAAGCACCTGGCTCCCCAAGGATGTGCACCTCATTGTCTTCAATCTAGTGAAGGCTCTTTGATCTCCCTGCTTAGACAAGATTGGAGCCAGGCCTTTCTATAGCTTCCACCCAGAACCAGCACTCTCTCTTCTCCCAGAGTCCTTCAACCCTCACTGACACTAAACTTTCTCCCTCTCCTTCCTCATCTCCCATCGCTCTGAGGAGCTGTGGATCCCTCTGGGTCCTCCTCTTGCCTCTATGACACATCTCACTGAGATATGCTCCCTTTTATCTAGGAGTGTGCACATGACTATCTCTCTAACTAGACTGCAAATTTACTGAGGATAAGAACTACCTTTTAGGATTTCCCTGGTTGGCACAGTGAATAAGAATCTGCCTGCCAATGCAGGGGACATGGGTTCAGTCCCTGGTCCAGGAATATTCCACCTGCCCAGAGCAACTAAGCCTGTGCGTCAGGCCTATTGAGTTCGTGAGCCACAACTACTAAAGCCCATGTGCCTAGAGCCTGTACTCCACAACAAGAGATGCCACCCCAATGAGAAGCTTGCATTGCATCAAAGAGTAGCCCCAGCTCTCTGAAACTAGAGAAAGACTCCATGCAGCAATGAAGACCCAGTGCAACCAAAATTAATAAATAAAACTGGTTTAAAAAAAAGAAAAGAAAGAAGTCCCTCTATGGAGGCAGCTTTACTCTGGGACTACTTCCACTTTAACCATGAGTCCTTTGACTTTCATTGGACCTATGTTCTTATCAGACCATGGAGCCTAATTGTGACATATAAAACATGGCCCCCACACTCACAACTTTGGATCTCTTACACTGAGTGTTTTCTCTTACTTTAGAACACTACTTCCAAAAATACACACAAATACATGTATATGTATGCATGAGTGTATGCCTTTGTGTGTGTGTGTGTGTCTATCTGTCTGTATAGTGCTTTCCTGCTACTTAATCATTGACTTCCTAAAAGTAGGGGATGTCTAATTCTTCCCTGAAATTCCAAACTCTAATACTGTTCCAGGTGTGTAGAATATGATTGAGTACATGAAAGGCAGATTTAAAGGCAGAGCATGTGGATAAAATAGCTCATATATGGAGATGGGAATAACTCTCCCACCAGCTTTACCTGGAAAGAGCCTAACAGCTAAGTCTAACCTGTCTGAGTGTGTTGCTCAAGAGCTGGGAGACAGGATTGAATCTCCAAGCCCACACCCCAACTCCCACCACTGCCTACAAAGGGCTTGGACAGGAAACCCCTTTATACCAAACACCACAAACAACTCATGGCACAGACGCCCACTTTGATCCTTTCTTTGTACCAAATCCTCTAGCTAGGAATAAGAAAGGAAAGCAGCTTAATTTACAACTGCTTTTGAAAAATACTGAAGAAAACTGAATTCATACAGCAAGGGATAAAAATAGAAGGGAGAGTAAATTGTTTTTGTTGAATGACCGTCGTGTCTGAGGCTATTGTATATATCACCTCATATAAACATCACAAACAGCCTGAGAGACAGAACTGATTTTTCCCCCTCTCAGGGAGCTCTAGAAAGACCTGAGCCCTGCTCGGTGGGCCCAACACCTGCTTTGTGGGCATGGCATGCATGCTGCAGACCTCTAACCCTTGTGGGATGCAAGGTTGATCACACAAGCATCTCTCTCCACTCACTCTCTGTTTCCACTTCTTCTACAGTTCACTAGAGAAGGCAAGCCAATTTGAGCACATAATACAGTATAGTCTAGTAATGTTTCTTTATGATAGAAAACCAGTAAAGACTTCCTGTTGTAATACTAAGTGCCACTTAAAGGAATACAGATGCTGAATCTGGGCAGATTAGTTAAATTATAGTATAAACTCCAACCCTCCGAATTGTATCCCCAAGGCAAAGTAAAATGTCCGGTAGTGGTTACCCCACTCCTCAACAAAAAACAGCTTTCTAAAATGTGATGCATATAAAATATTACATTTCTTAAACTATGTTAGCTTTGGGTGGGTTGCACGTTTTCTATTGGAGTTAATACCACATACTGAGGTGTAGGAACTTAAGACAGGCAACTAGTGGGCCATTTAGGCAAAACAAGATGTAAAAGCCAGCAATGTGCTCCACACAATGTGACTTGTGTCTCATGGCTTTTGGGTCTCACTGATTCTTCCTTTGCAGTGTGGAATCCTTCACTTCTGGCCATAGCTCTATGTAGCTGGGGCAGCATATATTGAACAAGTAGATGAAGTTGGTGCGTCCCCTCCAAACCTCCCTCTTCAGGAGGCCCTCCCACTGCCCTCATGACAACACTGTATTCCAGCTTCATGTTTCAATCCTAGATATAGAAAAGTTATGCTTCTAAGGCTCCAAATTTCCACCTTCCCCAGATCATTCAGTGTGCTCTCCCCATGCTAAGGCATTGCAGTTCCGAAAGAGTCAACTTCTACCAACCTTCCAATGTGTGTGATCTCTATATAAATAGCTGACATTTACTGAAAATTATGATCTGCCTGGAGCTGGGATAAGTTCATTACATGAGTGACTTTTATCATGACTTAATTAGGTACATACATTTTAACCCCCACTTTATAAAAAAATGAAACTGATGCAATTCTAGAAAACAAACTCCTCAAGCATTTTATCTCATCTTGCTCTAACTCCAAGGCCTAGAATAAAACCTGGCATATAAAAGCTCAAGAAATAAACATTAAGAACAGTGATAGCATCAGCACAACAGAATAGGATTTCTCTACCATCTTCCTCCCAAAGAATACTGATTTAGGTAACCACTGATGGATAAGAGTGCCTTGTAGAAGCCCATGACGTGGAGAAAAAAGTTCCAGTTCATGGCTGGAGGGGAAAAAATTCCAAGATTGGATGCATCGAAGAGTGTAAGAGGATCAGTTTCATTTTATCCACATCATCCCTCCCCAGGGTAGCACAGATCAGTGCCAAGAGACACCTCCTTGGCCTGTGGTTTCTCTCATGAGGTGGGATGTGAGGATGGGATTGAGCACCCAGTTCCCCAGTTTTGTGGGACCCTGACAAAGAGATCCAGTTCTTCCCCACTCCACCCAGAATACTGAGGTGTGCTGCATGACTGGGGAGTGGGAAGCAGCTTGGAGAACAGAAGTCAGGGGTCCTGAAGAGCCTCTAATGGACATGGGCCCGACTCACTGAGCAGTCCACGCCATCAGGAAGTCCACCCAAGAGCCACTGGGGATGTCTCACCCACTGATCCTCCCAATTGGTATAGACATCCCCAGTGCTCCACAACCTTGGCTCACCCGGTGTTCATCAATCTGAGCATGCCCCCAATGGTAGCAAGAGGAAGCTACCTTGTAGATAGCTAGTAAGCACATGCAGGAAGCCAGCCCAGATGTGCAGAATTGTGAGAAAGTACACAATATGAGCAATCAGTACAGGCCTGGGGAAAGCAAAGTGGAGGCTGAGAACACCAAGTGGAGCTTTGCAGGCTTGAGAGAAGATGTGTAATCTTAAGAATTCCCCTCCAAGGGGGAACAAAAGGATGTGAGGGCAATCTGATTGAAACATCTGTCACCCCATTAATCGCCAGAGTTGATTCGGCTGATATGGCAGGTGTCCCCTTCCTCTGTCACCACTCCATATGTGTCCCTCCCAAAGCTGAGTTCTCGGTCAAATAGGATAACCATCCCAGATAGAGGAGAACCAACCTTCTGTCAAGGGTATACGAGCTCCCCTGCTAGAACCTCCAAACAAGCTCTCAAGAGGGAACAACACTACAGAGCAGGAGTATCAGTAGGAAAGAGCTGAGAAAGGCCCAGAATTCCTAACATGGATGATATTTGGAGAAACAGAAGGTACCTCTTTCTGAAATTCTGTTAGTAAAAACTGGAAGAGGTGACTGCTTCTTCAAATATAGCAATATAAAACTTCAAGGAAAATGTAAAATCAAAAAAAATGACACCATCAAAGAAACACAATAAATTTCCAGTAACCTATCTCAGAGGAATCTGAGAGCTGCCCAACAACAACAACAAAAATGAAACAAACATTTCAAGGAAGCTCTGTGACTATAAGAAAACACAGAAAGACAATTCAAGAAAGCAGGAAAAAAATTAACAAAATGAGTTTATCAAGGAGACAGAAATCATTAGCAACAACAATACAGAAATTCTGGAACTGAAGAATATGGAGTGGAATGAAAAATGTAATAGAGAACATCAATATCATATGTATTAATATCATATTGGATGGAGTAAAACAAAGAATCTGTGAGGTAGAAAGCAGATCTTTTTACGCTATTCAGTAAGAGGAGAACCAAGAAAACAGAATGAAAAGTTTGAAGAAAGCCTCAGTTCAGTTCAGTCGCTCAGTCGTGTCCGACTCTTTGAGACTCCATGAATTGCAGCACGCCAGGCCTCCCTGTTCATCACCATNCACATCTGAGGTTACTGATATTTCTCCCGGCAATCTTGATTCCAGCTTGTGTTTCTTCCAGTCCAGGGTTTCTCATGATGTACTCTGCATAGAAGTTAAATAAGCAGGGTGACAATATACAGCCTTGACGTACTCCTTTTCCTATTTGGAACCAGTCTGCTGTTCCACAAAGAAAGCCTACATAAACTATCTTAAAAAAAAAAAAAAATCCTGTATTATAGGAGTCCCAGAAGTAGGAGGGAGGGAGAATGGAGCAGAAGTTTATTTAAAGAAATAATGGCTGAAACTTCCCAACATTGGGAAGAAATGTGGACATCCAAGTTCATGAAGTTCATACATCTCCAAATTAAAATTAAATTCAACCCTTCTCTGAGGTGCATTATAATGAAACTGTCTAAAATCAAAGACAGTGAATTTTAAAAGAAGCAAGAGAAAAAAAATCCTCCCATACATGGGAAGCCGCTATAAGGCTAATCAGAGGAACTCTCATCAAAAACCTCTCAGCTTAGGAGAGAGTGGGACAATGGCTAAAACAATTGGTTAATAGATACACAATATAAAAAGACATAAATTGTGACATCAAAAACAAAAAATATCAGAGGTGAAGGAGAATAACTCGTACAACTCAATAGCAGAAAAACAAATACTCGGATTAAAAACATGGGCAGAATGCCTAAATAGACATTTTTCCAAAGAAGAGGTACAAATGGCCAGTAGGTTCATGAAAAGGTGCTCAACATCACTACTCATCAGGGAGCGGCAAATCAAATCACAATTAGATATCACCTTATATCTGTTAGAACAGCTATTATCAAAAAGACAAGAGATAACAAGTGTTGATTAGGATATGGAGAAAAGAGAACATTTACACTCTGTTAGTGGAGATGTAAACTAGTACAACCACTGTGGAAAACAATATGGAGTTTCCTTGCAAAATTAAAAATAGAGCTGCCATATGATCTATCAATCCCATTTCTGTCTATGTATCTGAAGGAAATGAACTTATTATCTGCAAGAGATATCTGCACACTTCCATGTTCACTGCAGCATTATTCACAATAGTCAAGTATGGAAACAATCAAAGTGATTATCAGTAGGTGAATGGATAAAGAAAATGTTATTTTACATATACATATGATAGATCATAAGGCTTCCCTGGTGGCTCAGACAGTAAAGAATATACCTGCAATGCAGGAGACCCAGGTTCAATCCCTGGGTCTGGAAGATCCCCTGGAGAAAGGAATGGCTGCTCAGTTGGAGACCAAACCAGTCAATCCTAAAAGAAAATCAACTCTGAATATTCACTGGAAGGACTGATGCTGAAGCTCCAATACTTCGCCACCTGATGCAAAGAGCCCCCTCATTAGAAAAGATCCTCATGCTGGGAAAGATTGAAAGCAAAAGGAAAAGAGGGTGGCAGAGGATGAGATAGTTAGATAATATCACTCATCCAATGGACGTGAANTCAACTCTGAATATTCACTGGAAGGACTGATGCTGAAGCTCCAATACTTCGCCACCTGATGCAAAGAGCCCCCTCATTAGAAAAGATCCTCATGCTGGGAAAGATTGAAAGCAAAAGGAAAAGAGGGTGGCAGAGGATGAGATAGTTAGATAATATCACTCATCCAATGGACGTGAATTTGAGCAAACTCCAAGAGATAGTGAAGGACAGGGAGGCCTGGCATGCTGCAGTCCATGGGGTCACAAAGAGTCAAACACAACTTACCAACTGAACAACAACAATGTTATATCAGGGACGCTCAGTCACTTAGTAGTGTCCAGCTCTTAGTGACCCCATGTCCACCGGGCTCCTATGTTCATGGGATTCTTCAGGCAAGAATACTGGATTGCCATTTCCTACCCCAGGGCATCTTCCTGACCCAGGGATCAAATCCATGTCTCTTGTTTCTCCTGCATTAGCAGGTGGATTCTTTACCACTGAGCCACTTGGGAAGCCCACATACATTAGATAAATAGATATAAATGTAAATATGTGCATATCATTTAGCCATTAAAAAAGGAAATCTTTGAAACCTTTCCATTTGCAACAACACAGATGAAACTTCAGAGCATTATGCTAAGTGAAATAAGAAACTGAACAAAGAAATAAAAATACTGTATGATCTCACTTACATGTGAAATCTTAGAAAGCTAAACTCATAGAAAGAGTGCAGAAATGTGGTTGCTAGAGGCCCGGGAGTAGGGGAAATGAAGAGATGTGGGTCAAAGGTACAAACTTGAGTTATACGGTAAGTCCTAATGTATAGCATGGTGACTATAGTTAACAATACTCTATTATATACGTGAAAGATGCTGAGAGTAATTTTAAATCTTCTCACCACACAAAGGCAAAAAGTAATTATGTCAATTGATGGAGGTGTTAACCAATATTTCTGTAGTAATCATTTTCACAATATATACATGTATCAGTGTACACCTTAAACTTAGAAAATGTTATATGTCAATAAAGCTGGAAAAAAGAAATTATATATTTTAAAAAAGAGTGAATGAATGAATGAAGCCAAGGAAAATTGACCTGAGTTTCCAACGTTTACACAGTGTTGAGTCTAAAATGTACTTTAGAAAGTGGGCCTTCTGGCATCCATGTGCAGTGCCCATGCTGACATTCTCTAAGCAGGTTCAAGTTCATGGTCAGCTTGGTAGCACAGCGTGGGGACAAGGGCAGCACACAAGACTTGACATTTCACAGACCTGAGTCCCAGTCCCAGCTCTACCATTTACAAGTGCCATAAGACAAGTCGCTTAACCTAAAAAAGGTTATCATCTGTAAAAGGGAAAACAGCAACATCTACTTTTCATTGTGTTGGCAGTTATTGAATGCTAATTCTTAACTTACCTATGAAACTGAAAATGTTAGTCACTCGGTCATATCCAACTCTTTGTGACGCCATGGACTGTAGACCTCCAGGCCCCTCTGTCCATGAAATTCTCCAGGCAAGAATACTGGAGTGGGTTGCCATTCCCTTCTCCAGGGGATCTTNGAAAATGTTAGTCACTCGGTCATATCCAACTCTTTGTGACGCCATGGACTGTAGACCTCCAGGCCCCTCTGTCCATGAAATTCTCCAGGCAAGAATACTGGAGTGGGTTGCCATTCCCTTCTCCAGGGGATCTTCCTGACCCAGGGATTGAACCTGGGTCTCCCACATTGCAGGTAGACTCTTGACTGACTGAGCCCCCAGGGAAGACCTGTAACTTCCCTATACCTAAAAGGAAATAGTTATTTCAGCTTCACAGGGTGGATGGGAAAATTACAAAGGATAATAAACTCTGAAATCACTTTCCAAACTAAAAAGATCTGTGCTACCTTAAGTCAACAACAAAAGCAAAAGAGAGGAGGAAACACATTTTCTAACATTATACACAGTCACTGCTTCCAGGACCACTTGTCAGAGAAGATTCAGCTGTATCTGCCCTTTGCCTACCACAGCCAGCTCACTGAACCTCAAGGCCACTAGCCAAAGCGTGGGCAAAGGATTTTACACCAGGGAATTTCAGGCATGATCTTAATTAACCTCAGGATACTGATATGACTATATTCCTATCTGCAGGAATTAGGAGTCAAATCTGGCCTAGCCCCACCTGTTAGCATGCTGCCCCACAGCACAGCCATCTTTCCAATCTTTCCTGAAATAACTACATCTGTGTGATCTGCTTCTGGTTCAAGGCCTACCACTCTACATGTCCATTTACCTTCCGCTGGGATTGTCACCTAATATTCTATGAATGTGAGTGCTCAGTCGCTCAGTTGTGTCCTACTCTTTGCAACCCCATGGACTGTAGCCTGTCAGGCTCCTCTGTCCATGGGATTTTCTAGGCAAGGATACTGGAGTGGGTTGGCATTTCCCACTCTAGGGGATCTTCTCGACCCAGGGATCAAACTCGCTTCTCTTACATCTCCTACATTGGCAGGCGGATTTTTTACCACTGTGCCACCTGAGCATTCTAAGAAAGTGGAAGAAAAAAGTAGAAGTACAATTGCACTCATCTCACATGCTAGTAAAGTAATGCTCAAAATTCTCCAAGCCAGGCTTCAGCAATACGTGAACCATGAACTCCCTGATGTTCAAGCTGGTTTTAGAAAAGGCAGAGGAACCAAAGATCAAATGGCCAACATCCACTGGATCAT
>SJYV01001366.1:0-14287 GCA_006410875.1 Neotragus pygmaeus | reverse complement strand
AGTTGGGTCCGACTCTGTGACCTCATGGACTGTAGCCTGCCAGGCTCTTCTGTCCATGGAATTCACCAGGCAAGAATACTGGAGTAGGTAGCTATTCCCTTTCCCA
Source organism: Neotragus pygmaeus (assembly GCA_006410875.1). Lineage (NCBI taxonomy): Eukaryota > Metazoa > Chordata > Mammalia > Artiodactyla > Bovidae > Neotragus > Neotragus pygmaeus. The sequence continues at coordinate 14,181 of SJYV01001366.1, read as the reverse complement.
GGAGATCTTCCTGACCCAGGGCTCAAACTCGGGTCTCCTACATTGTAGGCAGATTCTTTTCCCAACTGAGCCATACTAATCATTAAATGTTGAACGATATACCATAAAAAAGATATGGTGGTGGTTTAATCGCTAAGTCATGTCCACCTCTTATGACCTCATGGACTGTAGCCTTCCAGGCTCATTTGTCCATGGGATTCTCCAGGCAAGAATACCAGAGTGGGTTGCATTTCCTTCTCCAAGGTATCTTCCCAACCCAGGAATCAAACCCGGGTCTCTTGCCTTGCAGGCAGATTCTTTACTGACTGAGCTAAAAGGGAAGTCCCCACACACCCAAAACAGGTATACTAAACTGTATACCCTAAAAAAAAAGATATCCTAACACCCAGTGTCTCAGAATGTGGCCTTATTTGAAAATAGGATTACTACAGATGTGACTTGTTAAGTTAAAGTAAGGTAGGCTGGGTCCCCAATCTGATGTGACTGGAGTCCTTACAAAACGATGTCTATGTGGAGACAGACACACAGGAAACAGTGGCATTGATGAGAAAGGCAGACAGTGGAGTTATGTGGCTACGAAGCAAGGAAACCCAAGATTGTCAGCTAGCTACCAGGGGCCAAGAAGAGGCAAGAAGGAATTCTCCTGCAAGTTTCCCAGGGAACACAGCTCTCCTGACACATTGACTCCAGGTTTCTAGCCTCCAGAACTGTGAAACATAAACTTCTGTTTTAAGCCACTCAGTTCATGACACTTTGTCACAGGAACCCTAGAGAAGGAATACACCTACTATTCAACAATCCAGCAAAAGACCACAATAGCTCCGCTCTCACCAAAAGCAGGATTCCTAAATGAAGTTCCAAAGAGGAAATATACCTCATTTATCAAGGAAGCGGTGCTTTGGCAGACTTAACTATGGAATTGCAGTCATAGGACTCAGTTTTTTAAATGAAGGAAACTAGTTAAATAAATTACAATATTGTGGTAAGGAGAGATACATCTCCTGCATAATAGTGGTGATTGTCAATACGACGAAGTTGAACCCCCTGGTTAGGTCATGTTATAGGACATTGTCATCCTAGAAACAGGGAGATTATTCCGGTTGGCCTGACCCAATCAGGTGAGTCCTTTTAAAGCAAAGCATTTTCTTCAGCTGATCAGAGAAGAAGCCAGAGATTCAAAACACAATAAGGAGTCAATGGACCACTGCTGGCTTGCAGATCAAGGGAGTCCCATGTCAAAAGAAGACAGGTGGCCTCCAGCTGCTAAGAGCAGTCCCCAGCTAACAAGCAGCAAGGACGTGAGGACCTCAGCCCTACCATCTTGAGGAACTGAATCCTGCTGACAAGAATGAGCTTGGAAGTGATTCTTCCCAGAGCCCAGCTGTCACTTTGACTTTGACCTTCTGAGACCTGCACAGAGCCGCCAACTTCTGATCTGCAGTACTGTCAGCTAATCAATGGATATTGTCTTAAGTTGCTGAGTTTGTGGTAATTTGTCACACGTCCGAAAGCTGCAAATATATAAACAGAAAATATTTCTCAGGTGTTTTCATTAAAAGTGCAAGAAAATCGGCAGATGTTGATGATATAATATTTTTTGGAAAAAGAAAACAAGATCCAATATATGACTGTAACTCTTTCATATTCACATAGATGAAAAATTACATGAAAACACAACAAAATGGCATCAGAGGAAATATCCGGCAAAAAGTCTAAATATTTTAAATTTCCCCCTTATACTTTTCTGATCCAGTTTTTCCACAATGAGGGTTTATGACTCTAATGGGCAAAAATAAAATCAATCATTCATACTTCAATCACTGCCAAGAACAAAGCATCTGGTTTTGTGGGGCTGCTAAACTGTTTCAGCTGGTTTATCAGTAAGAAGGGAAAGACCTCTTAGATAGCATTTTATACTAATATTTATAAATTAAGCTCTGCTCCCTGATGGCTCAGGGCAAAGATTCCCACTGCAATGCAGGGGCCGTGGGTTCGATCCCTGGATTGGGAAGATCCCTTGGAGGAGGGCATGGCAACCCATTCCAGTATGCTTGCCTGGAGAATCCCACGGACAGAGGAGCCTGGTGGGCTACAGTCCAGGGGGTCGCAAAGAGTCAGACATGACTGAAGTGACTTATACACACACATACACACACACGCATACACGTGGAATGAAAAGACAGAGACACAAACACAAGGAGATGCTGGTGCCTCCGACCACTTGAGGCACGACTTCAGGTGACGTGAACGCTGAAGTGTCTCTTGCCCACTTTGGCAGTCGAGCAGGCCAGTCTCAGAGGCTGTGAATGAACTTTGGAAATGCATCGAAATCCTTGCCTCCGCTGCTAATCCCGCTAATGCACTCACAATCTGTTTGACGGGCTTGCCCATCACATCCCCTCCGTCAGGGTGAGCACCCTTCCGAGGTGGCGGTGACAAGGGGATTACCGAGAGGACAGACCAGCCCTCCCTCCTATGCATTCTGACTGGCTTTGCAGATAGATTGCATGCCTCAGAGGGCACCGAACAGAGGCTTGTCTGCAATGTGAAGCCCTTGGCACAGAGGTACCAGAAGAGACGCTTACCAACCCCGGGGAATGAGTGTTTTCTGATGGCCGTGTCACTCCTCCCGCCTCATCCTGGAGAAAACAAACAAGGCAAGTGGAAGGGAAACTTCACAGGGCTGAGGTTTCTGGAAGGTTCCTTCATTGCACAGCTCCCCTCCCCTTCGGAAATCCTAGGTGCTTTAGGAAACTAGAAAAAGTCCTGGCCTCATGGGGTATGCATAGCACATCCCTGCCCCTCCTTCCCTCTGGCTGCCAGGTTCTTGGAGAGTGGTTGACACTCTATAAAATCTACTTTTACGGCTTCATCTTCATTAAATTAGCAAGATTGCTTTATTTGCCTTCTGAATTTTCAGAGGTTTCTTTTTAAATAGAATGGAAATAATAGGGACCGTCTTCATGCTAGCAGATTATGCTTATCTGAAAAAGCACTCTAGGATTTGTCCCCAAGCAAGGCTGCTGTTCGCTTTTCTGGAAAGTCCCTCTAGCCAGCCCCATCTCTCTGGCTAGACCCAGGGTCCAGCAGCTGTGGACAGTGTCTTCCACTCCAGTTGACACTCAAGGTTCTCATTCACAGCCCAAATGAGCAGAAAACTTTTCCCAGAAACACAGTTAACCATTTGTCTTCTTTTCCCCAGTTCCCATGAAGTTTTCCTCAGTCTGTATTTGGGCCAAAGCTGTTGTATGCTTCCAGCTTAGCTAGGAACCTCTTCTTGGGCTCTGGTGCCACAGAAAACATGGAAGATGCTGAGACCAGAACAACTGGCCTGTGTCCTCAAGGAAGCTGCCGTCAATAAGTAAACAGACATTCATAATGCAGTGTTAGAAGTGTTAGGACTGAGGTTTCTGTGGCTGTACGTGGGATAGACCCCCAGCCCAAACAGTGAAGGTACGGAGTCTAGCCTGGGTGACCTAAATTCCTCTGCCCGCCGTCTTCAGCTGTACTTCAGCCACACTGATCACTGGTGCCTCAACTACAAGGTGGACCTCTGAAGGGCTGTGAAATGCTGTAGTCATGTCCCATCATGGTAGCACCAGAGACCCCTTTGGGGCCTCCACACTCCACTCTACCATCAGCCCTTGACAAGTCCAGCTTAGGTGCTCCACCATTACTCAGGCTCATGGCTTATGCTCTAGCTAGTAAAGCGGACAGGAATGCACAGGAACCTAGTGAAATGGACAGAAATGCACAGGAACTTCTTATACCCACACTGCCCTCTGAAGCAACCTTCACCCTCTTTCTGATGAAAGAGAGGCAGGAGAACCCTGGTGCAAGCAGGGGTCAGCCACGCACACCTGCTCCCCCTTCCCCAAAAGGGGCTCCAGCCTGAATAAGACCCCTTGGCAGGTCATCCGTGGAACAGAAAGATCTCTGCCTTGTGCCTGGAGGTCAAGGCTAGGACCTCAGCCTTCCTCTTTCCTGGGCCTGCACTTAGCACACCTTGAGAGGCCCAAAGCTTTCTGAGCCCACAAATCTTAGCTGCTCTCTCCCTCTCCAGGAGAGGTTAAAACCCAGAATTCTGTCCTTCTAGGCAAGAGGGATGGGCATCTTGGAGGAGACTTCAGTGAATCTCAGTCCCAGGGAACCAGGAGGGGGCCCTAAGGATGCAGGGACTTGGGAGTCTGAAGAGTCTGGGTTTGAAGGCTGGTTCTATGACATACATTGTCACCTCATGCAAATGTATACTTCTGAGCCTATTTCCTCATCTAAAAAAAAAAAAAAAAAAAAAAACATCTCTGGATGTCCATTTCCTGGGACAGTGTTTTCTATATGGTAAGGTCTCAAGCGAGGGTAGCTCCTCCTTCTAAGTCTGCATTCTAAACATCAGCTCTCACTGAGGAATGAGGGCTTTTCTGGTGGCTCAGATAGTAAAGAATCCACCTGCAATGTGGGAGGCCTAGGTTCCATCCCTGGGTTGGGAAGATTCCCTGGAGGAGGGCATGGCAACCCACTCCAGTATTCTTGGGCTCCCCTGGTGGCTCAGATGGTAAAGAATCTGCCTGCGAGTGATGGTAGCTCCTCCCTCTAGGTCTGCATTCTAAACATCAGCTCTCAGTAAGGAATGAAGGGTTTTCATGAGAAAGTGAAGAACTCTAGGCCCCTGGGGAGAAGGGAGGGGAAGCAGGTGAGGGTCTGTTTGTTTTCAAAGGCAGGGAAGCTCTCACAGGTGTCCCTGAAATCACCCTGCCAAGAGGAATATTTTCAAGACAGTTTCTTTGCACACCCTAGAGGCATGCCTTCTGGGCCGAGGGAAACATATCCCAAGAGGCATGTGGAACACAAAGTCAGCTGTGCACCCAACTTCCTGGCTGTGCATTTACATGGGGATTTTCTGGACATCTCAGAAACCTGCTGTTTGGCAAGCTGGCTGAGGATGATCACCCCACTGGGGAAAAGAATGAAACTAACAAGCTGGAAGGGCAGGAGGTTTTCACCTGGCTTCCTCAGGAGCTACAGTGACCCTCCCTCCCCATGCCCTCCTGGTCCATATCTATTGTACTCATGGTGATCTACATGACAAGGAAGCAAAACCAATATTAAACACATAAAGAAAACTCTAAACATTGCTTTGCATCTGCCAGTCAAAAATGTGCTTTGCAGCCAACCGTGAAATGACCTAACAGCCACAACTAAAGTCCATGTAATGCCTAGCTTTGGCTCATTCCCTAATTTCAGACTCTGAAATATTCAACTGAATAAAAGAAAGGGCTTTCCGGTGGTAAAGATGTGCCTGCCAAGGCGGTAGACACAGAGATGTGGGTTTGGTCCCTCGGTCGGGAAGATTCCCTGGGTAAAAGAAATGGCAACTCTCTCCAGTATTCTTGCCTGGGAAATCCCATGGACAGAGGAGCCTGGTGGGCTACAGTCCATGGGGTCTGAAAGAGTCAGACAGGATTGAGCGAATGAGCATGCACACACATGCAGAAGATAAAATCTTCAGGATGTTTCATGAGTTCCTTGTCACGTCCTAGAACCAGTCCAAAGATGGAGGCAGAGATCCTGCCCACAATGAGGGTGGTGACAGGGTTTCTTGCCCCTACAGATGGCCTGATGCAGAAATTACTATTTTAACACAACAGCAATGGCAACCCACTCCAGTACTCTTGCCTGGAAAATCCGATGGATGGAGGAGCCTGGTAGGCTGCAGTCCATGGGGTCACAAAGAGTCAAACATGACTGAGCGACTTCACTTTCACTTTTCACTTTCTTGCATTGGAGAAGGAATGGCAACCCACTACAGTGTTCTTGCCTGGAGAATCCCAGGGACAGGGGAGCCTGGTGGGCTGTCGTCTATGGGGTCGCACAGAGTTGGACATGACTGAAGTGACTTAGCAGTAGCAGCAGCAGCAACTGTTGGTATGGCCCAACTGCCACTGAGCCCTTTTCCTCTGAAATTCCCTTAAATGTTTCTCTAGAAATAAATATTTTTGTTTCAAACCTTTGTGTTTTTTTAAAAAATTTTGTGCTTTTACTTGGAGATCACTTGGTTTCCTTTTATTCTGCTTCTGGGACAAGTCAGAATATCCACATTTTCCAGCATACTTCCTAAAGGTGACACTGATTTTCTAATTACAACTCTTTCAACCCTTGTATGTCTGCCACACAGTTCTATAAACCACGTGTAAGGCTTCTGCTTTAACCTTCCTGGGTGACATAACTAGATGCCTGACAACTGAAGAACCAGAGTATCCAGGAGAGAGAAATAATGTTGTTTCTCACTCTTGGCAAAAACAAATACAGTCAACCCTGTAGATGAAGTCTGAAAAACTTTTAAGCTGTCCTAGCAGTTTTCTAATTCCCTTTGCTATAAGACTTTAATTTTTTTGGTTGCACTGGGTCCTTCATTGCCGTGCACTGACTGTCTCTAGTCGTGGAGAGCGGGGACTGCTCTCTAGCAGTAGTGTGTGGCCTTCTCATTGCAGTGGCTTCACTTGTTGCAGAGCACAGGCTCTAGGCACACAGGCTTCAGTAGTTGCAGCCCACGGACTCAGCAGTTGCGGCTCGTGGGCTCTCGACTGTGGGATCAGTAGTCGTGGTGCATGGGCTTAATCACTGCACCACCAGGGAAGTCCCTATAAGACATTTTTGAGACCAGAAGCAGCTGAACAACTGGGTGTGTTTGCAGATCCTTTTTTAGGGGGGAAAAAAAAAGAGGTGGATAACCTTTAGAAATGTTATCTACATCTATGGTACAAATTTAAATCTTCTCTGACAAAAACTGTAGAAGTTAAAAGCAGTAAGTATTTTTATTCTCATTGACAGGTAAGGAAACTGAGGCTGTAGGATGCTACAAAAGTTGACTAAGGTGCTTCCCAGGTAGCGGTAGTGATAAAGAACCCTCCTGCTGGTGCAAGAGACATAAGAGACTCGAATTCGATCCCTGGGTCGGGAAGATCCCCTGGAGGAGGGCGTGGAAACCCACTCCAGCATTCTTGCCTAGAGAATCCCACGGATAGAGGAGCCTGGGAGGCTACAGTCCATGGGATTGCAAAAGAGTTGTACACAACTAAAGTGACTTGACAGCCATGCATGCACAATGCAGCAAAGTTCAGCAATAAACTTGTGCTGAGACAAAGGTCTCCAGCTTCCTAGTATTTTTTTTAATCCCAGTTATATCCTTAAATCAGCCCAGACTTACTCAAATAAAAGTTAGGTTGTAATGACATATATCTTGGAAAAAGCATGGACTATTGATCTAATTTAGTATAACGTCCACATCTACCCTACTCTCTAGAGCAAGTCATAGACCTTAATCAGTAAATAATATTAACTGAAGAGAAGTTTTCACTTTAATAATTATTTATCTCCCTGACCGAGGCAAAAATAATAAATCCATAAAGCACAATTTTGGAAGAGAAGAAAAAAAAATCCTCTCCCTTTAGGAAATACTTTGACAGTGAAGGAAACTAACCTAATACTTTAGAAAAAATTGGATAGATTTCTGAAATTCCATTGCCAAAAATTTAATGAGGCTTAAAATTCTATGAAAAAATTTATATTGAAAAGTATNAATTTTGGAAGAGAAGAAAAAAAAATCCTCTCCCTTTAGGAAATACTTTGACAGTGAAGGAAACTAACCTAATACTTTAGAAAAAATTGGATAGATTTCTGAAATTCCATTGCCAAAAATTTAATGAGGCTTAAAATTCTATGAAAAAATTTATATTGAAAAGTATAATCTGAATACCAGACAAGTGAGTAGGGCAAAAAAGAAATCCATGCTCCCAGCCACTACAAACACCAGATTTTTTTTTTTTCTCATAAAACAATATAATAAGACACTTATTGGTCAAAATTCAAGAGGTTACAACTAACCTAAAAATACCAATTGTACTTTTTCATTCACAGGTGCCCTACTTACGAACTTTTGAGAGTAGATAACACTTTTATAACTTTATAATAAAATAAAAAGCATTATATGTCAAAACACAGGATGATAATTTTGCATTAGGAAATTTAAAACACCACAATGTATTAGAGTGGTACCCAGGACCATCTTATAACAATAACTGAAGAGGCAATCCCAGAAAGTGGAAATTGGAGAAGAACCTGTCAAATAGCATATACGTGTAACAGGCAAATTTAGCTTTGGAATACAGAATTAAGCAGGGCAAAGACTAATAGAGTTTTGCCAAGAAAATGCACTGGTCATAGCAAACACCCTCTTCCAACAACACAAGAGAAGACTCTACACATGGACATCACCAGATGGTCAACACCGAAATCAGATTGATTATATTCTATGCAGCCAAAGATGGNCTCCTCTTCCTTCTTTTGACAGGAACCCTTTAAGCCATCAGATCTGCCTTAGAGTATCTGGTCAAATATTTCAATATATCAGTTTATCTCTTCCATGACAAGACCATGGAGACTGATTCTGACAGCAATGGCACCACATCTGCTCCGGTTCTTGGCTTACTGCAGACCTACAGGAGGAGCTACATATGCTGTGAGATACTGAAGACATTCTGAACTCTGCACAAAGACACTCAGTTCCTGACCCAAGTCAGTAAGAAGTTAACCAATCTCCCAAGTACATCTCATTATTTAAGACAAGGCCCATATTATCTGGAAGCTCATTTTCCCTCCCTGGTTCTTGGAGTGGCAAAGATCTAACCATTCCTGCCCCATCTCCTCTAGTTTTCTTTCACGTCTCCTGCAAAGTTTCTCATCTCATGCCACCATCTACTTACAGGCTCCAAGTGGTACCCACTCCTGCAAATGACAAAGAGCAATCCATCCTTGCACTTGTCATGACAAAACTTCTTATCTCCCTGGCAGAAGAGTTCAATCAAACCAAACATTAAAAATAAATTAATTACACTTTATCCCTCCCCAGAGATGGCTGAGCTACTAAGAGCCAGAGAAGTGTCTAGAAAGGAAAAACAAAACTCTTAACTGATTTATCCGATCTTTCATCCATCTCAAACCATCTCACTTTTATGTCCTTTTATATTCTTATTGCTGGAGTTGGAACCAGCACCGGTCAGGAAAAATGGCTGAGAATGGAAGCACAGATGAATGGACGAAGAAGATGCAGCATATATATATATACACAACAGAATACTACCCAACCATTACAAAAAGAATGAAATCATACCATTTGCAGCAGTAAATGCAACTAGAGATTACCATGCTAAGTGAAGTGAGAAAGACAAATACCACGTGATATCACATATATGTGAAACCTAAAATATGACACAGGTGAAATGGAAACAGACTCAGGGACATAAAGAGCAAACTTGAGGTTGCCAAGGTCGAAGGGGTTGGAGGAGGGATGGAGTGGAAGGTTGAGTTAACAGAATGGATAAACAATAAGGTCCCACTCTATAGCACAGGGAATTATATTCAGTATCCAATGATAAGCCATAATAAAAGAACATTAAAATGATTTTAATAATAATGATAATATATATACATATAACAATCACTTTGCTATACAGCAGAACTTAACACAACATTGTAAATCAACTATACTTCAAATAAAACAATGTTCAAAAAAATCGCAGATGGCCAGGGCTTGGGTGGCTGGGTGACAGAAACATTCCTGCAAATGTGTCCATATAATACTATCGTGTGACTAGCTTTTCTGTAGGCTAGGACACTCCAACACAAATCAAAGGAAGCACAGATTCCGAAGAAGACTATAGTGGGAGGTGTTTGCAGAGTGAAATATCCCACTCTTATTAAGTGACACCTGTCACATACAGAGGCCCCTGACCCACACCTCAGTCTGACCCAGGGTGATATTTTTTCTTCCTTAAGCATATGCCTCAAAGGAGTGGTGAGTAGGGCACTTACATTTTGTCTCCTGACTTCCTCTCTCAACCAAAGATAACCATAATCTGTTAACTGATTAATCTATTTGTCTAATCTATTTGTCTCCATGGAGTTAGGAAAAAAGGAAAAAAAAAAAAGCTTCTTTCAAAGTTTTCCGGAAGGCTTCAAGATCACCAGTCCACATGCTGGCAGCCTAATCACAGGCTTCCAGCTTCCAGAACTGTAAGAAATAAAATTCTGTTGTTTATTTAAAAACAAAACAATAGTCCAAATCAGATACTCTTCTTCCAACCCATTTCATGAATGGGCTATGATAAAGTGAAGACAAAGACTCACCCAGGAATATGGCAGTTTGAGAGGCAGGCTACTTTAGCACCCTGCGAAGCATTATTATTCCTAATAATACTTTTACATGGTGCTTCGTAAATGTCCAAGTTGTTCTGCATAATACTAGGGTCCACGTTTTGGTTCAAGCAGTGAATAAATGACTGAGAAAACATGTATGACTTTGCCCTCTACATTAACCGGATGAGGTAGGTGGGAAGAGTATTACCCCCATCACGAGCCTCAGAGACGTGTAGGGACGTTGCTCAAAGCTTGTGAGCTGCAGGCAAAGCTAGAACTGCATTTTCAGGCCACAAAGGAAGCACAGATTCTAATTCATCCTCTGCCACTGACATGAGGTTTGATCTCCATGAGATAGTAATCTCATGTCCCTAGTGAATTTTTCACCTGAAACCTATGCAAACTGGGCCCGACCACCAGTTTGATCCTAGAGGTGGCCCCCCAAGCTGGGCTGAACGCACAGGGTGGGTGACCAGGTCTGTGCCCCTAAGAGTTCCGCCGGGGTGGGGAGTCCCAGACCTCTGCCTCAGAGACCCTGCCCAAAAAGGCTAGGGACGCAGTGGACTCTCTCATCTGGCGGGGGGGCGGGGCGGCCGCACCAGCGCTGCCGGCTGGAATACCGGGACTTCCTTCGGAACTCGGCTGCGGCGGACTTGAGAGACGCCAAAGAAACTGCAAAAGTCTCCAGCCAGCGTTAAACCAGAAATGCCCTCTTCCTCTTCCTCGTCGGCATCTCTAGTGCTCACATGTGTCAGTGGCTGGATATGTCCGCCGGGCCACTGTTACCCGGAGTTTGTGACCCCTGAAAGCGGGGCACGTAACTCACCAGCCGCCTGACACTGCGCGTGGACGCGGCGCTCCCGCGCCCCACAGCTCTGGGCGCTGAGTTCCGGCTGCGCCTGCGCGCCGGGCCTGCGTAGTGGGCGGAGAGGGGTGGGGTGATTTGAGAGANACGCCAAAGAAACTGCAAAAGTCTCCAGCCAGCGTTAAACCAGAAATGCCCTCTTCCTCTTCCTCGTCGGCATCTCTAGTGCTCACATGTGTCAGTGGCTGGATATGTCCGCCGGGCCACTGTTACCCGGAGTTTGTGACCCCTGAAAGCGGGGCACGTAACTCACCAGCCGCCTGACACTGCGCGTGGACGCGGCGCTCCCGCGCCCCACAGCTCTGGGCGCTGAGTTCCGGCTGCGCCTGCGCGCCGGGCCTGGGGAGTGGGCGGAGAGGGGTGGGGTGGGTAGGGACCCGGCTAGGTGGGCGGGGCGACAGTTGGCTCCCTGAAACCCTGGCGCACGGCCACTGCTCCAAACCACCCGGATCCCAAAGGCAGAGGCTTCCGGGCATCCTCCTTCACCAAGGGCAGCTACGCACCCTTCGAGTCTGCAGAGTCTGTCGCTGGGGGACCAACCCATTTTTGGCGCCTTTACGGACAGGATTTGAGGGGCGGGACCGGGAAGTGTGGAAGCATAGTGTCACTGCTCCAGGCGTGGCCCCTCTGTGACGCCATGGAAGGATGTAAATGAGATACCTATGCAGGCGTCGCGGAGCCCTTGCGCTCCTGCTGGAGTCCTGTGTGACATCACTGTGGCAGCGGGAGGATGCCCTGACGTCACAGCGTCCCCGTGCTCTGGGAGGTGGGGTGGGACGCCTCTGAGCCTGTTCTCAGGATGCCGAGGCTCCAGGGGATGGGGTGGGGATGATATTCTGGTCCCATGTTTTCGGAGATGAGGTGCCATCAAGGAGCCTTGCACCATCCCACTGCCTTTCTCCTCAGGACCCTATGCTAGTCCTGAATCCGGAAACTAGGAGGTCAGCGAGTAAAAGCCCCTTCGTGTGCCCCAACCCCCCTAGTTACATTCCGGAAGGAGGAGGTGGAACCTGAACCCGTCCTCTACGAAGACGCCACTGAGGGCTGTTCTTTTCCTCAGGGTGCTCCTGATTGTCTTCCCAGAACAGCGCTGGGGGAGCTCCAGGCTGCACCAAGGGTCTGTTGTGCCTACTTTCCGCCCAGCGGGGAAGTCCAGCCGGGTAGTTTCCCCCACCCCTGAGCTAAAGAGAACCTGCAGGCCTAGCAGCTTTGGGAAGGGTTCCAGCCGAACCCTACCGGCCCAAACCACGCTAGGCACGTGAGGCCAAAGGAAGCTTACTTCATGTCTGAAAATGGAGGTGGGGGTGGGAGAGGGAGGGCAGGATGGAATCTTTCAGAGCTGTGGCGGGGAAAAATTAGCCACCTGCAGAGTGGACAGGCAGTAAAACTCACCCAGCATTTTCTAATTGGTTGCTCTTCTACGATCTACAGAGTATGGTCAGGAAATTGTAGCCTGTGTGGGATCTGGTGGCCCCAGGACCAGGCTTGCCCTTCCCTTTGCAGTTGCTGTTACTGATCAATCTATGAAACCCTTGCCACGAGGACGGACTGCAGGCGAGCTGCACTGAAGTGGCTTCTGGTTCCACCAGGATGATAGAGGCATTAGGAACAGATTGGCCATCTCTGGGCAGCACTCTCTCCCCCTCCCACCTCATCCCCCAAAACTCTGTGCTTAGGAATTCTTTTTTTGCCAAGGATGCACACAATACTGACTGTTTCTCCGTGGCCAGGGCCTAGGGATGGAGGGCAGGGTCAGAAATTCACGGTACCAAAGCTGGATGGGCCAGAAACAAAAATCTTCCCTGGCAATCCCCACCCCCCACCTTCAAGTCTTCGTGAAGTCCTTGAATTCCTGCAGAGGTTCTATGTATCCTGGGGAGGTTGGAAGTGGTGCAATGTGAGGGACAGGAGGGCAGCAGCAGTAGTTAATCCTTGAGAAAGATGTGTGAATGAAAGTTAGTGGCTCAGTCGTGTCGGACTCTTAGCGACCACATGGACTGTAGCCCACCAGGCTCCTCTGTCCATGGAATTCTCCAGGCAAGAACACTAAAGTGGGTTGCCATTCCCTCCTCCGTGAGAAAGGTGGACACCACCCCCCCACAAAAGAGACTAAAGGGACTGAGTGAGGCTCAGAGGTCCTCAAAGCTCTGGGTAGCGCACCCACGCTCATGCACTGTCCTCACCTTGGAACAACCACTTCAAAGGTTTGGTGAGGAAGGGACAAGGCTTCTGCCCTGGGCGCTTATACAAGCTGAGGCCAGGCACCACCCATACCACAGCCGGAGCTGCCTGGGCCCGAGCCAGCCATCGACGCCCCGAACCCACTGACTAGCCCTCGCTCCAGATGCCCAGAGGTCACAGTTCTCTGGGATATGGGCTCCAGCCTTTCCTATTGCGAGTCCTTTTGGACCCGAGGAATTTTGGTCCTGGGATCTTGCTCTACTAGCGGATATCTCATAGGCCGGTCCAGAACAGGGAGCGCTCTGTCCCCCTCGTTTCCATGTGCCCCTGGGACATGTGTCAAGAAGATTTTGAGGGCAAGACCAGACGCCGACAGGGCCAGCGGTGGAGGGTTCCTCAGGGCTTCGAGCAGGACGGAGCGAAGTGCCCCCATTCCCGGGCCGCCCCTCCAGGCCTGTCCAGCAGGGGGCAGCGTAGCTCCGAATGCAAACCGCTGGGTTGGTCCGCGCGGTCCTGGCCAAGGCCGCGACGATAAATTGGGTTCTCCAATCGCGGAGATCAAGCCAGCCCAGGGCGGAGGGCGGGGGGGCGTTCCCAGAGATGGGGATGGCACAGTGAAAGGCTAGAGAACGTTTTAACTCTTGCAGCCCCGGGCCCACTTCCTCAGACCGAGAGGCCCGGGCTGAGGCTGAGGTTGGGGGTGAAGGGAGTCCCATTTGCCGGGAAGCTCGGCCCTGCTGTGCCCGCGGCCACTGAGCGCCAGGCGCGGAAGCCCGAGAGCCTGCGATCGAGCCGGCTGGGGAAGGGCTGGGGTGCTTGGTCGGGCTGCAGGAGCTGGGGGAGCCCCACCCCGCCCCAAGCAGGAGAGCCCCCCGGCGGCCTGGCCTCTAATTGTGAGAAACTAGGCGCCCCAGGGAACGTTCCACTTGTGGAGGGCGGACTCG
>SJYV01001360.1:0-29344 GCA_006410875.1 Neotragus pygmaeus | reverse complement strand
CAGCATCCTCTCTGGTGGGGGATGCTGCATACACACTGTATTCAAAACCTGGGTGTTAAAATTCAGGTACAGACACTGCCTTTAAAAGGCAGAGACAATATTAAAAAAACCAAACGGGGCAGGCCTAAGGAGGCCATCTCTGTAGACTGGGTCACATTCGAGTTTCACAAGGCTCTCTGTCAGTGACCACCAGGCCTTGAGCACACTCCCAGCCCCCAGCCAGTCCCACCTGAACCTCCTGCACCCCTAATTCACAGTCAGCTCTGAGCAGGAGTGGGCTCCGAGGCTGCTCGGGGACACCCACTGCCACTCCTCCTAGGGTCCCCGGTAAAGCACCCGGCTGGGGTCCCGGGTCCCTCCTCCCAGCACTTATCACAGCCCAGCTATCTCGTTTACTGTTTTCCACCTGTTACTCCCACCGGAACACCACTCCCTGGAGAGCAGACCCTTGCTGTCCTAGTTTATCAGCCTCTTCCAGCACCTGACACAGTGCTTGGGACCTGGCAGATATTCAAACTCTTAAGGATGAATGAATGACTAAAAGAACACTGGATCCGAGGGTGAAGTAAACAGCTTATCAGGAGCTCCAGGAAGACCTGTGCTAACATGCTCTCAGACTGCTTACTCTCCACTGCTATCTGTTTTTAAGTGAGATTTAGAAAGAGGCTTTCTAGGTAATTGACTTTATTCTCTACGGAGGAACCAGCCAAGTCTTCCCACTAAAGGCACATTCTAAGAAAGATCTAAACAGTTCAAAGTGCTCTCAAATTTAAGGTATGGCCTACATTCCTACAAACGTATGTATTTTTTAAAATTAATGTATTAAAACCTGCAAGATTCCAGCTATAGCATCACCTGCAAGTCTATTCAACTTACCAAGTAAGTATAAAGGTCCTGCCCTGCTTCTCATTATCACGGGTATAGTGAGCATACCCAATCCACTAACTTGACAGTGAATCTGCAGAAACCCAAGATTTCTTCTTTTTGCCCTAACCGAGTGACTTTAGGGTACTCTAGTTTTTCATTACGTCTGGATTCTCAGGAAAGGATGTTACCTAACGGGGCCTTTTCTGATCAGAAATGGGAGCTTTGACGCCGGCCTCTCTAACTCCATGGCTGGTTCAGCTCCAGTGCCACTGAGTGCAGGGCACGCGCCCTGCGTTCCCTGAACTGTGGATGGAAAGAAGGGAAGGCATTCAGGGGACATACTGGCATTGCACCACACTAGCTGCATCACCCCACCTGAGACGAGGGGGGTTTAGTCCCAGCCTGTGGTTTAGTTCCCTGACAGGGGCTGAACCTGGGCCACCTCAGTGAAAACCCCAAGTCCTAACCACCGTACTGTACAGATGGACGGGTGTGAGAGCTGGACCATAAAGAAAGCTGAGCACACAAGTGATGCTTTTGAACTGTGGTGTTGGAGAAGACTCTTGAGAGTCCCTTGGACTGCGAGGAGATCCAACCAGCCCATCCTAAAGGAGATCAGTCCTGGGTGTTCACTGGAAGGACTGATGCTGAAGCTGAAACTCCAAAACTTTGGCCACCTGATGCAAAGAGCCAACTCATTGGAAAAGACCCTGATGCTGGCAAGGGTTGAAGGCAGGAGGAGAAGGGGACGACAGAGGATGAGATGGTTGGAGGGCAGCACCGACTCCATGGACATGAATTTGAGTAAGCTCTGGGAGTTGGTGACGGACAGGGAAGCCTGGCGTGCTGCAGTCCATGGGGTCGCAAAGAATCAGACTCAACTGAGAGACTGAACTGAACTGAACCAGTGGACTGAGGGAATTCCCAAACATAATTTTAAATTGCATGCATAGCATACATTCGATTGGAGCTTTTGTCCTTTATGCTTTCTCTCTTCCATGTTGCCAGACCTTCACATTTATACTTTTCAGTGGTGAATATTTCATCTGATAAATCCCATAATTTTTTCTCTTTAATGCTCCTTCGCTGGGACACAAGGTATGACTCGTGTGTAGAGAGACCATCATAAGGAGCACTGTACACTTCTATTAGATTCTAAAGCAAATTCTTGGGCTGAGGGATCCAATCAGAGAACACAAGCATTTTCACATCTAGAGCACATTTCAACCCAGAGTTTGGATTTGTTCTCAGAAGCATGAGTAATCTGGGTGTTCCTCGAAATGCAGAATGAGTATAAAAACACTATGGTTTTTGTTTACATCAAGAAAAGCAGCGGAGAATCAGGGAAGGGGTCAGCCGTATCCAATGGCTGGTCCACCCAGCCGGGACTTGACAGGGAGTCGTGGCGCTCTGAGACGGCTTACGAGCTATGCCCTCGGGACACCTTCACTTTCCTTAGCGCTACTGCAGTAATTATTCATAAAACTATCCTGTACACCTTCTCTTTGGAAACCGGCTTCAGAGGTGCTGGCTGTACCCCCTGACAGCCGGGACATTACTGCCCTCATCCCCGCAGCCCTGGGCTCTGCCGTACACGTGCTGACCCGCTCCGCTCCCTGAATGCTAACAACACTGAAGGAGGTCTGAATTCACCACACCTGTGTAAGTCAGACACAATCCTTGCTTTTATACTCACCGAATCTTTACTTACCTACTGATCTGTTCTTTGACAGATCTCTTAGAACACATTTCACAGAATGTCAGGAGGTGAGCCCTCCGGGAAGGTCAAGTTCAGATCCTTCCCCTCCTTGAGGTCTAGCCACATTCAACTTGATGGAGCCTGCCCCGCCCAGCCCAACACCCTGACACACGGCCACACTCCTTGCTGAATGTTTTGTATGTTTCTACTCCCTAAAGGATCAATCTCTACACAGGAATATTAAATAAATTTAACTGGAAGAAATAAGGTAAGAAACAGCCATGGGGCGCATCACAAATAGCTCCCTTTGAAGGAGGTGGAGGAAGGGAGTCACGGCATGAGACGAGCAGACTACACACCCCGGAGGAAACACCGGGGTCCATGAGCACCTCTCCACAAGAGACGTGCGAGCCAAACACAGCTTGTCGTGGGAGCCACACAGCGACCCGGGGTGATCAGGAGCCAGAGCTTGGGGAGAGCGGGAAAGAAAGCCCAACAGAAGAGCTGACCCCACAAACAGAAAGCTTTGTCCAGTTGCTTTGCAGTTTGCTTGTGGCTTCTAGTTGCTACAAGTTGGTCGGTTGTTGGTCGGGATTCAGCATAAACCATCTTTAAAAGAGTACACTGAGATTCCCTAGGAAGGTTTCTAATGCAAGAGCTCTTGGGGAGTTAAGCAAACTTTACACTTTTCTCCAGTCAGTGGACAACTCCACCCAGTTACACATCACCAAGTTCAGGGTAACCTGTCTCCAGCCACGCAGCATGTTCCACATACGCAATACTCCCACGTGGCTCTGGGTAACTAGTGCATGCTAACAGCCGTGTGAAAAATAAAACGCAGGTGACACGCAGCTCCAGAGAGGACAGAAACTAGAGCAGGCCTCCAGGCATGTTGCACAAGAGTGTTAAAGAGTGCAACACGCCACCTCTGCTGCAGACAGAGGCTGTACACAAGTGCAAGTTTCCATCACACTCTTTAACATTCATGTGGTTAGAGAGAAAACCCATTCACTATCACGTGACAACCCTAAATGGGAAAATAATTTGAAAAAGAATAGATCTGTGTGTATGGAGGGCTGGATCACACTGCTCTACACCTGAAGTAACCCAACACTGTTAATCAAATGTGCTCCATACAAATAAAACGTTTAAAAAAGACAAACTTTAAAAAAAAAAGAGAGAGAGAGAGAAAACCATGTTGGTTCACTCTCTTTAATAATTTTTTCTCCTTCAAAAAGGTACAGGATTTGCTGCCGTACACAGAACCATCGTACAGCTATTCTAGAATTTAGAAAAACTCTGAAGATAGCCTAAGCACACTGTAATATGTTGTCTCTGTGTGTCTCAGAGGAACGAGGACACACGTCCGACAAAGACCAGAAGTTGCTGGATGAGCACAGTAACAAAGATCTACCAACAATCACGAAGGTGAATTGATATTCTGCACTAGCTCCAGATGGAACAAATACTATTCCAACTAAATCGTGAGGGTTAGGTTTAAAGAAACTTTGTATTAGCTTATTTTTAAGCAGATAGTAATATTCCAACTAGAGCGACCCTGTACCAGTTTCTCTGTAACTTAAGGTCAAAGCTGCTTTTGTTTCTGACAACAGTGACGCTTTAGGAAGCTCTGGCCATTGCATTTTGTTGTCTTTTGCAGAGCTTTAATCTCTACACATACATGTATCGATGCAGACAAATTAGAATGCACAAATACACAAAGACTTGGGGAGAAAACCACCCACAATCCCATCAGCCAGACAAAACACAGCCAGCCCTTCCAGACTTTTCTCTATGTGCTTGTTCTTATAAAAAGAAAAAAAGAATGATCCTATACTTTATTTTACAGCTCCCTGCTTCTTTTTTAAAGAAACTGAATCAATATCGAGCATTCTCCCATGTCTATGAAATCACTCTTTTAAGCACTGTGCGGCTTACAGGATCTCAGTTCCTTGACCAGGGATTGAACCCAGGTCACAGCAGTGAAAGCACAGAATCCCAACCACTAGGCCACCAGGAACTCCTCACAAATCACTTTTAATGACTGCACTCTAGAAATAGAGAGGGCGAGTCAGCTTGTCTGCACATCTAGAATGCTTCCATCTCCCACTTACAAACAGTACTGGGATGAACATCACTGTCACATCCTCAGTACTCCCACAGAACTCACCCCAGGATTGTATCTGGTAGCTCAAATGCTCTATGAATATTTTGAGACTTTTGATATAATTGACCTCCAGCAAAATTATACTAACGTAAACAACTGGCTGTATGGGAAAGCTCAGTCCATTTCAAAGGGCTAGGACACTAACAGTGTGTGTAACATGCATGATGTCTTAATCAAAACACAGGAAAAACCCATTAACAAAAAATGCCAATAAACCTTCAAAATAACCAGGAAAATGCAGAGAAAAAGGACTGAATTTCCCCTTAATCAAAATGGCAACATTTCTCAGAAAGAACTATCTGGAGTTGGTGAGACTAGGCCTAACCTGGGCAGTTTCCGACAGTGAAGCTGAGCGCACACGCGCACACGTTTCTGGAGGCGAACTCGGCAGTATCAGAGCCTGGAGAATTTTCAAACTCTAACCTATACTTACAGACTCAGTGCAGTAAAGTAATCAGAGACAGGCACAAACAACTAGACACAAAGGCACTCACAGCTTTATATATTTCACCATCACAACAGTGAAAAATTGCCAACAACCAGCAACAGGGAAGCAACAAACCAGGTTTTTAAAAATACACAGAAAATCACACAAAGGACCAAACTACACAGGCACAGGGAAACCTGAAATACGACCAGGTGTTAACTAAGCTTTTCTAAATGTTGCTTTTTTTGTATCTTCCAACTTCATAGCAATGAACATTTGTTATCTTGATAACCAGAATAAAATAAAAGAAACATATATATAAACTTTTTTCTTTTGGTATGGTAAAAATGCTACCAAATCCTCTTTCTGTTCTAGAGTTTTATCTTCCGCATCTTGGCTCATACTGTTAACGGACTCTGTGCACCTACAGGGTTATAACTTAAAATATGTTTGCTTCTAAATGCTGTCCCGTGATCTCTGGAGAGTTCATGAAAGTATTTAAAATTTGCTTTTCTTTAGGATGAGATGATTTATATGAGCTTTTAACAGCATAGTAACTTTGCAATTAAGGCCCGCCCATGGCCCGTGTGGCAATAAAAGACGTTTTCCTGCATAAAGACAGTGAAGTGGGACAGGAGGCCGGATACAAGGAAGAGAATTAGGTATTTATTCTCCAGCTCACTGCCCTGTGCAGCAGACATCTGGAAACAGAGCAAGGAAAGGGGATTGGGAAGAGGCCTTTGGGGTTGTTTGTTCGTTAGAAACACTCAGAAGCTGCCCTGAGATGGTGGCGTAAAACCCAGAGTCGCAAACGCCCATTTCTCTCCCTCATTCCCGCTAAGGGATAAGATCCAGGTAGACACATAAGACACTCCATCATTCAGGGAAGGTATGCTCCTCACTTTCCAGAACACGTTTTTCAAGTTACCAGTTGGGTTTTAGTGGGTCCCCTCCAGCACCTTTTTAAAGATGACACAAAATATATCAGAGGGCAATAACAAAGATGTGTGTGTGTGTGCACGCGCACACTCAGTCATGCCCAACTCTTTGTGACCCTGTGGACTGTCGCCCGCCAGTCTCCTCGAAACATGATATTCGCCAGGCAAGAATACTGGAGTAGGTGTCATTTCCTCCTCCAGGGCATCTTCCTGACCTGGGGATGGAAGCCAGGTCTCCTGCATTGCAGGCGGATTCTCTACCACTGCCCTGGGAAGCCCAATACTGAAGACATGTTGCGTGAAAACTGTATCTGCTATCTGATTTGCGTCATAGGTGATGGACGGTGCCGTCATGGGGAGAGTCTGAAGGCTTCTTCTATTCTAATGCAGTGGAGAAACACTGAAACCAACACCCTCTCCCACCCCTGATCAGACTGAAACCCCGAATGAAGTATTCCTGGAAAGTATGAAAAAGTAACGTGGGGCAGAAGGATCTCGCAGTTATGCCCTCACCTAACCTGAACCCCAAACCACAGGAAGTGCTGGCAGCTCGGCCACACGGAGCCCTGGTCTGTTTGTTGACACTTGGTTCCCCTGTGACACCGTAATTACACAGCCTGGGGCACCGCAAATCCCAGGCTCTCTGCACCCCACTCCTGGCCAGACTGCTCCCTTCAAAGCCTCCCTTTGTGAACTCCGGACGCACAGCCCTGATGAAACTCTCCAACCCAACCTCCTGCGTCACTGCAACCTCTCCCCATGGCCTTTCAAGAGGAGGCTTTTCTCCACTCACTTAACACTTGCGGGGCCCCTGCCATGGGCCCGGCCCCGAGGCAGGGACAGAGTGGCTGGCAGGGCCCGTCCACGCCTGCCTGTCGGGGGGCAGGAGCAGACTCTGAGAGAGGCGACCTCCACGGGCCGGGAGGGCCCTGCAGGAAGTTTGGGGTTTACCCTAGCCGAGGAGCGATACTTGAGTCCTTCTAGAGGAGACAGACTGCACGGTGGCAAAAAGGAGGCTGGGAGGAGAGGAAGGCAGCTAGTGGAGAGACCAAGGGACTCTTCTCGGGGCGACTGAGAACCCGGCCGCCTGCCGAAATGGGGAGAATTCGGAAGGACCGGGTTTGGGGGCTGGGGAGGTCTCACCCTTCTCCTTTCTAAAAACTTCCTGAAAGCTCCCCTCCTGAAAGGCTGTTTTGGGCCCCAGGGCGTCTGGCTCCGGCCCTGCCCACGTGTCTCCTGGTGGCCGTCTCCCAAGCATCTACAGGCCCCAAGGGGAATGCTCTAGAAGGGGCTCCTCTCCTCGCCAAGTCCTGGCGTGCTCCTGGAAACCCCTGGATCCGAGGGGCTGCAACCCATGCCCTCGCCCCCCAAGCTCCTAACACCCCGCGCGGCACCATCCAACCGGCCCCCACAGTGACGTCGGGCTCTGGACTGAACCCCGCTACCCCAGCCTCCACCTCCCGCTCCATCCCGCCCACATCCACCGCTCTCCTGCCCCAGGGCTCTCCTCTCCCTGCCCGTCTGACATCCTCCCCAAGGCGGTTCGCCACCTGGCCAGGGGGTGCCACCTGCCCCGCGGTCGCAGCTGTGCCCAGGCCTGGCCTCCTTTCCTCGAGGCTACGCTGCCTGCCTGACTCCTCAGCTTCCCGCCTGCCTGACATCCCTGCCCCCTCCCCCGGAAACTCCCAATCCCCCCCTCATCACTCTGGGCTGCTGCCCTCTGTCACTTGACTTTAACTAAGGTCAAGAGGAAGGGCCACGTCTGATTCTTAGCTTCTCCATCAGCTAGTGGTGCCTGGCACACAGTCCGACTGTTACAGGTGATGCCCTATCTTGAACACTGACATACTGTTACAGGTGATGCCCTATCTTGAACACTGACATAGTGAAAGCGAAGTGATTCTTGAGTTGAAGAGTGAAGTCATCATCTTAGGTCTTTCACCAAATTCACCCAGTCTGTTACGTTTGACTGGAAAGGAAACACTGGCTTCTCACCTGCGGGGACTGGCTTCACATGGATCCACTCTTTTGCTCTCCCCTGCAACCCGGGGCATAAATCTGCAACATTCTTGGCTGGTTAGGATCTACTTGGCAGCACAGAATATCTGAATCATCAACTTGTTAGAAACATTAAGGTATGTTTCCCTTTTTTTGGCAATTTTTAAATAAAAAGCTAATATTAAAAATCATTAAGTGTGTGGCATTAAACCTGCTAGAAAAGACTGATGTCTGTATTATTGGCATGTTAAAGTGGGAAGCCTCAAAAGTGAGGCCAACCCGTTACAAGTAGCTATTCATCTTATACAGGTATCTTAAGCAATTTGTTTTGCTAAAAATTCTGAAGTGTCCTAGTCGAATTAAATCCTTAAGCAATAAAAAGTATGAGCTGCCTCTTAATGATATAATGATGACAAGGTGCTGGTTTGCATTGAGAAGCACCTACATCATCCAAGATGAAGTGTTTTATGCCTGACATCCACTCATGTGGAATACTGAAGTCAGATCCCAAATACTAGCAACAAGTTTTATTTTCCTTTCTACTATTCGTGGGGAAAGATTGAGTGGGAGAGCTGACTATATAATGAGAAGTCCCGGAAAAACCAGTCATCAGATTATAATCACAAGCAGTAAAAAACCACGTGACATTTTTGTTTTTAAAAATATTCTCTATCTTCAGTTTCCCAGTTCATCCTCTAAGCAAGTCCTAAATTAACAGCTTCAGATTCCTCAGTAGACGATAAATCAAAAAATACAGTTAATGTGTAATAAACTAATTTCTACTCTTGACTATGTCATTTTCTATTTTTTCTCTAAATTAGTTATTCCGAAAACAAACTGCATGGTATTATAAACAACCCTGTGGGTTGCCATTTCCTTCTCCAGGGGAAGCTTCCCGACCCAGGGATCAAACCCAGGTCTTCCGCATTGCAGGCAGCCGCTTTATCCTCTGAGCCACCAGGGAAGCCCCTTGATATCATTATACAACTCCCTTTTCTAAGAAAACTGTATTTTCTCTTATCTACTTATTAGTATTTATTAAGTAGGAATGCTGTGGTGAATAACAAGAAGACAAACTTTTCTATAAATTGTTTTATTTGGAGGAAACACACTGCAGGTGGTGGTGATAATCATACTAGGTTTCCTTCATACTCACCACCCCGTGGAGACCACAAAAATAACCGAACCTTGCAGAGATAGAAAGCAACTTACTGTTTCATGTTCTAAAATGTCCTTTCCTCAAAAAACCTATTCCAGTGTACAAACTGCAACTATTAGCACTGTCCGCTATACACGCTGCAAACTGCCAGCACACAGCGGGGCACAGCGGCATCAACACCACCTCGGTGTGGAATCACAAACAGGAATGCGCAGAGTCTGTAAGAAAGAAAGGGTGGATAGAAACCTTCACTCCTATATATCCACTCAGCCTAGTTCTGCCAAGTCAACCTCTTTCAAGTAAGGCCACAGGCCTTACCTGTCACAGAGCAATTTCCTGTCCTCGCTCTGACAGTCAGAGCAGTCCCGAGACGCAGGCAGGCACCCATTTTATACTTATGGGGAGAAGCCATCTAGAGCAGCTTGGCAGAGGCTCAAAGCCCCGCCGCCAGGAGCTGCGCAAAGAACTCACGCCTCTGGGACCTGGGGCTCGAGCTCTGTCCGTCTGCTCCCTGGAAGCCGGGCCCCAGGCTGGGCAGGGAGCCCCGTGGAAGGCGGAGGGGGTCTGGGCTGAGCTACACTCACACGGACGCTCTGCCCTTTCCGCCTTCTCTCTGTTCCCCAGTAAGATGGGGTGATTGTGACCCTGCCTTCCAGGCTTGTCGGGAGAATTAAATGAGGCAAAGTATGCCGGCTCCTGCACAAAGTAGGTGTTCAGTAAATGGTAACACCCCACCACCACAAAAGCCAGTGGCACCTCGGGAGTTGGGCTCTGCAGGACATGTGGTTGGGCTGGCAGGGGAGACATTACCCGGGCTCCTTTGGGTTCACGCAGCTCCCAAGCCAGACATTCAGGCCGAGGGAGCATGGCTCCAGGCCACCTACAGGAAGCTGCTTCTCCCAAGACGACAGGCCCCTCCCTGCTCCATGCATGTCCAGAACTGCTACTGATCTGAAGCAGTGATTTGCACACCACACGTGAAGGGGTTATCAGATAACACACACAGCTGAAGATTGGTCTTTAAGGGACATTTCCTCTTGAAAGAGAAGAGAGGCTGAGAACAAAAGGGAGATCAGTTATCTCTTCCTTCACTAGTTTCTGTTTTGATGCTTTCAATATAAACATGAAATTAATATAAGTAAGAAATTTTAGCTAACTACAAATAGATTTATTCTCATTAAAGAAACTAGGCTGATCCCAAACTCTGAATATCACATAACAATCCTAAATCCGTCACCATGGTGAGCCAGAAATTGTCCAGCATGCACCAGAATCATCATAGCGCTGAGTCAAATCTCCATCAGCAATTTTAATTTAAAATTTAAGAAGCAGGAAGTTCCTTCTATTAACTAGTATCATTGTCAGCTAAAACAATGAGAGTAACTGGCTTTAAAACAAGCTTAAAAATGAAATCACTGAATCAGGTAGACCCAAGGAGGCTTTTGAGTGAAGCTTCTGGGTAAAAATCGCCGCGTCTTTGACCACACACAGCCCTATACGCATCTCTTAAACAGCAACTGGTCAGGTTATCTACATGTTCCGGGAGCTCCCCTGGCCTGCTCCCCAGTCACCTCGATGGAAGCGGCCTGGGAAACCTTTGCTGCAGGGGCTGTCCAGCGACATCCCTGGTCTCTTTCCATGAGACACCAGGAGCAGACAGCCTGGCTCCAAGCTGTGACAATCGTACCTGTCTCCAGAAACCCCCCATCACCCCCCGAAGGCAGAACCGCTCCGGGCCGGGAACCACTGCCTCTCCTGTCTCTCCTTGGGTGTCGCAGCGTCCGCGGTGCGGCCTGGCAGGCTAAGGAAGGTCATCAGCTCCAGCCCCAGGGGTGGAGCTCCGTGCACCGCTTCACAGACAGGAAACTCAGGTTCAGGACGATGAAGTCACTTCACTCCCATCCAACGCGGAGCCTCGCTGCTAAATCATGTCCAGCTGACAACTTCTGTCTGGACCTTTCCGTAAGGCCAGAAGACCCGATGAGAGAAGGCACGGCGGGGCGGGGTAGAGTTCGAAACAAAACAGGCCCCGCCAGACTTAGAATCACCAAGGGGTTTCACCACTTCTACCAAAGGTGTGGCCTCCCCCGGGTCTCTGTTCCTCACCAGGGATGTGGAAATGGCGGGCCCACTCCCAGCACAAGGCACCGTGCTGACACCCAGGTGCGTCATCCCCGAGATCTTGCACTCCCAAGCAGGACAGTGGCCCCTGTGGGCCCTTCCTCCCCCAGGCTCCCCTCCGGCCTCCAACACGACCCCCACCAGGCCTCCCTGACTCCCTGCAAGCACACACCCCAGCCCGCAACCTGTGACATGTTCGTTCACCCCGCCCCCCTACTAGAGCTTCAGGGCACTCAATTCTGTCCTCTTCTCATCTCTAACCACCCAAAAAACTGCCTGGCACCCAGGGATTGACTTTTAAAAACTAAACACGTGACTGTAACAATGGTGGCAAGGGATGTTTAACTGTATACCCACGGGTTAGCAAGTCAATATTCTGTACATCAAAAGCTAGTACAAAGTTACATGTCAATTAGGTTCAATTTATTTAAAAGGTGAACAGAGGAAAACCAGATAAATTTGAATTAAGGACCTGCGGGATCGGGATGGAGTGTGATTCTCCCATTGAAGGGAAGCCAAGGGGAAAGTGTGGGAGCCTCAGTGGAAGTCTTAGGGCAGCAATCCTCAGACGTCCCAAGAGGCTCTGGCTTCACTGCAGCTTCTGGCTCGCAGGCCCAGGGTGGGCAGGGCTGAGACACAGGGGGTCTCATGTGCCCAGGTGATGCCCACGGCGCAGGTCCACTTTGCATAGCCCGGCCTGGGACAACCATACATGGCACCTGGGCAGGGTCTAAAACAATGCTGCTCCGAGAGGAGACTCAGGGCCACAGAAGACTAACGAGAGCGACTCGCCCGGGGAAAGCACACTCATGTGTAAGAAAGCACACTTGTGTGCAACTCTGTACTGCCTGCCTTTCAGCTTCAAAGGCTGAGGAGGCGCTGGGCTGGGCCTGCACAGCCCAGACTAAACAATCCCAAGTTTACACATCTTCTCCACAACATAATGACCACCCATGTGCATCTTGGTCTTGTTTGGGCAGTAATATACTGCAATCTGTAATACTTAAAAATATTAGCCTTAATTCCTGATTACCATAAATAAATACTGATGGTGAATGTGTCTCATTCAGTAAGGGAGAGCAAACGCCCTCTTTTCCACAGTCACTGAACGCTGCAGTAATGCTCCAACATCACCTGATGGAGCAGGGGACCTGCCAGGTGCAAGAGGAGGCGGCGGTCCTCAGTCCGAGGCGGCAACAGTGTAGCCGGGACCAAAATCAAGAGCAGCACGGATCACTACCATCTCCAGCTCACAGAAGTAGGTTTGCCTCTGAGAGCCTCTGTAACAGGAGAACGCTCCATTTAGTTTTATTACAAAAGGCAACATTAAGTAAGCAAAGTGCAACTATCAAAACGTCTTTTTAAAAAATTACTCCTAATTTAAAATCAAGTGATGCTACATTTTAGGAAAAAATGACTAAAACTTAAATTATTCACGGATTAATAACTTTCAGCTAACCAAGACGTTTGATAGAAAAAAAAAAAGACAGGAATCACAGAATTTTTAAGATACCCACTTCCGAAGTGCACACCAAGTCCATGGTTTCTTGGCTCTAATCAAATATCCAATAGCAATGATTTCCAAGATAACTCATTTCACATGTTACTCTCTTCGGTGTTTAACTTTTACCTCCCAACAGATATTTCTAGAAACGCACTGCAATTTTATCAAGTGAAAACTTTCAGTTTTCTTCAAAAAAAGATCTTTAACTCACATTTTACCATCAGCCTGACTGGTGCCACCCAACACCTGCAGGTCCCCTGAACGGTCTCAAGTGGCTGTTCTTGAAACACAGGCAGAAACCGTACGTGAACAAAGAATTTCAGACACAGGTGAAGCTCAATTTTCTAGGCATGTTGATCGGAAATGGTTTTTTCCAAAGCCCAAGTCAAGCTGGGTTCAGGCAGGCAGTGGTTGCCCCTTCTTGACAGGCTACACTTTCTTCCCGTCTTCAGGATCTCAAAAGAGCTCTGAACATATTAATCTTATTTATTGCTGAGCTACGTCCCCACCATCTGTTCCTGCTGGTATTTCATCAGAAAATTCTTTTTTTCTTTAAGGAATATATTCAGCCCTAGTAATTTGTGTTCTGAATACAAAACATACAGTACATGGTGGGCAAGGAGTACGGAGAATAAATTTGATTACCTCAATAACTGTTTACACCTGGCCTTTAAACGAAATCATTAGCAAAAACATGAAGGAAAATTCTACAAATAGTTTAAATTTCTTTTCTCATATTCAATTGCCAAGATTCCAACTGACATTTCAGCACTGAACATTTTTAACGAACAGTACTTTCAGGCCATTCAAAATGTTTTCGTATTTTAGTTCCAGATGGAGTACTGGTTCAGCTGGGTGGACTGACTGCATACAATCCAGAGGGATCATTTCTTGTTAAATTATAAAACACGCATACAACCTGTCCTCCTTTTCACACATCATTTACACTAGCATCATCGGCAAAAATACTATTATGTCATCAACAGTCCTCTCTTCTTGCCAAATGCCAATTTCAGAGGTTTAGTAAAACTCAGAGTGAACAAAATGAAAAGCTGTCATTTTCTTATTCATCCTATCAGTCTTCTATAGAAAATCTCCCCCAATCTTATTTTGTCTCCATAATGCACTCCTGTGTCTCACCGGCAGGAACCCACGTCAGCTCACCACTGCTGCCCATCTTCCCAAGCTGTCTCACTCAGCCCTTCTGGGCCCTTCAACCGTAGGACCAGAGGAAACGCTCTTTAATACCAACCTCCTGCATCCCTCTTCCCTCTTTCCTTTACACTACCGTCCTTCCTTCCTTTTCAAAGACGAATCTGCCACAACAGTTCTAATACTCTGAACATGCTACACTGTTCAACATTTATAGATTTTTTATATTCACATAAATCCTCACAGAGTAAACTATGTTAAATATAATCAAAACCTATTTTCCTTTCCTTACTAAAAATTAAGCAATTTAAAATGTTAGTGAGAAATGGGCTCAGATTTTTCTAAACTTTAAAAGGTCGGCTAAATGACCAACACCTCTAAGAAAAACACACAGCTAACTGTTCCAAATGTGACAGTGTAGAAACACCTACAGCCTCTGAGTGGACTTCATTAAAAACAAGCTAAACGTCTGTCACTTTTGCAGGACTGTCTCCCGAATCCAGAGGAATCAAATTCCACAGTAACTTACCTCACAACCACCACAACCCTTAACAGTATTAACCCGATTTTAAGACGTTCACTGAAGGTCTACTTACAGTAAAAGTGGAAAGTAGCACAGGATCAAGGTTTTTTTAATGTAATCACTAACAGGCACTTTTATTGTTTGGGCCACTAAGTAAGAGAGGGCACCTTCAGAAAGGATTTTTCCAGTCTTGCTCTCTACCAGAGACCCAGAAGGATACCCATTTACAGCTATCACTACCCTCCATAAAGAAGGAACTCTCAAATGTTTGCACTTGGCTTTCTTGTAGGGAAGAGCCTAGTTTATGCACAACCAAACATAAAACAGTTAAATTGCTGATCCTGTCATTCAGTTTTGCAATCCACTCCTTAAAGAAAGAAAAAAACAATCTAAAGTATCACTTTCGGACTTAAAAAATCTGCATCCCCAAAATCAAAATCAAAACTTTAGCTCCCAACTAAAATTAATTTTCCAATAGATAGTGCTTATAAAACAAGATTTTTATTCAAACTAGAAAGAACAGATGAGCCATCACAAGTTAAAATTAAACAACATTTTGCAATGCAAACCTTAAAAAATAATTATTAATTAGGGGATTCCCAACTTTTTACAATCACACTTTTCCATTGTCATTAACTAAGTAGGCCTTTATATACTGTACTTGTCATTTTTACTTTTGTGGGTTGGGAAGGGCGACTCAAGAGCTTTTAATTCCTAAATTCTGTGCATATTCACTTCATCGCATGTAAAAGCAATTTTGACTCTAATCGTTTTGATGAGAAAGTCACTTAAAATCCTCGCCAACCAATGGAAGCTATGTGATTTTGAGTTACTAAAGCAAAGATAACAATATATAAACACAAAGATTAGCCATCTTTTTCCCAGTTGGGAATGTAAACAGAAGGTCACCACGGTTGTCTGTTATTTATTAATTGCTCCACAATGAACTACAGTTCATACCAAAGTACCCAAGGAAGCCTAAACTGAAAAATCACAAAAGAACTGCACTTTCCTATCAAAGATCTCCTTTACCCTTCTGATCACTTACTCTCCAGGACCCCTGACAGTACTGGGCTGTTCTACACTCCTTATTTCCCCTTCAAATCCTGTTCCTTCTCTCCTCCATTCTAAGAGATCCCTACCTCTCTCCCTGAACACACGACCTCTGCCCGCTTCTCCAAAACAGGCAGCACATTTTCCCCTGTGGAGTATAAGGTCCAAATCATTACTTTTTCTGTGGCTGTTCATCTACATTTCCCAAGAAGATACCTATTTCAACACAAAACATGCTTTATTTACAAGACTTTTATCTTGCCAGTGTATTTCAACCCAGCTAGACACAGGCTACCTGAGGTACAGGCTTCATGTTATTAAAAACTCACAATTATTCCTTCCAGACAAACAGGCTGTGGGCTTTCATTCTGGCCGATACACTTATGAGCAAAGCTACTTCCGTGCAAGTGAAGAACCACAGTAGTTTAGTTATTATGCACTGTTAACACATTTCTTTGTTGATGGAAAAGACTGAACTATTGTCAAGCCTAGCATCTCGATGGTACTTATTGTCAGATGAGAAACTGCAAAGAATTATCAATTCTATTCATTATTTGACCAGCTGACCATAAAACTCTATGGCTTTATGTAACCTGAATGTATTCCATAAATGCTAAGTAACAGATAAAAGAAATTTAATATTGAAAACCACTGTTCCATCCTTTTTAAGTATTGCCTATGTTATTTATACAACACACGTTCAATGTTTAAACAGCCTTCTAAAGACAGGATCCTTAACCTGACTTTTACCATTACCAGGTTTTGGCGGGGGGCAGTTCTTGTGAGCCTGTAGATGGGCTTGTAAATTTCCATGTGCAAATTTATTTCTGCTAATGCAGGGGGTGGGGAGACATCCATTCTATAATGAGCTGCCCAGAGCCCATGACACTATAGAAATGCAACACAACTCTTCCCAAAGGTTCACAAAACTTAAATAGAATCTGCTTACGTTACACTCACACAGTCAATACTTTTTGAAAAAGGAAGAAAGGTAAAAGCAAAGCAGAAATAATCTGAAAAATGCATGTCCTCTTTATGGTAATGATCTCTTTTAAAACTATATAATTTCAGAGAATTTAAGGGTTTTTGTAGATTTTTTTGATCAAGGGTTAAGGACATCAGAATTCCCAGGTGCTGTCTTCATGCTAATGTGCATTTTAAGTAGTAAATTATTGAGGAGACAGAAAAATAACAAGTGGAAACTGAAACAACACTGTTGCTCCAAATCTATCAGAAACCAGGGCTCCATCACACTGTAGAAGGCACAGCAGGCCGGCAGGCCACCCCGGGCCTGTCCTCGTGAACACTGAACGGCCAACGCCCGCGGCCACAGCCGCGCCGCCCCACACGATGGCGCAGGGCTGGCAGCATCGCGCTCCCAAGATGCGCTCCTGCCACGAGTGTCACAGAGCACACAGAGCACAGAGCCCGGAAAACGGCAGTCTTCAGATGCAGGTCACCCTAAAAGCGGAACCCTTAGTCCAGCAGCAAACTCTTTTCTGAGGGAAATTCTCCAGTTCTGCAAGAACTTAGGGATTCGGAAGCTAAGAACTGTGTGTGTCTTCAGGAGGCTGGGCTGCTCCCAGTTCAGGCTTGAATGCTCCTAATGACAGGTAACCACAGAATCAGACACCAGAGATGAACCAAAAACTATGCCTCTCTCATCTGATGACCGTAATACATAAAAACTATCTGAGGTAGAAATATTTGTAAACTGCAATTTTCTAAGAAACTTTTAAAAATTGTAGATTCCCCCCCCCCACATTTTTTTTTGTTTTCATTACTGAATAAGATTACCTTACAAATCACTAACAGGCAACTGCCAAATTATGGTAGACCTTATCTTGAATTCACAGCAGCAAAATCCAAATTCAAAGCATATTTCCCTACTTCATACCCTAATATGTGAGGAGTAAAACCTTAATTTTAAAATTATCATATTCAGATACAGACATTCCATGCAAAGGATAAAGAGGGGGGAGGGCCAGTAGATGAACAAAATTAATGCTAAGGTTAATCTAGAACAGAGACATAAGTCACCGGTGCAGAAGTCATCACAAGTTGGATTTTAACACAAAATCAGTTGAGATTCCACTTAGTGCTCTTGTTCAAGAAAATGACCAAATCTAGGGAATAATCTTGAGAAAGAAAAAACAAATTGACTTTCCCTAATTAAATGGCTCCACCAGTAATAGCCTCTATACAGAGAAATCCACGTTTACGCTTAACACAAATATATCATTTCTCTACATAGTATCATATACGAAAAAAGCAAAGCTTCAAAGACCTATTCTACCCTCTGAATTTCAAAGCATAATTTTTCTCACAGATTTTACACACTCCTACAAGTTTTCTCCTTTATCTTTAAAACTTAACATACATACTAACTTTCAAACCTTTTCTGCATCCTCAGTATTTACACGTCTTGGCTCTCTCCAATATCTATACTCACAACTTCTTGAAATGAAACACTGTTAAACTATGATTTAACAATGTTTTCTTCCCTACTAAAAATGCTCAGGGCCACTTTTGAATCATACTGTTCTTTTATTACAATCTTCTGGAGTTAAAAAGGATGCACCTAGAACCCAAAGATACTGGAATCTGATTTAAAATG
Source organism: Neotragus pygmaeus (assembly GCA_006410875.1). NCBI lineage: Eukaryota > Metazoa > Chordata > Mammalia > Artiodactyla > Bovidae > Neotragus > Neotragus pygmaeus. The sequence continues at coordinate 11,119 of SJYV01001360.1, read as the reverse complement.
AAACCTCAATAAGTAATCTCTCTGGAATAATATTTGGGATGGCTAACCGAATTTCCATGTTCTAACTTCCATACTATTTAAGTTTCTATTGTTGCATACACCTCAAATTGAAGAAAATACTCAACCAATTTTCAAGTAAAATAAAACCTAGAAACATGAAACACTCAAGTTAAAAACACAAACATAAAATTCCAGTCCCTAAACTGCAGGCTGTATTACTGACATGAATATTTTATGAAATGTACTTAAAAGAAAAACCTGAAAAATGTGACTGGATATTAAGTGATATCTCCTTTCTTCGATTTTGTGATTAACAGGTCTTTTATTGGTAGTAAACTAGAGCAAACAATCAGAATAGTACATATGCAGTATTCAGTACACACAATAAAAGTTAAAGGAATTCAAAACCTGTATAAAACAAAACACTGGAGAAAAAAATCATACAGCTCGAGAGATGCAGTGGGAAGGTCCTCTCCATCCTCTGCTTGCAGCGTGTACTCAGCGCCCAACAGGACTGACAGCACTTAGCAAGGTAACACAGACTTTTAGTGCTGAGCGTATTTAAGAGGATTAAACACGTTTTCTAAGAATCTTGCAATGACAAATAAGTGACCCTTTCGCTGGTAAAGCAGACCTTTAAAAGAGGAAAGTGGGGATAGGAAATTAACTATTTTGTAACCATTTTAAATAATTTCTCATTTTCCAAACACTGCTTTCATAACAGAAGTGTTTTACACTTGCACAATATTAATTACTTTATTATACATGGAAGCCTGTGGTAGGCTCATTACACAATAAGACTGCGAACAGCCAGTGGTACTTTTCTGACGTCAGAAGAGTACATAAGACTGAAACATCACCAAAAGTACATAAAAAACTCATCAGCATAAACATCAAAGTACATTAAAAATATAATCAGGAAAAAAATACAATTGCTAAAAAGTGGTTTAGAGCAGAGCCACTGTTTACCAGTGGCCTCAAATGGCAATTAGCGTTCAAAGCAAGTTTGGATGACTTTACAGGACCCTTCTACAATACTGACTAACGCACCCTTTTAACATGTACATTACACAGGCTGCAATTTCACAAAGAGGTGCTGATGTCACTCCTTACTAAAGGAGATACTCTTAACCCTCACACTGGCTCTGTCACCAGTTGGAATTACCACCTTATTAATATCCACAGCTCCGAGTATGTGGGGCTTTATTACACATGGACATCTGTGTGGGCCTGTTTTTTAAAAAGGTGGGGGGGGGGATGTTTGACCTATTGTTTGGTGTTTGGATGCCGTAAGGCATAGGAAATGCACAACGAATCATGCATTGGAATGTGAATCATTCTAAAATTAATAAAACTGTTCAGACAGGAAGAGGGAACCAGGAAGGCCTAGAACTCTTAAGAGAGGACAGGTTAAGAACCAAAATAACATCAACTCTCCCAGAAGTGTGGGTGACATGTAATAACAGAGACAGAGAGCAATGTTTTTAGGCCACGTATAAATACCACACACCCCAAACCTCAAAGAATTATGTAATTCCAACTTGGGTTCTAATACTGGAACCAACCAACCACGTGGGTTTTAACACTGTGCCCATCAGCTCTGGATGGAGTCACAGCCTTCTTACAGCTGGGATAAGGAGAGGGTGCTTTTTCTTTTCCTTCTCTTATTAAAGCTATCATTCCAGGCTTTGATCAAAGATCCAAGAATATTTGTTCTACCAGGCTGGAATGAATGTGGTTTGGAAGATCAGAGTACATTTAAAAGCTGCAACAAAATATAGGTAGCCAACATCTCAGAATTTTGGATCAGCCCAGGTGGAGACAGCAAATTGAAATGTTTTCGATCCCTTAAACAATGAAACGTATATCACATCAGCCCAGATAGAGCAATTTGAAATGTTTTCGATCCCTTACTTATGTGATGAAATGTATTATCATACTATCTGTAAATTGGATATTCCATTACAGTGATAACGTACAGAATTCCCATGCGTTATTACACTTTCCTGAGAATAAAGCAATTAGAATAACCTTAATCCTAGCAACAAAGGTTTTTTTTTGTGTGGTTTTTTGTTTTGTTTTGTTGTTTTTTTTGCATTTAAAACTTTTGGGCTATTCCCTGACAATCTACACATGTAAATTTGATTGCTAAACATTGTCACTTTGAATGTCAAACTATTTTAATCTATTGATTTTGATTAAAAATCATAATACAAACAGAGCTAAAATCACGCTAACAAAATAAACTAAATATGAAAAGTTGCATTGAAAGGGCATTACATTATTCTTAATAGGATCGTGTAGAAACATTCCAATGGCAGTGTTCTCAAAATAAAAGAAAATTACATTAGAAGACCTCCAGCCTGGTCACTCCTGGGACCTTACCTGTAACTCTGGCTGGTGGGGGTCTTTACTCTGGTACTACATGGCTCACTAACCTCAGACATCATGTTTGTATACCCTGAGAAATCTGACACTGAAGTCCTTGCTCTATGGTCCACTTCTCCATTAGAGTTAGTGATAAAGGTCATTGGCACCCTGCTGCCCGACTTGAACTGAGAACCAAACGCTTGTGCGAAGTTCTCAATCTGGTACGTTGTTCTAGGCTCCACGTCTTTCTGAGGATCTATCTGGCTAGCTAACTCCTGAGATGGAATCTGAAAGCTTGTTGAGGACTCTAAGTTTTTCTGCTGTTCCTTCTGGCTAGTCAGTTTCTGAGATGAGGATTGGAAGGCTGACGACGTCTCTAAATTCTTCTGAGAATCTATCAGGTCGTCCAGCTCCTGGGAAGGTGTCAACTGCTGATGTGTGGCATCCAAAGCGGATAAATAAAGACCTGGCTGAGACCCAAACAACATCCCAAAAGGAGGCTTTGGCAATGAAGATGGCAACACTGAGGTAACAGACTGGCCGAAACCACACTCCAAAGGAGATGTAGTGTATATCTGTTTTTCTGGGAATAAAGTGTGGTTGTGGAGAGGTGAAGACAGGCTGACAAACTGGAAACCATGTCCCAGAGTAAAACCTGCATTCGTGGATTTTTCAAATGCCTGTTGGAGGTATTTGGAGTATTCTTGCAACATGCTCGCCTTGTCATTTGAAGGAGTTTGGGTGCCGGGGCTCAAATTTCCCTCCTGAACCAGTTCCGAGTGTTCTCCTGAGGCGTGCAGATCCACCCGTGGCTCAGCTATGCTGAAGGGGTCCTCCTTCTGGCTCTCCGACTTGTTGGAGTACTGATCCAAAATACTCTGTAAAACCTCGTCAGGAATTCCTGACTTGTCATGACAAGACTTAATCTCCGCGTTTAGGGCGGAGGAGTCAATAAGGGACAACGGGGCCTCACTGTCCAGAACACCGACACCCGCGGACTGAATGACGGACTGCTGGGACCCCATGTGTCCCACGTTCACGGAAAAGGCACTGTTGCTGCTGGCGGTTGGTAGGTATCTTCTTTTCTTTGAGAACTGCATGGCATCATCGTAATTACTGCTTATCTGACCTTGTTTGCCACCTGTACTCTGGAGGAGACTAATGGCCTCCACGCTACTGTTTGACACGATGCCAAGGGAGCCGCTGGGTTTCCCGGACAAGGACTTCTGCCCAACCAGGTCTGGTAACGGTGACACAAAATTCAGGTAGTTCTTATCGGTGCTCTTCCTGCTTCCTTTCTTGAAGATCAGTTTGGGCACCCTCTTCTGGAGTTCATCTATGCCAGGGCCAACGATGCCTCCACTGGAAGACACGGTCGGCATCTCTACGGAGTAGCTCTGCATGTTTATACTGTTGGACAGGGGGGATTCATTCGTTTTCCCCGTCTTGGACTCCTTGCTCTCAACGGCGAGGCTCTTGGACTTCGCTTTTCTCCTCGAAGAACTGGCATTTCCCTGAGACAACACAGCCAGGCTGCCCACGCTGCCGGGGCTGCCGGCGGAGCCAGGGCCCGCACCAGGCGCCGCCTTGCCCAGGGCCTCGCCGCACGTGCGCCTGTGCTTCAGCAGCCGGTCAGTCCTGGAGAAGTGCTGCTGGCAGGTGTCGCACCTATATGGCTTCTCTCCGCTGTGCGTGCGCTTGTGCCGCTCCATGTGGTACTTCTGGATGAACTTCATGCTGCACTGGTCGCAGCCGAAGGGCTTCTCGCGGCTGTGGATCTTCTCGTGCCGCTGCAGCAGGTACTTCTGGATGAAGCCCATGCTGCACTGGCCGCACTGGAAGGGCCGCTCGCCCGTGTGGATGAGGACGTGCCGGCGCAAGTGGTAGGAGCTGCGGAACGCCGCGCTGCAGTGCTCGCAGACGTGGGGCTTCTGGCTCGGGGACAGCACAGAGCCCTCCCCGTCCCCCGCCGGCGGCGGCTTGGAAGAGGCGCCCGGCTTCCTCTTGGCTTTGATTCCCTGAGATTCTGGCTTTGGCCTCTTGGCCTTCTTGACGCTCACGTCCGGCTTGGGCTCCTCGGGGCCGCGGGGGTCGTCAGTCCGGCCGAGCAGCACGTCGCGCGGGTGCGGGTGCGGGTGCGCGTGCGGGGCGGGCGGCGGCGGGTGCAGGGCGCTCAGGTCCTGGATGACGCCCGCGCCGCCCCCGTCGCCGCCGCCCAGCCCCGGCGCCCGCTCGTCGGCCCCCGCGAACAGCCCCCCGTAGTGGGGGTGGGGGGCGCCCGGCGGCTCGTCGGGATCGGCCGGCTTCTCCTGCTTGATGCTGACCAGCGACTGCAGGAAGCCCCAGGAGGTCCTCTGCGCCGGGAAGGCCGCGCCGGGCGCCGCCGGCTCCTNCGACTGAACTGAACTGAATTCAAACTATTATAGATAGATTCATAACTTACTGTAATTTAATTTATAAAGGGTTTGATGACATAAAGATGACATATTAATAAAGGCCAGTGGAATTCAGTGAAATTTGTTTCAAAGCTAGGGCATCATAAAAGAAAAAAGATTCATGAAAGAAGTTTCATTTCAGGTAGTCCTTGAATAATGAAAGCATTTGAACTTGTAGAGACAGAGGTACCTAGATATCTCAAGGGGATGAAACAGTCAAAGCAAAGGCCTAGAGATAGGAATGTGTGAACATATTTAAATATTGAATGGTTAGGACACAGAGAACCTATAGAGCTATAGACAGAGAAAATGCAAAGTGATTTTATTCAGCAGAGGAAGTCAGTAAATGACTTTTATTTATTTNGGGGATGAAACAGTCAAAGCAAAGGCCTAGAGATAGGAATGTGTGAACATATTTAAATATTGAATGGTTAGGACACAGAGAACCTATAGAGCTATAGACAGAGAAAATGCAAAGTGATTTTATTCAGCAGAGGAAGTCAGTAAATGACTTTTATTTATTTATTTTAATGGAGGCTAATTACTTTACAATATTGTAGTGGTTTTTGCCATACATTGAATCAGCCATGGGTGTACATGTGTTCCCCATCCTGAACCCCACTCCCACCTAACTTTTAAGCAGTGGAGTTACATGGTCAGGGCTGGGCTTTGGGGCTATCAATTTAGCAGTAATGCATGCATGAGACTTTTTAGAGGAAAAGAGATTGAATGGAGGAAGAACCATTAGTAAATTCTTAGAATATTTATGAAGGTGTGACAACTGCTTGATCCAGAAAAGTATTAGTAAGAAATTGGCAATTAGTTGGGAGCAGAGAGTCAAAACTCAAAAGCATCAAGATAATTGAAATTTTTTTTAATTCAGTAGACTTGTAAAAGAGTAATAAAATTATCAGAAGTCAAAAAAAACTCAGAAAGAAGAAAAGACTTGGAGAAGACGAACAGTTAGTTTTTGATATATTCTCCTTGATACCTCAGCATGAATATCAAGATGAAGATATTCGACAGGTGTGAAGATTAAAAGTGAGCCTAGACTGAAGATACTCACTCATCTATTCAAGAACCATGTATTACCAAGATCTTTTCAGGGGTCACCCCATCTTGTCACCATTGTGTGCCTAGTATTAACAGGTTCCTGGCTTAGCACAGGCTCCTGGAATATACTAACTGAATGAATGCCAGGCAATGGACCTACAATGGTGAGGGAGATATTAGATTATACAGATCTCAGTAAGTTCATAGCCTAGATTTGAGTGTTATCATATTAGAAGTCATGCTGAAGCCATGAGCAGAAATACAATCACCTAGAACCTTTAACCAATCCTAACTGGCCCAAGGCAAAATCTTCATGAATATGAACATGCATGAGTGAAGGGGAGAGAACAAGGAGGAAGCTGGAGCCGTCAAAGGAGTTAATAACAGAAAAGAAGCCTTGTTAAGAGAAAATGTTATATAGGTGAAGACTAACAAATTTTTAGCAGGAAAAAAAAAAAACTAACATGTTATTTGACTTAGCAATAGCAGGCCTGTGATGCTTTTTAGGATTTGAACAGCAGGTGCAGAAATGAGATAGCAAGATCTCAAAGAAACAATAATTCTGTGTGAGTCAAGGCAGTACGTTCACTCTCAACTCTTTTTTTTTTTTTAATTGATAGTAGTTGGAAAACAAGGAATAAGGTAGTAGTTCAGGAGGTTCTAAATTATTGAATTAAGATAACCTATAACCATGCATGAATGACTCACATTCTTTTTTTTCTTTTCCCTGTTCAGTGATTTCACATTCCATGCCAGGTTAATTCCAATGTCTAATCTTGTGACTTTCTTCCTCATAACACTTACATTGGTCACTACCTCTTAAAGTCTTAGATTAGATTTTTGCTCTCATTCAAATGCCAAACCTGTATTTAAAGCATTTTCATCCAGGTCTTTTCCTTATAATGTTCCAAAAAACTGAATAATTTTCTATCCACTCCTTCCATTTAAAAAAATATATATTTTCAACCAGACAACTGTTCATACTTCCACTTATTTAGTCTTATTCTTTCAATCTTGCCTTCCCCATAAGGCAATTGATCCATGAAGTCTTTATTAGTCTCCTCAATCCACTGTCTTTTTCTCTTTTCTTACTAGAAAGATACAAACATCAAAATAGTGAATAGCAGCCAGTAAGTATAGGCACTTGGAGGTTTTAAAAATAATAAATAGATGATTTGAACAACTCTGTGTTAAAAAATTTATAGTCTAAATTAAATGGACAAATATTATGATCACCAGAACACAAAATGTTGATATAAATATCAAAAAAAAAATAGTACCTCAAATGGAGTAGTAACAATGCAATTAATCTAAGACCTAGAGGGTTTCAGGTAAAGTTTATGAAATTCTTAATGAACAGGTAACCCTGTATTATACTAACTGTTCCATAATTTTAAACACGGTTGGAGAAGAAGCTAAGAGATCTTAGGATGCAAGTATAGCCTTGGTTCTAAAATTTGTTTTTGACTGTAAAGAAAATTATGGGACAATTTCAGGGGGCTTCCCAGGTTGTACAGTGGAAAAGAATTGCTTGCCAGTGTAGGACACATAGCAGACTTGGGTTCAATCCCTGAGTAAGGAAGATCCCCTGGAGGAAGAAATGGCAACCAACTCCACTATTCTTGCCTGGAAAATTTCATGGACAGAGAACCTGGCAGGCTACAATCCATGAGGTCTCAAAGAGTTGGACATGACTGAGCACAGTTAAGATTTAGATTTAGAAAAGGCAGAGGAATCAGACATCAAATTGCCAACATCTGTTGGATCTTCAGAAAAGCAAGAGAGTTCCAGAAAAATATGTATTTCTGCTTTATTGACTGTGCCAAAGCCTTTGACCGTGTGGGTCACCACAAACTGTGGAAAATTCTGAAAGAGATGGAAATACCGGATCTCCTGACCTGCCTCTTGAGAAATCTGTATGCAGGTCAGGAAGCAACAGTTAGAACTGGACATGAAACAATNCAGATCTAGGCCCTTAAATCTATTTCTCACTTCCACTGTATAGTCATAAGGGATTTGATTTAGATCATACATGAAAGGTCTACTAGTTTTCTCCACTTTCTTCAGTTTCAGTCCGAATTTGGCTATAAGGAATTCATGATATGAGCCACATCAGCTCCCGGTCTTGTTTTTGCAGACTATATAGAGCTTCTCCATCTTTAACTGCAAAGAATATAATCAGTCTGATTTCAGTGTCGTCCATCTGGTGATATCCATGTGTGGAGTCTTTTCTTAAACTTGTAGTTAGTCTTTTATGTAATTTTATTAATCCACCTATGTGATAAGTTTTATGAAAGAGTTAAAAAAGGGAAAGAAAATATTTTCTTCACATTGATGCAATTAAATTATGTTACATAAAACTCTTAACATAGATCCTGGCATGAATAAGTACCTGATAAACAATAATCATTTTTAGTCTAGTTAATTTGCTTATTCCTATTTTTTAAATAATATGGTTATTTTAGGAAAAGTAACATTTCATGGTAAGATCATAATTATAAAATTTAAATTAAATAATTTTGATGTAGATATATCATGAGAAATGCTGTGCTGGCGGAAGCACAAGCTGGAATCAAGAATGCCAGGAGAATTATCAATAACCTCAGATATGCAGATGACACCACCTTTATGGCAGAAAGTGAAGAGGAACTAAAAAGCCTCTTGATGAAAATGGAAGAGGAAAGTGAAAAAGGTGGCTTAAAGCTCAACATTAAGAAAACGAAGATCATGGCATGTGGTCCTATCACTTCATGGCAAATAGTTGGGGAAACAGTGGAAACAGTGTCAGACTTTATTTTTGCGGGGGGGGTGGGTTCCAAAATCACTGCAGCTGGTGACTGCAGCCATCAAATTAAAAGATGCTTAATCCTTGGAAGGAAATTTATGACCAACCTAGATAACATATTGAAAACCAGAGACATTACTTTGCCAACAAAGGTCCGTCTAGTCAAGGCTATGGTTTTTCCAGTAGTCATGTATGGATGCGAGAGTTGGATTGTGAAGAAGGCTGAGTGCCGAAGAATTGATGCTTTTGAACTGTGGTTGGAGAAGACTCTTGAGAGTCCCTTGGACTGCAAGGAGATCCAACCAGTCCTTCTGAAGGAGATCAGCCTTGGGATTTCTTTGGAAGGAATGATGCTAAACCTGAAACTCCAGTACTTTGGCCACCTCATGCAAAGAGTTGACTCATTGTAAAAGACTCTGATGCTGAAGGGATTAGGNCCAACCTAGATAACATATTGAAAACCAGAGACATTACTTTGCCAACAAAGGTCCGTCTAGTCAAGGCTATGGTTTTTCCAGTAGTCATGTATGGATGCGAGAGTTGGATTGTGAAGAAGGCTGAGTGCCGAAGAATTGATGCTTTTGAACTGTGGTTGGAGAAGACTCTTGAGAGTCCCTTGGACTGCAAGGAGATCCAACCAGTCCATTCTGAAGGAGATCAGCCTTGGGATTTCTTTGGAAGGAATGATGCTAAACCTGAAACTCCAGTACTTTGGCCACCTCATGCAAAGAGTTGACTCATTGTAAAAGACTCTGATGCTGAAGGTGATTGGGGGCAGGAGGAAAAGGGAACGACAGAGGATGAGATGGATGAATGGCATCACTGACTCGATGGACATGAGTTTGAGTGAATTCTGGGAGTTGGTGATGGACAGGGAGGCCTGGCATGCTGCAATTCTTGGGAGTCGGACATGACTGAGTGACTGAACTGAACTGAACTGATGATAGCATAGTTTTTTACTTTGCTTGGGAGTGGGGATGGGGAAGGGTGTAAGATCCCTCTTTGTTATTGTTCAGTTGCTAATTTGTGTCTTAACAAGTAATAATTCAGCAAACTACATACAAGCACTCTCTTAGATATCTACCATATTAGAAATTTGTGATCTAATTGAGAGGGCAAAACATAAAAATACAAAGAGATAAAGAAAATCATAGGCAGGAAATATGAAGTTACAACAGAAATATATGGACAGTTTTTCTGCAGATATTCAGAGAAGGAAAGAACACTTTCTCAGTATTATCAAATGCCCTTGAGATAGGATCTAGGAGTTTCTATATTTCTAAGACTAATTTTAGAAATGCATAACTAAAAAGACTTGTATGAAATGATGGACTGCTTTCGTGAGTTAGGATGACACTACGAATTGATGGCCGTCCAGGCAGGGTACAGTACAGCTCCAGAGCAAGGATGCTAAATGCTACTGTGTATTTCTTAGTTGCAGTGGACAGTGTTGTCATCCGGTTCCCTTTCTACTTTAGTCCCTAAAAAATTATCTGGGAGTAAAATTGTAGAAAAGTAACCAATAGAATTAAGAGTCAATATTTTCTTGGCAGGTAGATATCCAAAGTCTGAATGGTAGGGATCACCATGCCTTCACGCTCCAGACCAAACTAGCAATTTACATAGAACACATTATTTTAGTAGCTCTGAGGATATTTGCAGAGCTTTGAGGGGCTCATTTGGTTATTCAAGAGCATATCATTTTCATCAGTTCATGTTCTTTCTAAAGAAAACGTCTTTGCTCAGATATTATTGAGTATACATATGTGTGAAACAGGCTTCCCATGTGGCACTAGTGGTAAAGAACCTGCCTGGCAGTGCAGGAGACCTGGGTTTGATAATTAGGTTGGGGAGCTCTCTTGGAGAAGCAAATAGCAAACCCGTTCCAGTATTCTTGCCTGGAGAATTTCGTGGACAGAGGACCCTGGTGGGCTACAGTCCATTGAATCGCAAAGAGTAAGACACGAGTGAGTGACTAACACTCACTTTTTTTCACATGCTAAGTATTGGTCACTAGAAGCATCATGGTGAGCCAGTCCTTACAGTTAAGGAGTTGACATTTTCCCCATCAGAGGTGGATGGTAGGTTATGCCTATCTATTGTGGAAGGGTAATGGATAAAGACATGGACTTGCCCTGCCAAGAGAGGCATCCATATAGCTGTCCTCCAGTCGTATTGCTTAGATTTAGATCATAAATTTCTTATCTGCTCAAACCATGATGACTGATTTCATTTTTTATTCATACTGTTTATATCAAGGGACCTCTGAAAGCCACCCTTAATTCTGCTATATATTCCTAGTCCATTCAGGCTCAACTCATTTATAATGAGTATTTCCCTTCGCTTTCCTCAAACTCCATTCTCACTCTCAACCGAAATTCTTGCTTTCTATTTAACTGAGAAAGTGGAAACAACCAGAAACATTCACAAAGTTCTATTCCCAAACTCTCTGACCTGCTTTCATCTGTACCCACAT
>SJYV01001357.1:1758-34691 GCA_006410875.1 Neotragus pygmaeus | reverse complement strand
GGTTGCCAAGTAGTCTTCCAGGGGATCTTCCTGACCCAGAGATGGAACTCGCATCTGCTATGGCTCCTTCATTGCAGGTGGATACTTTACCGCTGATCCTAAATATATCTTATGTAAAAGAAACCCTCTTTAATTATGATGATTCCTAACCAGTGAAAAGTAAAGATGGAGAAGCCCAGCAAGCAAGATTTCCTATTAAAAGGGGGCTGGGGTGGGGGCTGGGGAGAACCTTTCTGCCAATAGATGAAAAGAAGACTCTCAAATCAAATAGACACAGAAAAACTCGCTTTCAAGTGCCCTGCGATATCACGCAATCTATAGATAACGTGAGGTATTCAGATCCGCTGCAGAGTGTAATTGAAAATAAAATAGACATTAAATGCATACAGGCACATCTTTAAATCTTGCATCCTAAAAGCTTCTTGTGAAACGAAAGATAAGGCTTCTTCTTTCCTAGGAAAGTGTAAGCTTTTAAAATCCAGTTGATCCTCTGGGGGCAGGGGTTACACAGTGCAGGTTCAGCCACCTCCCCGATTATCAGATGCTGATTTGCATAGCAGATATTAATGAATAAGCATTGTTTTGACTGCAACTTTGACTATAACCTGCTGATTTAATGACTCACAGTAAGTTTAGGGAGTGCAGGCTGCAGTCTTAATTACGCAAACGTGGCTGTGCTCCTGATATTAATAACAGCTAGCATAAATATCAGGACTTGACAGAACTATGGAATTAAAGCAGGAAAGGCAGTCAAGTCAGTGGGCCCAAAGGACCCTGTAAATGGGAAAATGATTCCTGATTTCACTACTTTACCAAAATCTGTTTCTATAGTAAACAATACTGCTGTTTGCTTTTTTTTTTTTTTTTTTTTTTTANTAAAGCAGGAAAGGCAGTCAAGTCAGTGGGCCCAAAGGACCCTGTAAATGGGAAAATGATTCCTGATTTCACTACTTTACCAAAATCTGTTTCTATAGTAAACAATACTGCTGTTTGCTTTTTTTTTTTTTTTTTTTAATGTTCAAGGTGGAGTGAAGGTGCTGGTACTCACAACGACCAGGCTTAGTGTTTGCAGGTGATGGGAAGAAACGTGCTGGCAGGAAAGAGGCTTCGTGCAGGGGCACTGTGAGAGTTGTTTAATTTGTCTTCCTTCCTGGACTGGCTCACAGGCGAGGGCTGCCAGAGAGAGGGACCAGGGCCCTTGAGAGCCTGCCTAGGCCATGTGTGTTGTGGGTCCGTGCATGGATGTGTGGCTCCGGGGGATGCCCTTGGGGTCCTATGTGCACTTTTGCAAGAGCATTCACATGTCTGCACCTGGGTGTACAGCGGGGGCTCGTGCTGCAAACCTCCCTCCTGTTCTGCATCTCCTCCTTAGTTCAGGAAGTAAGAAGGGCCTGTCGTGCCGGGCATCCCTTTTATTTGCCATAATTTGGCAGGTTGCTCTCTGTGAGGCTGCAGAACTGAAAAGACGCATCACTTTGATGAAGCCTCTGATGGGCGTCGGGTGCAGGGCACCATCCAGGTTAATTCTAGCCTCTAAGCCCCAAGTCGCTTTCTCTTCCAACCTCAGGGGTTTCGTCTGAGAGAGGGAAAAAGATTGTTTTTTAAGTGTAATTCACCGATCTGCAGGTTTTCTTTCCCTAAACTAACAACATTTGCAAAAGAGAACAGAATTCTAAACGAGGTTTAACATCCAGGCCCATGACCCGGGGGACATTTCTGGGGACACAGCCACCATGGGAAAACTACTGAAAAATCCTAGTGACCAAATTTTAATTAGCTGACAGACGAATTCAGTTTTGGGTTTTCAATCAGGGAAGCTATGATCACTTTCTGGGGAGCCCGTAACCGTGTGCGTGTGCGTGCGTGTGTGTGTGTGTGTGTGTGTAAATGGGAGGCCTTCAAGGAGTCTGGTTTCTGGTCTTGGTGTGGGGAGGGCTCAGCCCTGGCTTTGAGCAGAAATGTCCCATTGCTGTATTTTGGCATCCATGTCTGCCCTGGGCCTCAGCTCACAGTTCACAAGGCCTCCTCACAAACTCAGGATGCTCCCAGCACCTTATTGCTATGCTAATGCCCAGGGCTGCTTCAATTTGCAATTTCTCCCTGGAAATGGCATTCAGATTTCCGAGTTCCTTGGAGGGATGAGGGTGCCAGGAGACTGGTTTTGGTTTTGCTTTTGTTTTTTTTCCTGCGTTTGGTCAGACAGGTAAAATAAACTCAGTCCAGTGATCAAAGATCCCCTCTCTAAGGCCTTCTTTGGTCTGGACAGAAAAGCAGGCACGTTGCAAAGTTAAAATACTGATCAGACTGTTTGCAGAAGATCAGGAGGGGGCTGAGTGGGTGGGAAAGGCCAGATTCCTTTTACAAACTTGCTCTCAATTATTAATTTCCCATTCTTTGTCCACAATCTAGGAGACACATCCTCAACATCTTTACTAGCGTGGGGGAGACACCCCCTTTGCTTAATATAACCCCCTCTCTTTGCATTTGAAAATAAATGTAAAGTTTACCTTGGGAACAAATGATTAATGAAGTGTTTTCAACGCATCCCAGCTGTTCACCATAATAGAAGAATAATTTGATGTTTGGGGTCCTTAAACCATTTGATGGCAATTGATTTTTTTTTTTTTTGAGGGGCTATGGGGGTAGAGTGATTAAAGGGTTAATATTCAAATCAAAAATTTGCAAGGCCTGCATAATGGGAGCGCCACCCTCATAACAATAGGAATTTTTAACAATATCCAGCCTTGTTAGCAAGAGAGTTACATGCATTGAGGGCAATCAGTGTGTCTTGTCAGTTTCTTTTTATCTACCATCTCCAACCGCCGAGGAGCCGAAATGAAGCACTTTGGAATTATCAATTTCAGCCACATTTGCATAACAAAGCCCCCGAGGAAGAGGCATGATAAATGTGAAGGACCCCTCTTGGAAAAGGAACTGTCAACCGCGCCCCGAAAGATTCTCCGACCAAGCGCATTCTCCGGGACTGCAGTCAGCGAAAATAAAATGAAAGCATTAAAGAAAGTCATTCTCTCAGAGAGAAAAATCTCCCCCTCTGCACAGAGAGAACTGGATGAAATGACATTATGCATATGAAAATGTCCAGAAAGATGTTTGATTTATGTATGCATTAGATGCAAATTCCATTACGGCGCGCGCGCTGTTGTGCGATTTGGCGCTGAACACATCAGCGCCCTGATCAGATCTGATCTCATTAATTCCGACAAGGAGAGAGAGAGGGAATTGAGAAGAATTTATGGCCTGGACACTTGAAAGAAGTAAATTGTAATTCTGTTTAAAGCTGTAGCGAACCTTTTAAACACCTTTTATTATAGGAAAGAAGCACTCACTTTTATAAGACTGTAAGGACTTACTTAATCTTGTACGGGGGGGTTTCTGGTTCTCATTTAGGAAGGGAAAAAAATCTGTGACCTTGTTTAGAGGAAAGAAAAAAAAAAAGGAAAATGCCTATCTTAGACCAAAATTCAAGGAGAACGTCACAATAGTAGGATCAAAGGAGAAACAGTGCCTCTGTGAAGAATGGTGTAAACGCTGGACTTTTTAAGAATCATGTTTTAGTTTTGTTTTTTGGTATTTTTCAGTGGCTTAATATTTTCAAAGAAAATAGCAGATGGTGAATGAATATATATTTCTTTAATGCGACTGGGCGGCAGATTTACCTTTTAAAATGTCTTTAATTGCATCGCAGATAAAAGTATTACTAAAAACACATGGGGAGAGCATCCTTTGAAAGCTTCACTTTCACTGCTTTAGAAACACAGTCCATTTCAGACCAAAATTAATAATAGTAGTAATAATAATTGCCGAAACAGTTTTAAGAGGAAATAATATTTCCGTGGGGAAAATCCCAGATTGTTTGTTACTAGCAAAAAATGATTCTTATCTTTCTTTTTCTCCCCGAACCAGATTTTAATAAATTGTTTCCTCCTTTCAGGAGTGATAATCACCCTTCACGGGTGAGGTGTCCTGTATTTACTTGATAGTGAGTGTAAAACCAAAAGTGTCTCAATATGTTATTGCAGGAAGGAATCATGTCCCTCCCCAGTATTCATGACCCCCTGGGGTGCAGCTTTGCCTGCAAGAGTTGCTTTTCCCCGCGCATCTTTCATCTTCCTGAGCTATGATTAACTGTCTTCCCAGGGCCGGAGGTGGGGGCAGAGACTGGATTTGGAAAACCTTAGTTACCGATCATGTTTGATTTGAGATGGAAATGAAGATATGGAGGCGGCGCCCTCCTCCAGTGCAGCCTCCAGCTTCCAGGGGGGCAATCCTCTCCCACCGAAGTCATGCTCCGAGTTTAGCAAATGTTTATCCAAATGGATGCGGCAAACTTACATGGAAACGCAGATAAAACAGCGACTCGGAGGGCAGTGTTTCAGAACCAGGTGAACCTGTTTAAATATCACATTTTGTCAGAGGCTAATCCCCAGGTCGGTCTTCCTTTCCACCCAGACCATAAAAGTATCTCGCATGTGCCGTAGATATCATTATAGATGGGACGCTCACCTTCCTTACATTATGCGTCTGCGTTCCTGTCCACCCGTGCTGTATGTTTTTAAGGACACAGGGAACGCGTGGTGCTTATTGGCTTGCCCACATCCCAACGTGGAACACCGGCAAATCAGGAAAATAATTGGGTTTTCCTTTGAGAAGAGAGAGAGGGGCGAAAAAATTCTTCTTCCTGTGATGTTTTAAAAATTCAGAATTTCCTCATTTATCTCCATGATAGCTCTAACCACACAGTTGAAAGGTATATTTAGGCTGCAGAGATTGTATTTGAGAATGTGGAATTTCAAGTCCTCTCACTTGCGGGACTTGAAAGAATTGTGCACATTTTGAATAGGATTGTCTGCAAGTAAAGGGAAAAAAAAACTTACCTTGGCATTATGTGAGTGAGATTTTTTTTTTCTTTCCCAAGGCGTTTTAACGTGTCTGGGTATGTGTGAAGGCATGCATTGAAAAGGGATCCAGCTTGTTCGCCTTCAATTAAATCATCTTTGAAATATACAGGGAAGGAAATGTACATAATATATTTCACAAATAATAAGGGGTGGGGCTTTCTCATATTTTCACACAGTCAGCCAGACCTTACACATCTCTCTCTCTCCTCTCTCTCTCTCTCTCTCTCTCTCTCACACGCACACACACACACACACACACACACACACACAGGATGAATGGGTAAGGCTTGGTGATTAAGGTCAAGCTGTTTGTTCATTTCTGCCCTGGCTAATGGGATTGAATTGGAACAATACCTTTGAACTCACTGGCTCTGATCTGCATACTAATTGAACTCACGTCCTTGACAATGACCTTTACTAACCATCCACCCATTCCAGGCCCTGCTCAAAAGTTGCTATCAAAATTCAGCCACAACAACAAAAAGTCCCTTTATAAAGAACTCCTTCCGCAGTGTGCTACTCCCTAGCTCCCCCTGCGAGATTCTCTAAGAAATAAAAAGTATTTGTCCAGGACTGGAAAACAGATTCAGGGAGGAAGGCTCAAGCTTCTGATCCAGTCACCTCAAGAGCAAGGAGGAAGGAATTCAGTTTCCAGAACTTACTCCTGGGCTTGTCACCTTTGATCCTAAAACAAAAACCTGTGATAAGAGTTTCCCTGAAAGGTGTATTCCCAAATCATCAACGAGTTTTTGGAAATCTGCACATAGACCAGGTGCTTTATTTTAAATTCAGGGATTTTTGTTCATCCAGGATTTGTGTGCATTTATTTTGATTTTTTCAGACGTTACACGCTTACTTCTGTTAATTACTGAATTTGGGGCATTCTTTTAAATTTCCACCCAAAGTGCTTGCCTCGCTTGTCTCATTCTAACCCAGCCCTGCCAGGTGTTTTTATAGGATCTCTTCCATATTTCTAAAGATAGTCTGGGGGACAGAAATTAGAAAACTAGAAAGAGTATAATTATCCCCCAATGTATACATATTTGTTTAAAAATTTTAATGGGCATGAGAAGAAGGTGAAAGTCTCATATTCTACGAAAGCTGTCCTGTGTCTCAGTGAGATGGAGAAATGCTTTCACATAGACACAAACAAACGTGCAAAGATATCAATGCCCAAAGTCACGCTTTTAAAAACTGTGCATTGCAGCAATGAGTTAACCAGGAGCCAGAAGACACCAGGTTTCCATTAATAAGCCAAAGTTACATTCTTGGCGTGGCCTTGAAAAGAAAACGACATCTCTTTCATGGAGAAAATGTTATCAAAGGAATTTATTAAAAGCAACGATCATATCAGTCCAAAAGCAACTATTCGAGCAAAATAAAAACATAAGACATCTTCTCCCATCTTAACTCATTGATTATTTGTAACTGCAGAATTTCCTTGAAATTTGCCTGATGGGTATGTTGGCAGAGGCCACCGCACTGGGCCAAGAACCGGACACATCTTATTGCTGGAATAAGTGATCAACTAAAACCCCAAAACCCCTGGACCAGGCTCGTATAGACAGCTTTACCTCAGCCCACCTTGCTGATAGCAAAAGAAAGCAGGTGCACGACCAAAGGGCCACCTGCTTCTATTATCACCACGTCTGTCATCTAACATCCTGCCTTCATCTTCCCAGAACACAGAGGCCAGATTCAGGTCCTTTGCAGCCCGCAGCAGCCACAAGTCATGACACCGTGGTACCGAGGACCACGGATACTCTTAGCTCTCACACTTCTCCATTTCACTTTTCCAGGAACACGTGGTTCTAAAAGAGACAAGAGGAAGAAGCAGACTGTCTGTACTTTGTCATGAATTTCAATGACCGAAAAACTTTTGCATTTTTTTCCCTTTTTCCAGAGTAAAAATTGGCATTCCTCCAGGACTTAAGAATGTGGGTAATGCAGAGAATGACAGTAAGATAGAGGGGAGTGTGTGTGTGTGTGTGTGTGTGTGTGTGTGTGTGTGAAAACCGCTCAGAACAACCAGCTTCAGATAGGCCTGGCTGGGCTTTAAGCCTCACAGCAAAGCTCCTGGTGACACGGGTAAGAAAGAGCATTTTGTCTTAATGTGGAGCAAATGTTCTGACAGGTTCCACGGTGTTCCTGGGAGCTGACATGTCACAAAAGTGACTCTCAGCGTCCCAGAGTTATGAGCACATACTGGGAAGCCAGTTGACACTCCCAAACTTGCTGCACAAAAAAAAAACGGTGACAGGGGGGTGGGGGGGGGCTTGGAGAAGATATCAAGAATCAGTTTGCAATTGGAAACTACAAGAGAATTTTTTTCCCTCCTTTCAGATACACAGAATACTTCCCAAACGGGAGCATAACTTTTTTTTTTTTTTTTGAAATGTGCAACTGTGTGAAACTTCTCTGGTTTCAGATTTACACAGAAATCTGGAACCATCTTGTTTTTATCCAAACAAATTCAAACTGAAGAACCTCTTCTCTAAGCTGGGAGCATATTTGCACCAAGAAACGACGTTTCCTAATTCTTTAACCTACAAGCGTTTGGGACCCGTTGAGCTTACTAACTGCAGAAGCCAGCGACATGCTGTGTCATTTTTATCCAGGCTGACTCTTAGCCTTCACTGTCCTGGGAACAAGGTGAGAGATTTAAAAAAAAAAAAAAAAACACGCATGATACCTATTCTGTGCTCTTAAAGAGCTGTTTTGGATTTTTGAGGAGCCTGGTACCTAATTGGGGCAGGATGAATGTTTAGCCAATAAGTAAGTAAATCAAACTAGAACACTCATTCCAGAAGAAGTTCAAAGGTCAGAGGAAGCTGGAATGGTGAAAAGTAGCCGTGCTAAGCACAGCAACAGGCAATTTACAAGGCAGTTTGCATCCAGCCCTCTGCACAGTCCTGCATGTTGGCAGGAAACACAAAGATGAAGTCCCTGTCCTGGTGGGCTTCTGTTCGGTGTGCGCTGGGGGGTAGCTTAGGTCCACCGCACCCCGTGATGATACATGCCAGGGCGTAAGGTGAATCATGAGAGAGACGTGAACTCCCACGGAATGCGAGTGCACCGTGTTAGTGTTCCGAGTACAGTGGTTAAGGAAGCTCTCATCTGATTGGTGACATTTCAGTAAGCACACAAAGAAACAAGAGGAGAAGCCACATGTCCCTCTGGGGGGAAAGAAGTTCAAGAAGAGGAAAGAGCAGGTTCAAAACTCCAGGGGACAGAGACCTCCTGGCACATTCAGGAAGAGGAGGGGAGGTGTTGGGAGCAGAACAATCAAATATGGGAGCAGCGGCGGAGGGGGGGGATCACGCAGAACCTCAAAGATGCAAAGTCAGCAGAGGGCTTTTGAGCACGGGAATGTCACGCTCAGAGGGTAATGACGCAGCCCTCTTCTCAAAGCGCTGGGGGAGGTTAAACATCAAAATGCAGGCACGCATCAGCTCACCAGGGCCCAAGCACAAGCCCCAGTTTAAACTCACACATGAATGTAACCTGCACAGGTTGAATGGAGAGCTCTAGTTTCAGAAATCCAAGTTTGTTCACCTTACAAAAAGATACTAAGTGCAGCAAGATGGATGGACCTAAAGATGATCACACTAGGTCAAAGACAAACGTCCTATGACGTCACTTATATGTGGAAGCTAAAAACGTGATTCAAGTGAACTTATTTACAAACCAGAAATAGTTCACAGACGTAGAAAACAAACTGATGGTTACCAAAGCGGAAAGGGAGAGGGGAGGGACAAATTAGGAGTCTGGGCTTAAAACATACATACTACTGCATAGAAAACAGATAACTGATAAGGACCTACTGTATAGCACAGGGAACTCTGCTCAATATCCTGTAACAACCTATAGGGGAAGAAAACACACATGAGAATGCAGAATGACTTTGCTGTACACCCCAAACTAACCCAACCCTGTAAATCAGCTCTACTTCAATAGAAAATTTTTAAAAGCACGGGAGGGGCAAAATAAACAGGGGTCTCTTCTGGGTTTTCTTTCTTTTTTTTTTTGACTCTCCTGTGTTATGTATCTGTGCATTTTCTGATCTATGATTGTGGTTTTTAAAATCCATTAGTGAAGCGGAGAAAGGAGAAGAAAAAGCTTCAGGGATTCTCCTTTGTCCTGTGTGAGAGTCACTCTAAAGATCTCCTCCCTGTTCTCCCCTAAACAGTGGGACTCCTCCTAGGAATTCTGGCTCCTGGATCGGGGGATCCCTGCTCCTTCTTGAAAAGCTGCCCAAAGTTCTGCCTCTCACGCTCTCCTTAAACTAAATTGGCCCTCAATTTTCTATTCTGTGAAACGGGAGCTCCATTATAGATGCTGGCTACCTCCAGGCTGGCAGGAGCATGCAGTGGAAATCATGAATGTGAAAGTGCTTTGCCAGATATAACTGCAATTATAGTTACAAAATTAGATATAATTTTTATTAAGTTTTTCTAAAAAACAGGCAAAAATAATGAAGGAAACTAAACAAGAAGAAAAGTAAACAAACAGACTAGACTTTCTACCCTGATAAATATAGAGAGAAACACATAAAAATAGGTCTACTTCATAATGTAAAATTTAAATATATACACACACAAAAACGACAATAATTATGGATCATTTTACTCCTCAGAGAAAAGCAAAAGTAACATTTCATTGTATTTCCTTCCAGTTTTTAATCTATGTTTAGAACAAAAGTATAAGTATTTAAATTAATATTTATGTGTATTTATATCATTATTAATATACATGTGTATTAATATGACATAGCAGTGGCTATGTTATGAAACATTAGCCATAGTTGTAAGTCATATCATAGTCATAATTTACAACTTTACAAAGCCATAGTTCTTACAATATATAAAATAATTACAAATTATTTGATATAGTCATGTAAATATGCTTACATGTATACTTATAAATCCAATCCAGATTTGTATCATTAACTATATTACTATAAAAATTAGTACCAATTTTAATTTTTTTAATGTTAATCACATATATTGTTTAAAAATCAGCAGTACCAAACAAAAGCTCCCCTGTTCTCTATAATTTTTCCTCCAAAAGGAAATAGTTCTTCTCATTAATCAGTGGCATGTACTGTGCATTCCATATCAATAGATATACAGAGTTGCTTCTTTCATTTTAGTGGTTGTATGGTATTGCATTGTAAAGATATTTTATATTTCATTTAATCTACAAATCTAATCAATCACTACTCCAAACAAAGCCACAAAAATCATATTTTTGTGAATATGTGTCAATGCACCTAAAAGGTAAGTGGCTAAAGTGAAACTTCCAGCTCAAAAAGTATGAATCATGTTAAGTTCAATACATACAGCCCGTTTGTCCCTCGGAGAGGATGCACCAATTTACCACTCACAAGGATCACTCACGCACAGTTCTCTTCATTCTCATTTGAATTTTGCCTTTTGTTTATTATGAACAAATTGAGAAGCTATGTTTAATAGTCACATGTGTTTCCTTTTCTTAAGAATTATCTACTAATCTTCTTTCTCCACTTTTTTCATTGAATGGTTCTTTTACATTAAAGATTTGCAGGAGCTCTTTATATATTAAGGAAATTAGTCTAAGATATATCACAGGTGATTAAAACTTGAATTTCAAATTTACAAAAAGTACAATGTATCCATTTTTACCTTTAAGGCTTCTGGATTTTGTGTCTTTCCTAATTCTGGAATTACTGATAGAGGGGAAAGACAAAAAACAGAGTGAAGAATAGCATTAGGTAGCAGGGCAGCTCAGGAAGAACTGAGGCAGGGAAAGGGGAGAGGGTGGGAGTGACCGGGGGAACTGGCAAGCGGAAGCGTGATGCGGGACTGGCTGGATGGGAGAAGACCAAGAATGATCTGTCGGAAGAATGGTTTTGTTTCATCAAGGAACTCTGAGAGCACCACGACGGTATGCCTGAGGGATGGGCAGGTGGGCAGGATACCTGTGCCCAAGGAAGTGGTGCTGGTGGTCTGGACAAGGGTGATGCAGTTCAGGTGGAGAAGGGCATGTAGACCTGGGGCCCCTGTCCTGGGGACCGAACGTGAGGAATCTGCCACAAAACAATGCCAGATGGATGGGGGTCACATGTTAAGGCAGCAGGAGAAGCTGGAGGCGAAAGGCAGCAAAGAGTTCACTTTTGGACATGACCATCTGAAAGTTCCCTTGAGAAATCCACAGGAGTTCATATCAAGAAGCAGTTGTCCAGAGGAGGGTGCTCTTTGGAAGACAGGCAGGTACACTTAGGTACCTGGAGAAATTCCCCGATCTTCCCCACTCACAGTTTTCTCCTTGAGAAAGTCATTTCCTAGGCAGGTTGATAAGAAGTCCGGGTTCCCGGAGGAGGAGAAAGGGGTCTGGGGCTCACAAGGAGGAGATAGGGGTCTGGAATTCTCAAGGAGGAGGAAAGAACAAACTTTTTTTTTTTCCCTCTACATTCCTTAGTCTTAGTCACATAAAAAGTTTTTTTCTTTAAGCCTGGAACTGATGATTATACAATACACAACTCAGTTTAAACTCTGTACTAAGGAGTATATAACAACAATGTATCCTGCTTGAGGACAGTTTCTCTTCCTGAAAACCTTCTGGCTAATCCTGTTATCTTAAAAGGTAAATTATGGGAGGAGGGGGTCTAGTAAGATCTTTACAACCTTGAGACCTTCTTTTGATTTACTGTAATAGCTAATTAAAGTATATGACTCCCTTGCTAACACTGGCAGGAGGGCACTCTCCGGCCCCCTTCCGAGGCCTATGTCAGAAGCGCTCTCTGTCTCTTTTCATACTTTAATAAAACTCTGCTAGGTAAAAGCTCTTGAGTGATCAAGCCTGGTCTCTGGTCCCGAAGCTACATCTTCGTCTTTGGAGATCAAGAAACTGACGCCATTCACTGTAAGCTATCCTCCTCTGTGAAATGAAACAAAAAACTCCAAAGGAGATGATGTAAAAGCTGTAGCATAGGGCTCAGGAGCACACAGTGAGTGTGTGCGTGCCAAGTCGATTCAGGCACGTCTGGTACTCTTTGCAGCCCCCGTGGACTGCAGCCCGCCAGGCCCCTCTGTCCATGGCATTCTCCAGGCAAGAATACTGGAGTGGGTTGCCATGCCTGCCTCCAGGGGGTCTTCCAGACCCAGGGATCAAACCCATGGTTCCTGCATTGCAAGTAGATTCCTTACCACTGAGCCATCAGGGAAGCCCAGTGGCACGTAGTATGTGCTTGAAATAAGGCCCTATCTCTTCCCCTTCCTCCTCCCAGAATTAAATACACCATTCATGATGCAGATGGGGTTTTTTGTTCGCTTGTTTCTTTATTTTTTGACCATTTTCAGGATCTTAGTGCTCTGACCAGGGGTTGAAACTCTGCCCCTGCAGTGGAAGCATGGAGTTCTAACCACTGGACCACCAGGGAATTTTTTTTTTCAAGTGGCTTATTTTTTAATTGAAAGATAATTGCTTTATAGAATTTTGTTGTTTTCTGTCAAACCTCAACATGAATCAGCCATAGGTGGTTCTTTTATACCAACAAATGTTCATGTATGAGTCTACGAGGCCTGCCATAAAGTACTGCAGACTGGGGAGCTTAAACAGCAAGTTTACTTTCTCACAATTCTGTAAGCCAGAATTCAGGATGTAGGTGCTGGGTCAGGGAGGGTGGGTGGAGGAGGTTCCCTCTTTCATGCTGAGATCTCTCTCGTTGGCTTGTGGATGGCCGTCTTCTCCCTGCATCTTCACATCACACTCCTTCTGCACTGGTCTGTGCCCAGCGTTCCCCTTCGTATCCTGCACCAGTCCTATGGGATTACCTCTCACCCTAATGACCTCACATTACCTTCATCACCTCTGTAAAGACCCCATCTCCCAGTGCAGTCACAGTCTGAGGACTCGGACATCAACACGCAGAGGTGGAGGACACAGTTCCACACCGTGTACTTGGGAAGTTTCAGGCTCTCTGCGGGGCCCTGAGAACACAGGGGTGAGTGGGACTGCGTCCTTGCCGTCGGGAGCACAGGGTCCAGTGAGGAATGAGTGGCCAAGCTCGGGATCAAGTGGTCATTCGTCAGTCAAGAGAGAGCTGGGCATGCCGGCAGGGCAAGTCTGCGTGTGAAAGGCCTGGGAATGAAGCAAAGGGCGAGTGTTTGCACTCTCCTGGGGAGATGGCACATTGACTGCAAGGAATGTATATTGCAGAAGTGATATATTGACTATATATTGACTGCAAGGTGTGAATGCTATTTTTTTTTCACTCTCATCAAAACATAACCCCCAAAGCATTTTCACATCAACGATAGCATTCAACCATCTGAAGGGCCCAGGAGGAAGGCAAAGTGGGATTCACTTTCCCGCTTTCATATCTAAGGAAACTGAGCCACAGACAGGTGCTGTGATACGGGTAATAAGAGGTGGAAATCCTTCCGAGGGACACTAAGAAAAGCCGTTCTGAAAACAACCAGACCCACACAGATGAGAGTGTTTCTGTCAAACTGTGAAAGAGGTTAAAGCCCGCTGGCTCTTTGCAGTTGCCCCTGCCTCTATCCCTGGCCCCTGCCCACTGCTGCCACCATCAGGGCAGGAGCGATGCCAGCCGGTCACAGAGGCAGGACCCTCTATCACCGACCAGTTCCTTAAGGCCCCTCTTATGGCCTCATAAAGTCACTGGAAGACAAAGAAGGTGCAATTAACCAGTAATGACCAGGACACATAATGCGATGTTACAGGCTCAGGCCTTGACCCTCTAGTTGCCTATTAGGAGACGGCTAAAGACAGATAAACAGATCGTTATGGCTCCTGTAAACCTCAGAAGTTAATTCGAAACATTCTTGTTCATCATGCTTCTGTTCTGCCTCTTCCATTCATAAAACGGGATGAAGTGTCACACATGACCTGGGTCTTATTTCGACCATCTTTTCCGGGCAAAAATATTGAGGTCTTAGGTTATCAGTATCAGCAGGGAAACTCAAGAAGTTCCCCTGGATTTTGTCCCTGACCTGTTAGCTCTGCAAGAAAGATAGCTTCTCTACCCCTCCCATCCACTTCTCCAACTCAGGTCCTACAAGTCAGGGGCCCCTGGATGTAATTCCTGATTGGATAATGGTGAAGGTGTCCTCCTCCGGATGAGCAAGTGAGTGTGTTTATGTGTGCCCGTCTATGTGGATACACTCACAAGCCCATTTGCTTATGTGTGTAACAGAGAGAGGTCCAGTTAAACAAGTAGAGAGGTAAATACTGAGAGATGAGAAAATCCCAAGACTGTTCCAGGGCCTCTGATACCCAGAGAGCAAATGAGAATATCCACTGTGTTTTCCCCAGTAAATAATTCTTGCTTGTCTCCTCTAAGCATGGACGCTACAGAATTACATTCTATTTGGAAGAAGAAAAGAGAGTAAAGGTGCAAACAAATAAAAGAACCGAAACGTTTTTGTTGGCAGGAAGTGCTAGGAGGGAAGTGACGCAGGGTGGTTTGCTAGAGTGCGTTGTTGAGATGGATTTGGGGACTGGGGAGCAGCGGCTTTGGGAGGGGCAGAGACCCCAGCACCAAGGAGGATCTTGGCAAGTGGAGATCAGGGGTCAGCGCTCTGGGCTGGGGGCCACAAGTGCACTGGCCTTAAGGCAAGAACAAGCTGGGAATGTCAAGCCTTCAAATTATTTTTCTTTTTTTGTCTTCCCCAGCTTTTATCATTTTTTTGCTGTTGTTCCTGTTGGTGATTAGCCTGATCTGTTCTTTGCCGCATAGAATAAAAAAGTCCCGTGGCCAAATTGGGGCCATTGGATGGAAGAGAGCCAAGGACAACTCTGGAACAGACCTAGGTCAGCGTCGGAACCCAGGACTCCGCTTCCATACCTTTGACAGAGCCTCGAAGTGCCGGACTTGCTGTCAAGATTCTTCTGAGACCTGTTAAATGAAGCTCCCGCTTTCCATCGCTAAAGTTCTGAGTTCATTCCGGTCTCTTCTCTCCTGCTTGGCAGAAACTGAGCAATCAGCCGTCAGACAGGGAGAGAGACTCAGACAAATTAAGAGAAAAGTAATCTCAGGACATATAGGAGGCACCCGTGACTGACAGGAGGGTGTCCGCCCCTGAGCTGGTGCTTGGGGAGTCAACCTCGTGTCCGTCAGGAGGTGACAGAGTCTGCCTCCCACGCATCTCACCGGCTGACATGCCTGGGCTGAGACACTTTGGAGGGAATACTGCCTCACCCTCAAGGCTGCTGGGAATATCTCGAACTTGAGCCAGCATCCCAGCAGATGTAGGCAATGCCTAGACACTCAGAAGACAGCAGGATGCAGCCTCCGCTACGTGCTAGGGTCTGTCCAGGCTCTGCCCAGGGCTCCAAGAGCTGACAAGGATCCAGAATGGATGGAAACTCTAAGAGTATCTCCAAAGAGAACACCCTAGCTGACAGTTTGCAACATGTTCTGAAATTGCAGACAAACCTTTGGGTTTTGGGGCTTAGAAGCATCCTAGGACCTGGGAGAAAAGGTCTGGTTTTCAACAGATGACCCGAGGTCTGTGATCTCCAAAACATTAAGAGCACCTGTAGACACTGCTTCCTTTGCTGGTCAAGACAGCCCCATCCTCTCCCCTAGAGATGCTCCTTATGGTCCAAGACCAATTCTGTCCATGAAACTCTTCCTGACAACCCCACTCTTTCTTCTCTGTGTGGTCCTTGGACCTGGCACATAGCCCTCTAGTCCAGAGAGTGACCCCTCAGTGACCCCAGTGATGTCTGGTTTGCATCTCCATCCCCAGGGCCAGCTCGCTCCTTACACACGCTATGAGCTCAGTAAACCGATCCAAGACCGAATGAATGCAATGGTGCTTCCACAGAGACGCCGCTTGGGTGAGCCACCCTGAACCTGCCTGTCCTCGTCATGAGACAGCAGAATAGAGGCTGAGATGTGGTGGCTGATCTGCAGTTCTTCCCGGAATTTGGAGAGCAGCCAAAGGCCTGTCCCCGGGTGAGCCATCCGCCCTGGATCGCCAGCGCGATGAGCGCTCTATGCAAATCAAGGAAATGGCATGACAGTCATGCTCCTTAAAAGTCAAATTCCCACATTCGATTATAAATTAGCATTAGATTATCGGGGAGGTGGTGGGAGGTGTCATCTGGGTGAATTGCACTGGCGTTAACTGAATCCCATCCTAGCAAAATGCAGTTCCCCGTCATCTTTAATGTTTGAGTGGACAAGTCCAGGGGCCATTGGCCTTGGTTATCATCACCCATAAATATGTACATCACCACCTGCATTTCCTCGCTGTGCTAGAGTGCACTGTTGGCTGCAGTTCTTTGCCCTTCCTCCTTCCACGGCTTCATCAAGGGTAGGATGGATCTCTCTGCCTCTGACTTTGGTCTGGCCATCAGATTTGTTTTGGCCAACATTCTAGGAGCAGAAGTGACACTGTGTCCATGCCGAGTCTGGGCCCCAGGGACCCTGTGTGTTTGTACCTGTCCTTTTACTCTTCCGCCGCTACCAAGAGCGAACCATATGTACCTTGGAGGAAAGAAGCAGAGCTGTCCCAGTCAACAGATGCATAAGCAGTAAACACTTGTAAAGTTTTTGCGGTTGCTTGTTGCTTAGCTGCAACAACTAACTGATACATCCCTGAATTACATTTTGGTATGCATGCTAAGTTGCTTCAGTCATGTCCAATTCTTTGTGACCCTGTGGACTGTAGCCCACCAGACTCGTCTGTCCATGGGATTCTCCAGGCAAGAATACTGGAGTAGGTTGCTATGCCCTCCTCCAGGGGATCTTCCCAACCCAGGGATCGAACCTGTGTCTCATGTCTCCTGTATTGGCAGGTGGGTTCTATACCACTAATACCATCTGGAAAGCCCAACTTTTTTTTTCTTTCTTTTTTTTTTTTTACTGATGTATAACAAATTAGCATAAACTTAGAGGCTTAAAATCCTATAAATTAATTCCTCACAGTTTCCCTGGGTCAGGAACGAAGGCTCCTTTTTCACAGTCTCACCATGCTTATATCAAGGTGTTGGCTGAAGTAAGAATCTCATCTCAGGCTTGATGTTCTTTTCCAGGCCCACTGGTGGGTGGGAGAACTGGGTTCCTTCTGTTTGGGGAACTTTCATCAGAGTTTTGCCACATTCCCTCATCCATATTTTCCAGCACTATATGGAAACATATCAACAGGAGAATCTCTCTGCTTTTAAAAGTTCACCTGGCCAGGTCAGACCCATTCAGGATCATCTCCCTCCAGACTAACTTATAGTCAACTGATTGGGCATCTTAACTACACCTGCAAAATCTCTTCACCTCCCATGTGATCTGTCCTTGGGAGTGACATCCCTCATATTCAAAAGGATGGATTATGCATATACCAGGGGCAGGAATTTGGGAAGGAGGCAGTTTAGAACACTGCCCACCACTATTCTCACTATGTAGAGTGATGTAGAACCCCGTCTCATTAACCAAGACTTTGTGAAAGTTTTATGTTTGAGGTCAAAGGGTATTTGAATCTCCAAAGGTAATTAATCTTCTCCTTTCATTTTTAAAAGATCTTCCCCCCTTTATCTTGTTCCATCAGAGTTTGACAGAAATTGAACATCGAGCATTTGTAGGCTGAAGGAAAGCTCAGTCGGCTCCGTCAGCACTGAAGCCCAGATGGTGCTAGATCTTAGCCAGAGTTTAAGGAAAAGGTCAACATGAAGAGATAACATGCCCCACCCAAAAAGCAGGTCTCAGTAAGTGTGGTTCCTGAAGCAGTGGGTCATACCACACACTGTTCTGGTGCTACAGTGCCCTGGACCCAACCAATACTAGCCTCGATGATTGTTGTTCAGTCGGTCGTGTCCAACTCTTTGCAACTCCATGGACTACAGAAGGCCAGGCTTCCCTATCCTTCACTGTTTATTGAAGTTTGCTCAAACCCATGTCCTTTGAGTTGGTAATCCCATCCAACTATCTTGTCCTCTGTCACCTCCTTCTCCTTCTGCCCACAATCTTTCCCAGCATCAGAGTCTTTTCCAAAGAACTGGTTCTTCGCATCAGGTGGCCAAAGGATTGGAGCTTCAGCTTCAGCATCAGTCCTTTCAATGAATAGTCAGCGTCATTTTCCTTAAGGATTGACTGGTTTGATCTCCTTGCAGTCCAAGAGACTCTCAAGAGTCTTCTCCAGCACCACGGTTTGAAAGCGTCAATTCTTCGGCGCTCAGCTTTCTTTATGGTCCAACTCACATCCGTACATGACTGCTAGAAACACCATAGCTTTGATTTGATGGACCTTTTCCGGCAAAGTGATGATGTCTCTCATCCACTCTAATGGCCATATAGAAAGTGAGCGATTCCTGATACCATGATATAACTGGCTTAGGAGTCAGAAAACTCCTGGTTCGATAACATTTTTGACCAGTTTCCCTAGACACACATATAATACAAACACACACACACACACACACACACACACACACACACGATGGAGTTCTAACATTGCTCTTATGAGCGCTGATGACTGTTCCTGGGTTTGAATGTTGACTACCTCTTCCTGACTTTGGGAAATTCATTTAACCTCTCTGCCTTTCAGTTTTCCTATTTATAAAATAACAGCAGTAACAATAATAAGAACGAGAAGAAGATTGGCTACATAGTGTTCTGAGGATGAAAATAAATCATAGATGCGGGAAGACTAGCAGGGTCCTTAGCTCAGACACTTATCAGTGGCCAAGGTCAGATTTCCATCGTTCCTTCCCTCATTCTTTCTTTGATCACGTTGTCACACTCTGCTAGACACACAGGGAAAATGAAAGTGAAACAGGCACAATCCCTATCTTCAAAGAGATGAAGTCCAGTGGAGGAGACAGAACCAAAAGACTACTTGAAATTTTATCTGCCCCCAGAATGAAGAGGAAAAGAACTCAGAAGCTTAGAAAGACACAAGGAAGGTCAAGGAATAAGGATGAAGACTGGGGAGAGAAATGAGCTGAGAGGAGCTCTGTAATTCTGCTTCTGCCTCTCGGTGAGTGCTGGTCCTGCCCTTCTCAGGGAAGGTGACTTTACGGTAAGGGCGTGAGAGGTAAGTGAGCACCGACCTGTGAGGTCATCCAGAAAGCGGGTAAGGGGGAGAGCAGCTTTTCCAGCCCAGCCTCTGTTCCTGGAACCTCTTTGTTTATCACCGGCAGTACATAAACTGGAAATTTTAATGCGGGTTCAATTCAGATGCAAATGGCTCTGTCCAAGTGGTAAATGCAAGAGAAAGACCAGAGTGACAGCGGGCACATTAT
The DNA here is from genome assembly GCA_006410875.1 of Neotragus pygmaeus. Lineage (NCBI taxonomy): Eukaryota > Metazoa > Chordata > Mammalia > Artiodactyla > Bovidae > Neotragus > Neotragus pygmaeus. Next base: position 15,525 of record SJYV01001357.1, on the reverse strand, counting down.
TCCTTCCCGCCCCATTTCAGTGTTCTCTGAATCACAGCGATAGAAGTTTGGGGAGTGAGCTATCACCTTCTCGTGTGAGTAATGAGAGACCATCCTCCATACGTTTTCCCTGCGAGCTCGATGGCAAATCCAATTAGTTATCTCTGAGGACAACCCGTAAATATTATCAGGACGTAAAATATTGTGGGCATTTGGAAAGAAAATACAGTCATCTAAATATTGATGTTTTTCAACTGAGACTTGGAATTTTCCAGCATTTTGTAGCTTAAGAAGTAACTTGCTCAGCCTTCTTGGTTCAAAGATGAGATATAGTGGGTCTGGGAAGTTCAGTTTTTGGTTTTGTTTATTTGTTCATCTATCTATACATGAAATTAACAAGTCCAGAGACCCACCTCTCCACCAGGCCCCATGGAAGGGCTGGTCAATTAAAGACAAATAAGACATAAAGCCTGTGATTGAGGACTGCATGTCTGCTGCGAAAAATAGAGGAACTGACTATTTGCACTTGAGAGATGACTATAAAGACAGGTAAACCCAGGGCTCCAGGATGAACCGGCCTGAGCCTCCAATACCAGTCAGGTGTATCAAGGAAGGTTTCCTGGAAGAGGTCACAGCAGAAAGGAGTCCTGAAGACTGAACTCATCTGCTTCCATATGCTTGGCATCTACACATGCCTGGCACTAGACGGGTGTGCTCAACATATAGAAAGTATGAAGAAATGATCACTTAGGAGATTTAAGTAACTGGTTGCAAGGACTGTAACTCAAATGCCTCCAGGGGCTAAACCGATATCTTTAATGAGCAGAGATCAGAGGTCAGGTGCCAGGGAGGGGCAGGCACTGTGGCAGCCTGTGGAATGTACACCCCTATGAACAGGGTCAGTGGTTTCCGAGCATGTATATGGGCTCGGGGAGGCCAAAGCTCTCAGTTTATTCAATAGGAATTAAAAATCTACATTTGTCTTATGAAATCTCCTAGTTCGTATGTGTCAGCAACTGATTCCATTTTTTAACACCCTATGAGAGCTCAGCAACACAGATCTGTGGTCTATTTCTGGCTCAGGCAGGGGCTGCTAAATTGTGACTTCTAATTTATTAAGTCCTAGGAAACTTAACAGAAGTTTTGTCGGTATTTTTGAGTTTGATCTTCAGCAAAAGTTAATCGTAGAGATGGGAATTTTAAGGGGCCCAGAGGTTAATAAACATGTCCCTGTGTTTCATCATCCTTCTCAAGGAAAGAAACAAATGAAAGAGCCAAACAGCAGAGTGGAGGAAAGGATTCCAAGCAGAAGAAACTTCACCTGTGAAAGCCGGGCAGATGGGAGCCTAGCCATACAGAAAAGGCTGCGGACAAGAGAAGGGGGCGACAGAAGACGAGATGGTGGAGGGCACCATTGCCTCCATGGACATGAGTCTGAGCAAACTCTGGGAGATGGTGAAGGACAGGGAAGCCTGGTGAGCTGCAGTCCATGGGCTGGCAAAGAGCCGGACAGGACTGAACCACTGAGCAACAACAACTCAGATTACAGGTGCAAATGGATTACAGATTACAGATACAATCTGAGGCCAGAAAGAGAAAGGGATCCGGCCATGAGTCCTGACACCAGACCAGGGAGAGTAAACTGTACCCTAAAATTGATGCACAGTGATTTCAGCCAGTTTCCCAACCGTTCCGTGATTTTGTTTCCCCAGCTGTGGAATGGGGACAGTTGGGGTACCTGCATCACAGGCCTGTTCTGAGCACCCCAGGGCCTGAGACATGTGGAGCGCTCAGTCCTACATGGCCACCTACCTCTGCCCTGGTGCAGGCCTGGGCCATACCAGCCTGCCGCTGGACATAGAAGATAGCCAGGCAAGGGATAGCACTCCAGTTCCCAAGAATGCCACCTTCTCAGGGGCACTGGGGCCTCTGCCATGTTTTCCTTCACCCTGAGTTCCCAGTGAACAGGTGATGGAAAAAGGTTGCTCTGCCTTCGATGGGCTTCTCACTGGGATGATGAGCTGGAGGCCTGCAGAGAGAGGAGACGCAATCCGCTTCCTGCTCCAGTCACACTGGACGTTTTGATGCGTTATTTGGGGATTTGGATTTATGACTCAGATATCTGGGGCCCCCAGTGGCTTGGACTTGAAAGAAATCAACACCTACAGAGTTTTAACGGAGCCGAGTAGTCATGACAGACCAGGGACCACTTAGCTGCCAGCCCCTGTATCCAGGACCCTGACACATTCCAGCATCTTCAGGTCAACACCGAACAGCAGCTTGAGGATCTCCATTGCCCCGAGGAAGACACCGACGGTCCTGAAGTTCAGTGAGTTGCCGACAACACACAGCTTACTGCTGCCAACGCAGGCTGCTCTGCACTGCTCTTTCAGGATGCCAGGGTCCTGGCACCCTTAGCTAGCCTGTCCTGTGAAAGTTTGGGTGCAGAAGGTCTCCAATATAGAGTAGGAGGTGGGTGGAGACACACTCCCCCAGAGGAGACATCAGAGAATGCTGCCTTGCAGTGAAACCCACGCTCACCCCCCCTCCCCCAGCCCAGAACAACAGCTTTCACCCTTCCCCCCTAAATAAATAAATAAACCCAGAAGAAGAAAAGGAAAAAAAAAAGTTTCTGACTTTCTGTAACCTTTTCTTAGAGTTCAGNGCCTTGCAGTGAAACCCACGCTCACCCCCCCTCCCCCAGCCCAGAACAACAGCTTTCACCCTTCCCCCCTAAATAAATAAATAAACCCAGAAGAAGAAAAGGAAAAAAAAAAGTTTCTGACTTTCTGTAACCTTTTCTTAGAGTTCAGGTTATTTCTTTAATGCATTTGTCTGCTTTAAAATTGTCTCCTTAGCCTCTCAAGGGAAACCAATATAATACACCATCACATTTCTCACCGGAGAAAAAAGAACACTTACTCTTAATAGGTGGCAATTTTGCCAGATGTTATTGACATAGTAAGTGCGAAATTTCCGTGATACTCAATGCAGAGTGTAGCAGATTAGAGAACAATGAAGCACAGTGCAAAATGAAGTTTCAAAAGCCGCAGTGTCAAAGTCAGGGAAGGTGTGAAAAAATTACATCTTCGAAACACTATTAAGAGCAAGTTTACTAATTACTCTATCCGGCACAAATTTCAAAGTAAATTCCCCAAGACTAGGGAAAGTTTTGCAAGTGTTTTTTTTTTTTTTCCCCCCTCTCCCCACTTGTCAGCGTATCTTTCTTGGTGGCAGAGAGAGCAAGAGAGAGAGAGAGATGAGGAGGAGAGCAGGAAGGGAGGGGCGGGGCAGGGAGGAGCTGGGCTGGGTGGTGGGTTGTTTGTCTTCGGGAGCAGATAAAAGGCAGCTTGTGGCCTGGCTCTGCGGTGCCCACTGACCTGTCTCCTGGACACCCTCTGGCACATAGCAAAACCCTGTCCAGCACCAGATGATGAGTAGGTCAGACCCAGGGAGATGGGTACCAAATCCACCAAATCCATGGTACCCGAGTGAAGTACCCCCAAACCCATACCCCAAACTGATCTGGAGATGAGGAAACCCAGAGCGCAGCAACGACAGTCACACAGACCTGGGTCTCAGAAGCAGTTCCCCTGCATCTCACCCTGGCTCTTCCTCTGCAGGATGTCAGTCGATGCTACCTGTTTCCAACTGAAATCATAAACAAGCATCCAAAGTGTGAAACAGACAACAGACAGCAGAGCCATTCTGCTTGGAAGTGACACCGGGCAGACTGTTCAGGGCTCCAAAGTATCCCTTGCTCTCTGTGGCCCTGGTCTGTGGGGTCCTTGAGTGACCTCCACTGCTAACCCACATGTGAGCATGTGAACACGCATGCACATGCCCATGTGTGCACACAGCCACAGGCACATTTTCACACGGATGTAAGTGAGACGAAAGGGGCTCATGGAATTTAACAGGTCCTCGAAGAGATTTATGATTCTCCCCAAATGAACAAACATCAAACCTTCAATAAAAATGTAATGTTGATCCTGCTATAGACGTCCTAGTCACTCCTCTGACAAATGGACTTATTCACTGATATCCGGACTTAATAAAAACCACAGCTCCTGGGAATATACAGTCAGTACCAATTTATTTTTTTAATTAAACTTTTTTGTTTAGAGATTATTGCACATTCACATGCAGCGGTAAGAAGTAACTAAGAGAAATCCGGTGTACCCTCTACATGGCTTTGCCCGCAGGGACTGTGTTTTATGTCACTAGAAGATGGGTCAAACCAAAATCAGGAAATTGATACAATCTGCCCATCACATCCTTGTTTCTCCAGTTTTTCTCATTTGTATGTGTAAGTACATGTGTGTGTGTCCAACAGTTTTTTTTTTTTTTTTTAATGAAATACTCCTCAAAGGAGCAAAAGGCAAGTAAAAAGACTTCCACCTTTGGGGGAGAGAAGAGATAAAAGGTGGAAGGGCTGACCTGTGTTGTTCTGAACATGTTGGATCTAAAGCCAGCCTTGACCCCAACTGCAGTGGGGACCGAGCTGTGAGCGCTTCTGTGGGGACAGCTTCAAGGCTCTGCCCGGGGGTGCGAGCTGCCCGGGGGGCAAGCGGGTGCCTTACTGACCGAGAACTCAGATGCCACCGCCCCGCTTTATAGATGAGAACTATCGCCCTAGGTGTTGCTGGGAGGCAAACGGCGAGAAAGTGCAGGGAGAGAGTGGCCTTCATCTCCCCAACCCATGGTCTTGTAAATGGTGGTTGATGTGATTCCAGAGACTTCCCTCCATCAGACAGCAAGAACAGACACGCAAATGATACTGGGCAGTGCTGCCTTTGGGAGAAATTCTTCCCTCGGCACTTTGGGCTTAAATCCCAACAACCTAAAGGATCTTTTTATTCCCCTAAACTATTCCCAGCCCTTCAGACACACAGACCCAGGGTCCTTCAGTCACAGAATCTACTCTTCTGCTCCCTGGGTCACTAGATCAAGCCCCACAACTTCATCTCCTGGTGGGGACACTGAAGCCCCAAGAACAGATGGGGAATCCCACAGCCACCCCCAAAATTGAAGCCAAATGTATCTATGACATCCAGGATACAGCACCATGACCTCCAGCCATAGACGTGGTCAGAGGGTGGTTTGTACAAAAAATAACTTCTCTGAGCCCAGCTTTGCCATCTACATCAGAGATCAGCAAACCACATAATTAAAAAGACAGTTATATTTTAGCCTTTGTGGGTCATATGGTCTCTGTCCCAGATACTCCACTCTGGATTGTGCTTTGAAAGCAGCCAAAAATAATACATCAAAACTGGGAGTGGCCTGTGCTTCAGTTCAGTTCAGTTCAGTCGCTCAGTCGTGTCCAACTCTTCGTGACCTCATGGACTGCAGCACACCAGGCCTCCCTGTCCATCACCAACTCCCAGAGCTTACTTAAACTCATGTCCATTGAGTCGGTGATGTCATCCAACCATCTCATCCTCTGTCATCCCCTTCTTCTCCCACCTTCAATCTTTCCCAGCATTAAGGTCTTTCCAAATGAGTCAGCTCTTTGCATCAGATGGCCAAAGTAATGGAGTTTCAGCCTCAACATCAGTCTTTCCAATGAATATTCAGGGCTGATTTCCTTTAGTATGGACTGGTTGGATCTCCTTGCAGTCCAAGGGACTCTCAAGAGTCTTCTCCAANAGATGGCCAAAGTAATGGAGTTTCAGCCTCAACATCAGTCTTTCCAATGAATATTCAGGGCTGATTTCCTTTAGTATGGACTGGTTGGATCTCCTTGCAGTCCAAGGGACTCTCAAGAGTCTTCTCCAACACCACAGTTCAAGAGCATCAATTCTTCAGTGTTCAGCTTTGTTTACAGTCCAACTCTCACATCCATATATGACTACTGGAAAAACCATAGCCTTGACTAGACGGACCTTTGTTTGCATACTAATGTCTTTGCTTTTTAATATGCTATCTAGGTTGGTCATAACTTTTCTTCCAAGGAATAAGCTTCTTTTTATTTCATAGCTGCAGTCACCATCTGCAAGTAAACTTTAATTTTAAAAAAACAGGTAGGAGGCAAGATTCCTCTGAGGACCTGTCGCTTGGCCATTGTTGATCTATATGACCAGTAAATTCATAGTTCCCTCCCAGGGCTGTGATGATGCAAAACAGAGATGGTGAACTTGGAATTCTCTAGAAGCACAATGGACTCATAACTGGTGCTCAAGACACACTGGGTATTATGCTTTTTTACATGGTGGTTCAGATGGTAAAGAATCTACTTGCAATGAGGAGACTTCAGTTCAGTCTCTGAGTCGGGAAAGATCCTCTGGAGAAGGGCGTGGCAACCCACCGCAGTATTCTTGCCTGGAGAATCCCATGGACAGAGGAGCCTGGCAGCCTACAGTCCACAGGGTCACAGAGTTGGACACAACAGAGTGACTAACGCACACACATTCACATACACACATGGTATTCAGACACATAAGATGGTTCAATCCTAGCCTGAGGCAGTACTTGAATGATGCTCAGAGAAGGGTAAAGTATCCATCTTGATGCTGTCAGCAGAGACTTATGTGTGGGAAATAGGAATTCAGATCTTTTGGTAGATTTTGTGTTTAGGTTTCAAAGGGGCTCTTGACTCAGCAAAGGTAAAAACACATTTAGTTCTTGCCTGTTAATTAGCAATATTGTATCTGGAGGCCTAAAGACAGCTCCAGCTTACCAGAAGCAAGCTCAACCTCCCCTGACCCTGCAAGTCCAGATTCAAGCAGCAGCCAGAACAGGCCAGGCCTCAGAGGGCTACAGGGAGACCCCCACTTAGAGATGTGATCACTTAGCTGAGACATCCACAGAGATCAGAAGGATTCAGACATGGCACATGGCCAAGAGCAGAGAGAATGACAGGTGCAAAGGACCTGGGGCATGATACCAGCACATCTGAGACAAGGAGAAAAAGCCCAACCACTGTGAGCACTCCTCGTTCCAGCTGGGTCCCAGACCAAGGCAAGGCAGAGAAGTCTTCATGGAGGGGGTGACTTGAGCATTGAAAGATGCATAGTAATTTTCAGAAGGAAAAGCATTTCAAGAGCAGAGCAGAGAATTAAAAAATACAGACACCCATGAGAGGGTGGGTGTCATATAGAATTTCAAATATAGGAGAAATTTTAAGTGGGTGAATAAAATATGGCTGGAGAGCTCACAGAAGGAATTGTACCTCATCTTCCTTCATAGAATTCAAGAGTCAGTCATGCAGGGGACCTTCAGGTGCCAGGAAGAAAAGCACCCTTCTGTGGCAGAATAAGCCTCATTCTGCTGTGATTATTCATAGGCCTTTGTTTTCTTCACCGCAAAGACGGATGACTTTGGGAAAGATGTCTCTGAGATCATGTCTGGTCACAGCTTCGTGGAGGTACCAGAACTGTTTGCTGAGTGAGTCAATAAACATATGAACAAGGATATAAAGGCTCTACCTGGAAATCTCATTTTCTGTCACTAGATGTCAAAGCAAAACAAAAACACAAAAAATCTCCCCCAAACCCCAAGACAGCAACTTTGGTTTAATAATAAAACATGAGTTGTCCGGCCGTCGTTGGAAGAAGAAAATCTTTTGCACTCTCCTGTCTGTATTTGCATCGAGGTGTCCAGAGGGCTTGGCATTCTCTGCCCTGACTGGGGTCTCATTCCCAAGGGATCTTTCAACTCTGAACACACCAGCAGGTTCTTCCCTTAAGGGAATGTGGTATCCAGCTGAAGAGATCGCCTCGGCTCTCTCCATTAAGATGCACTGATCCTGTTCACTTCCTTCTGTATCTCTTGTCATAAACTGGGCTTACCTCTCTCTTAACTCATTTCTGAGCCAGAAGTCCCATTAGTTCAAGTTCACAACTCTGCTGAAACATGTGGGTCTCGGCCGCAACCTCAGAGATCCTGCATTAGTGGCTCAGTCATGTCTGACTCTTTGCAACCCCACGGACTGTAGCCCGCCAGGCTCCTCTGTCCATGGAGTTCTCCAGGCAAGAGTACTGGGGTGGGTTGCCATTTCCTTCTCCAGGGGATCTACCCGACCAGGGGTTGAACCCAGGTCTCCTGTATAGAGGTGATGGTGTGGCCCCAGCACCACTCCTTAAAGATGAACAGGTAGATTTGTATGGAAAACCTTGGGGTCTATCAGATGTGGGCATTTCACTTCCATGTGAAACCAGATTCTTCCTTGGGCACTTCCAACAAGCTGTCTACTGCCATGAGAACCCAAGAGTCAGATGTCCCAGCTGTGCCCAGGAGATGAACAAACAATTGTCAGTTGAAGGGGGTGATCATGCCTTGTCCTCTTAGGAATCTCTGCGTGTTCTCCTTCAGAAATTCCCAGTACTGGACATGAAAAGCTAGTCTGGATATAAGGCTCTCTTCATGGGTTCCAAACAATTCCCATCAGGGCAAACTATTCTAAGGCCAGAGCAATCCAGCAATCTCACTCCTGGGCATATATCTGGAGAAAAGCATAATCCAAAAAGATACATGTACTCCATTCACTGCAGCACTATTTACAACAGCCCAGACACATAAATGTTCATCGACAGAGAAATAGATATAGAAGATGTGATACATACATACAACGGAATATTACTCAGCTACTAAGAAAGAACAATGCCATTTGCAGCAATGTGGCGGACCTAGAGATTAACATATTGAGTGAGACAGAGAAAGACAGATATATGGCATCTCTTATATGTGGAATCCAATAGAAACGCTACAAACGAACTTATTTACAGAACAGAAATCAACTCATAGGTCTTGAAACCAAACTTATGGTTATCAGAGGGGAAATGTGGCATCAGTTCACTTCAGTGGCTCAGTCGTGTCCGACTCTTTGCGACCCCATGAATCGCAGCACGCCAGGCCTCCCTGTCCATCACCAGCTCCTGGAGTTCACTCAGACTCACATCCATCGAGTCAGTGATGCCATCCAGCCATCTCATCCTCTGACGCCTTCTTCTCCTTCTGCCCTTGATCTTTCCCAGCATCAGGGACATTTCTAATAAGTTGTCTGTTTACATCATATGACCAAAATACTGGAACTTCAGCTTTAGCATCAGTCCTTCCAGTAAGCATTCAGGGTTGATCTCCCTTACGGTTTAGTTTGATCTCCCTTAAGGTTTGGTTTGATCTCCCTTACAGTTTGGTTTGATCTCCTTGCTGTCCAAGGGACGTGCAGTGGTCTTCTCCAGCGCCACAGTTCAAAGACATCAATTATTTGGCTTTCTGCCTTCTTTACAGACATACACACTACTATATGCAAAATAGATAAACTAATAAAGACATACTTTAGAGTACAGAGATCTCTACTCAATATTCTGTCATAATCTATATGGGAAAATAATCTGAAGATTATATATATATGTAAAACTGATTCACGATGTTGTACACCTAAGACTAATGCAACATTGTAAATCAACTTTATGTCAATAAAAATTTTAAAAAATAATAATAATGATGTCACAGTCATCAGGATACTTTCTATGTGTCTTGAGTGGCCGAAATCATCTCTTTCACCCTCACGTCCAGACCTTGCCCTCAAGTCAGCAAATTCAGTGGTCAAGTGGCCACTCTGTGTCCAGCTTTCTTATAGAGACAGGACAGGAATCAAGGCAGACAGATGGGCATGACCCCACCTTCACGGAGAGTGCAGTCGAGTGGAAAGACAGAGAGAAAAAATTAACTACCCTTGTGTGTATTCCATGAGGCTCCACTGAGTTTTCCTCCCTTTGTTGAGCCAACAGTTACTCACTGAGCACCTCCTATATTTAGGGAGTCTGCACATTCTGGTGTGTGTGTCAAAAGAGAACCCCTTCTTGGTACAGGTGACCTTGGTCAATAGGACACCATGTCACGGGAACTGACCAGTGTGGAGTCAGGAAGGAATTCACTAGTGAGTATTAGCCCTGTTCTCAAGTGGGTCCCTACATCTGCTGACGTGTCAGTTTCTCAACTGGAAACTGCAGGGCGGGCCACTCAAGGCCTCGGGCTCTTGTGAAGGTCACAGAAGGTAAGACCCAGTATGATTCCATGTGCCCTAAAGGGAGGACAGTTTGACCTGATGGCTCAGTGGCTTGGTCACTTTGAGCAGACCTGTGGTCAGGGTGCCAGTCAAGATGCTTTGCCTGGAAATTCCCTGCTTTTAGCATTGAAAGTGCTGAATCTTGGGACTCTGTCCTGCATAAGCCAGGACTGTTGATCGCTAGCTATTGTCATCTGGGGTCACTGGATGGACCTTAGAGGATCTCTCTCTCCTTCCTTTGGGCCTCTATCTCACTGACTTCAGACCAGCTGTGCTAGACCAGCGTGAGAAACAGGAGCACTCCATCAAATGCTGATTCTGGCATAGAATTCCACAGGTAGGGTGGGTGGTCCTGGGTTGCGTGTTGAGAATTGCTGTTCCTGCTTCACTTTTTCATTTAGAATTTATCCTTTAAGACATGCCAGATTGTTTTCTTGGAGAACCTCGTCTGCAGCAGCTATTTTCACGGTTAATCTTTACTCCGACAACCCCGTTCCTTGTCCGGTCACATAGGAGACGGGTAGAGAAGGGTCATTGTTAGTCTTAGTGTGCTTAGCTGCTCAGTCATGTCCAACACTTGGCGACCCCAGAAACTGTAGCCCGCGAGGCTTTGCTCTCCATGGGACTTTCCAGGCAAGAATACTGGAGTGAGTTGCCATTTCCTCCTCCAGGGGATCATCCTGACCCAGGAGTCGAACCATCTCCTGTTTGGCAGGCAGATTCTTTACCACTGTGCCACCTGGGAAGCCCTTTGAAGAGGACAGAAACCCCGGAGCTGGTTTTGAACCACAGCGGAGAGAAGTAGCAGGACCAGAGCCTTAGGAGTTATCTTCACTGGAGACTCATGAACACCCTGCAGTTTCAGGGCTCCTTCAGGCCAGGGATGCCCTCTCCTCTCCAGTAGCTTCAGTCCTCTCTCCAGTAGCTTCAGCCTCCTCTGCCCCTTTGGGGCTGTCAGGATATCAGCTCTTCACCGTTACTGGTGCCTGTCTCATGTTAAGCTCTGAACTCTGCCCACATTAGATAAACAGTCCCTTCACTGACCACTCCCAGGTGCCCCCCAGACCTGCCATTGTTTTCAGGAGGTCCCTCATGATCCCAGTGAAGGAAGCTGTGCGGAAGCAGTGAGAAGGGTAAATGTCAGGGCAAGAGGGACTTCCCTGGCAGTGCAATGGTTAAGACTCTGAGTTTCCAAAGCAGGGGACGTGGGTTCAATCCCTGGTCGGGAAACTAAGATCCCGCATGCCATGTATCACCACCAAAAATCAAATCATCTTTAAAAAAAAGTAAAGACGAGAGGGTTAGAAAAGAAATAACATAAAATGTTCATCTTTGTAGGAATACACTGGTGCACCTTCTTGATAACTTGCTCTGCAATCTTTGTGTGCAAGAAGAGTCCCAATAACTTGACCTTTATGCATATGACATAATGTTACAGGAAGTATGCTGAACCCAAAATGCACACCCGTGGTGTCTTGTGCATGAAGCTGCTTACCAAACAACAGCTCATCACATATGAAAAACTGAAATAAAATATACCAACGTACAGTGGGTCTTTGCAGAGAGCCTTTTCCCCTTCTTTCCACTTTCCAATGTATTTTAAACTTCCAAACCTGAGTATCTATGACTTTTAGAAACGAAAAGTGTTAGTCGCTCAGTTGCACCTAACTCTGCTACCCCATGGACTGTAGCTTCTCTGTCCATGGGATTTCCCAGGCAGGAATACTTGAGTGGGTAGCATTCCCTTCTCCAGGGGACCTTCAGGCCCAGAGACTAAACCTGGATCTCTTGCATTGCAGGCAAATTCTTTATCATCTGAGCCTCAAGGGAATCCATAGAAATACAAATGAAAAGCAAATTAAATATTTGCAAGAAAAGATTCTCATAGGGAGGGCTTTTTTAATGTCAATGAAACTAAATATAATAGCATTTAGTAATATCTGCAAAGATGATCTGACCTAATTCAATAGTTTTGCAAATAAGAAAAGAGAGGCTCATGGAAAGGGAGAGATGAGTTTGGCTTCCTCCACGTGGCCACCGCATGAAACAGGTAAAGGTGAAATTGTCTTAGAGGCAAGGCCTCCAGACTCCATGAGTCTTGTTCAACCCAAGCATGGCGAGCTTGTTAATATTCTCATAATTCTCGCTTTTCACCCCTTATCCCCCGGTTTTCGCTTTCTTTCCTAGAACCTTTTTAAACAGCTTCCCTTTGTTGGGGGTACTTAGAAGCAGTGATTGCCCATTGTCCACCTCCTTGCCACTTTTCATTCTCCCAGCACTCTCACATTCAACTTACTTAAAGAGCTCTTCTCCTCTCACTGAATAGCTGCCACGTGCTGTCATACGAGACTGCATCCTCAGGCTGGAATGGCTCAGGGCTGGACAGCTCGGGGTGGGACTGTGCAGCTTCTGCCGCCACAGGAGGGCATGTGGGTTTCAGAAGCAAAGATGAACAGAAGTTAATCCAGGGGTAACGTCCCCCTGGACGTTGTCAAAGGGACAATGTCAAAGGGACATTGTGAAACGAAAAGAGGCTCGAGTCTGCCAGGTGACATGTCCCCAGTCATGTGGTTGAGAGGGACCGGGGAGGGGTAAAGAGGCTGGGAATAGAAAGAGTGAGAGTGATGAGTCAGATCATGGGAGGGGAGGGCAGAGGGCACATGACGCCCACACGGTGACAAAGTCTGACTTTTCAGGTGGAAAATGTCAGCCTCATTTGGGAGCTCACCTTCCCACGTAAAAGTTGCCCAGGGAATTTGCAGTATGAACGTGAAGGTAATAACGTGCTGTTGGCGTGGCAAGGATTTGCAACTGGAAAAGAGAATCATTCTGGCTCCACCTGGAGTCACATGTTGGCTCCAAACGCACAGACTTGGCTGGCTAAAGTTGCTGAGCTTAGTTTCTTCATTGGTAAAGTGGAGATGAGGTGCAAAATCAGAGCATTTCTCTGCCGGAGCACACAGGGGATCGGAGCTTTGTCCCTGGACTCAGAAGCCTGGGTTCAAATCTCAATCGCTCACTTACCATGTGAACTAGAGCAGGTGATCTTGCTTCTTCTACCTCAGTTTTCTCATCTATAAAATGGCAACAACAGTGGTACCAATCTGCTAGAGCTGGAGAGAATACTGAGTAATAAAAGCCCTGGAGAGATGCCTATTAAGTGGTAAAAACTACATCAGTGTTTCTTGTCATCATTATTCTCAGTACTTATACTTATCTCAGTTAAAAAAAAAATGCAATGGAAACCTTTATATTTGACAGGCAGGAAGCAAAAATCGAGGGAATTAACCTCTGTACTGGCATATGCTTTGGATTTGGATTTACTAATTTTCTTTGAAACAAAATCATGTTTTGAGAGTTGCATGATCAGAGTAGGAGGGAATGAACCAGCTCATCTGTGAACATAGATTGTTGACTTTTGTCATCCCCAACCCCGGCCCCACGTCTACTCATAGATGTTAAGCTCATCACCAGAAATAAACTTGTTATGCATTCAGAATCAGAGAAGGCAATGGCATCGCACTCCAGTACTCTTGCCTGGAAACTCCCATGGATGGAGGAGCCTGGTANCAATTTGTCTCACATATGATAATATACATGTTTCAATGCTATTCTCTCAAAAATCATCCCACCCTCGCCTTCTCCCACAGAGTCCAAAAGGCTATTCTATACATCTGTGTCTCTTTTGCAGTCTCACATATAGGGTCATCGTTACCATCTTTCTAATGTTAATATACTGTATTGGTGTTTTTATTTCTGACTTACTTCACTCT
>SJYV01001355.1:0-15466 GCA_006410875.1 Neotragus pygmaeus | reverse complement strand
ATTTTCTTGAAGAGATCTCTAGTCTTTCCCATTCTGTTGTTTTCCTCTATTTCTTTGCATTGATCAGTGAGGAAGGCTTTCTTATCTCTTACTATTCTTTGGAACTCTGCATTCAGATGCTTATATCGTTCCTTTTGTCCTTTTCTTTTTGCCTCTCTTCTTTTCACAGCTATTTGTAAGGCCTCCCCAGACAGCCATTTTGCTTTTTTGCATTTCTTTTCCATGGGGATGGTCTTGATCCCTGTCTCCTGTACAATGTCACGAACCTCCATCCATAGTTCATCAGGCACTCCATCTATCAGATCTAGTCCCTTAAATCTATTTCTCACTTCCACTGTATAATCATAAGGGATTTGATTTAGGTCATACCTGAGTGGTCTAGTGGTTTTCCCTACTTTCTCCCAATGTATGACACAGGGTCAGCATTCAATGATATCACTATCCTCAAGCTGCAGGGCAGAGCTTGGGGAGAGGGATGGGCGGGAGGAGGGCTGACAGATTGTCCACTGTCAACTGCCGTGGTCAGTTGCCAGAGTCACAGGTGAGCCCAGGACTCAAATCTTCCCAGGGGCATGGAAGGAGCACAGAACAGGGGGTCCAGCTGCATCTAGTTCCCCTAAGTCAGGTCTGGGACACATTTTCTTGCTGTAAAATGAAGCAGTGGTCTCAGAGTTCTAATGTTTTGGCATCCTCCAGCCAGGTGCAGGGCACGCCCATGCCCGAATCCTGCATCCTGCCCACCACGGTCTCCACAGTCAAATGAGGTAGGCTCTTCCTGGTTTATTAAGCAACCAGAGCAACACAGACTAGAATGCCTCAACTGCTACCATATAACAGAAGAAGTGGGGTTTTCTTTCTTTTTGCTAAATGACCATGATAAAGGTCAACTCGGCCTCTGCTACTTTATACATCTCACCAAAACATCTCGGGGAATTATTCTAGTAGGTTCTACATTCAGCGCTGCTGGGAAGCGCTCTGGGGAAGGCTGCTTACGTCTCTGTTGTCAGTTTCCCAGTTTCTTCGCAGTTGTATTTCTAGCCTGTAATTACATCTGGTACATAGCAGGTGCTCAGTAAATGTTTGTCAAATGAATAAATGCATGAACTCTCGGCAATGGCGTACTCTCCACTCTCCCATGCCTTGGCATATGTTGTTACTTCAGTCTAGAAGCTCCTACTCATTGCTGTGCTTACCTCTGGATGGATGCCTGATTCACAAGAATTTTCCGCTGGGGAGATGTGTCCACCTCCCATGCACATAGTCACCAGGGTGGCTCCTGGGCAGCCTTGCTGGTATCTTGGACTCTAACCTGAGACCATAGCTAATTACTGGGTGGGCACACTGGCCCAAGTTGAGCCAAGGTCTCTGCCCCACAAATCTGGAATTGGGTTTGAGATTCCAGCCTTAGTCTAGGCTTGTCTTCAGAACGGAACATAGTTTTTAAAAATTGGGAGCAATGGTGTGACCATCATCTATCCTTGCAACCTAAGGAGCAGGAAGAGAAAAATCCAACATGCAGAGAACAGAGAACGAAGCAGGCTGCCCTTAAGAAGTGAAGGGGAGGCTTGGTGCCCAACCGGTATCCTCCGAGGTTCCTCCAGCCGTCAGCTGTGAAAGCTCGCGGCTGAGTTCTTCCCCGAGACTTGCCCTTTACTGAAGGGACCTGCCATGCCCAAGGATATGACCTCCCTGGGCAGTTCTCTGCTAACATCCAGTCCATGCTGGGGTTAGCCCCCTACCTTAATTCAGGACCACTCTGAAAGCCCATCCCAGCTCTTCAGCTCCCTGTGGAATTAGGTGAGGCTCCCAGCAGGGCTCTCCGGGTAGCTCAAACGATAAAGAATCTGCCTGCAAAGAGGGAGACCTGGGTTCGATCCCTGGGTTGGGAAGATTCCCTAGAGAAGGGCATGGCGACCCACTCCAGTATTCTTGCCTGGAGAATTCCATGGGCAGAGGAGCCTGGCGGGCTAACACAACAATGACTCCCAGCTGCATCAGGGTTCAGCTTCTGCCCAGCCTTTCTGATTTGTTCAAAGGCCAGTTCCTGAGAGGCTCCCCAATTAGCTGTCTGAATGCACCAGTAAGAGACTCCAGCTCTGTTTCCCAAGGCACCCAACCTAAGACAAGAGGCTTTCAGTTGAAAGGGACTGGTGGCATAACCCGTGGTTGCTATGACGATACAGTGGTTCCTCCCAATAAGAGTAGGCTGCTTTCTTGCTGGGAGTGCTGGGCCCCCCTAAATTAATGTTTACTAAATGGAACAGAGTTTGCGGGAGGTCAGGGTGGTGATTATTTTGGCCTCCAGCATAGCAGGCAGGCCCTGGACAGCTTCTCGAGGAGGTCAGGTTTGGCCTCGGCGCCTCCTCCTGTCTCTGTGCCTCCCTCACTCTGCCCGCGGGGTTGCCCCCTCCCTAGCGCCCCAGGGTGGAGATATGGGGTGCTCCCCCGAGCCCTGCTGGCCTCTCTCTTTCAACAGGGACTGAGGGTCCGTGAGACCCAGGCTCCTCATCTCATTCATCTCGCCATCGCAGTGCTCTGGAGCACTCAGAGACCGGGTCCTGTCTCTGGTCCCTGTGGTGGGCGACACCCACGTGCACTGACGACTACCCGCTGATTTCACCACAGTGCTTCCCCTTGGCTCCTGTTCCTGGTCTCAGGATGTTCCCGCCTCTGGTGAGGCCGCAGTTCAGTCTCCGTTTAGATTGTGGCAAAGTCTCAGGCTGAAGGCGGCATAGATGCTCAGAGGCCCTCACATGGGCTCCAGATAATATTTCATCCAAGCCCCTCATGTTGCAACTGAGCAAACACAAGTATTTTAACCAATCCTGCAGGCCAGGACTCACGGGTGGGAAAACTGCTTTCCACCAAGTGAGGTTCGACTCAATTTGATTCTCTTGCCACCCAGCACCGGCCGCCTCCCACCCTTTGGATGGTTTCCAGGAGCAAGTTTGCTTCTGAGAGAGATAGAAAGGCACCCCCCCACACAAGGACAGTGTCTCATCCTCATCGTGCCCTCCAAACCCCGTTCTCCCTCCTTCTAGAACCCCTTCTCGGGCGGGGTGCATTTCCATCCTGGCCTGGAGACTTGTGTGACACTTTATTTTGGTGAAAGAGAACATCCTGAACTGACGGCATGCACCTACTCCCTGAACCTCAGGTTGAGCCCACTGACTTGTCACTAGCTTCGTATGTTGTTTCCCATTATAGAATTTACTTTAGAAAAAAAGAGTTTAGTTTTCCGTGTATTACAGTTTTGGGCTTCTTGTTTAATCTCGGCTACTCCTCTTTTGATCCCCCCAACTCAAAAAACCTTCAAGCGTTTGCTGAGGGTCTTGACCCATGTGGGATATAGTGACATGAAGTTTTCTGTCGCAGAGAATATATGCAGGTAGTATATTGTATATAATGAAACGCAGTATGTATAATACTATATACAATATATGTAATTCTATTGTGGCCACTAATTTTCCAGACTCTATCAAGTGCCAAGAGTTCTAGGACAAGTAATGGTTTTGTTTCGTTTACTTTTTATTTTATATTGAGGTATAGCCAGTTAGCAAACTGTGATAGTTTGTGGTGGTTTCAGGTGAACAGCAAAGGGACTCAGCCACACACACAACCATGTATCCATTCTCCAAACCCTCCTCCCATCCAGGCTGCCACACAGCATAGAGCAGCGTTCCCTCTGTATACAGTAGGGCCTTGCTGTTACCCGTTTTAAATGTAGCAGTGTGTACACGTCCATCCCAAACTCTCCAACTATCTCTGCCCCCGCATCCTTCTCCTCAACAACCACAAAATTGTTCTCTAAGTTTGTGAGTCTCTTTGTTTTGTAAGTTCATTTGTATAATTTCTTTTTATATTCCACTTTTACGGGATATGCTATGATATTTCTCCTTCTCAGTCTGACTTACTTCACTCAGTGTGACATTCTTTGAGTCCATTCATGTTGCTGCAAATGGCATTATTTCATTCTTTTTAATGGCTGAATAATATTCCATTGCGCGCATGCGCATGTGCACGCGCGCGCGCACACACACAGACACACACACACACACCCCTTCTTTATCCATTTCTCTGTCGATGGACATTAAGGTAGCTTCCATGTCTTGGCTATTGTAAACAGTGCTGCAATGAAGATTGGGGTACATGTATCCTTTCAGAATATGTTTTTCTCTGGATGTATGCCCAGGAGTACGATTGCAGGGTCATATGGTAGCTCTTTTTAGAACCTCTGTACTGTTCTCCAAAGGGGCTGTGCCAATTTACATTCCCACCAGCAGTGTAGGAGAGTTCCCTTCTCTCCACACCCTCTCCAGCATTTATTGTTTGTGGATATTTTGATGTTAACCGGGTAATTGCTTTGTTTTTAACACACGTCCTGGAAACCTAGAGGAGTCAGAATCTTCCAGGAAGCAGGAGTGGGCTTGAGGTAGGTCTTCAAGGATGCTTAGAGTTCAGTCAGTGGCCTTGGCAGGAGATGGCTGTTTGGGGAGACTAGAACCCAATTTGCCTATGGGGAGAGAATTCCTATTTGGGGTTGGATGGGTTGGGGTAGGACCAAATTGTGGGGAACTTTGGAAACTAATCAGCTTTTTGGATGTGACGAGAGAGGAAATGGAGAGGCCCTGTGTATCTGAAGCAAAGTCTTAAGATAATTACAGTCCCTACTAAAACAGCCTGCGTTAGGGTAATAAGATCAGTGGAATGAACGTAGCCTGGGAATTTTCCTTGAAAAGCAACTTTTCTTTTGCTGTTTTACGTCTTTGTTTTTGTCCTTAATCAGTAGAAATTGTGGATGGAATTGAGACGGTGAAATGTTTTATTTTCTCTCCACTTCGTGAAAATAATGTTAACCACTGATCCCAGTGACACCTGGCATTGATCTTTGTTTTATGGTAACATTTCCTCCATGGATCAGGAGCCTGGTATATTCTTCCTTTTGAGAGCACAGCTAGGTGTTTGCTCACTAAATACTGAAATTCTGCTACATGCTGGATACGGTATTAAGGGCTATCTTTTTGATAGACAGGGAAGTACAGCATATTCTTGATTTTATGAGTTTAATGTCTTGTTGAAAACTGATGTATAAATACATGACCAGAGCAGCCCGGGGGCTGGCAAATCTTTCTAGAAAAAGCCAGGTGGGGCCTCGCTTGGTGGCCCAGTGGTTTGGACTCTGCTTCCACTGCTGGGGCAGCCGGTTTCAGTCCCTTGTCGCGGAACTTAAGATCCCACACGCCACGAGGTGAGAGCACAAAAAATAGCCAGCTAGTAAATATTTTAGGCTTTGCGGTCATGGAGTCTATTCAATTCTATCATTGTAGCATGAAAAGCAACCATGGACGCTCATTAACTAAGTAGAGAAGTGTGGCTTTGTTCCAATCAAATTTACTTATGGACTGAAATTTAAATTTCATGTAATTTTCATACGTCATGAAATGTTCTCCTTTTGATTTTTGTTCACCATTTACAATGTAAAAGACACACTTGGTTTGCAGGCCAACAAAAATCAGTGGCAGGCCAGATTTGACCCACAGGCTATGTTTGTTTTTTTTTTTTTTTTGATTCCTGAGCTATGACTGACCTGATAATGTACAAAATGCTACAGAATACAGAGCAGGCAGAGGGTAACTATTCGTGTGGGACTAAGGTAAGATTGAGAATGCTTCTAGGAGGAGGGGAATTTTACACAGGCTTTGACAGTTATATATTTGTTTGCCTGGGATCAGTAAATGGGGGTGACGGATAAGGACCAGTGTGGAGCTGATCCCAGGCTCCTTGAGCAAAGGTGTAAGGACCACAGGGCCTACAGGGTGTGGCGTGTTTGGAACCCTGAGCAGTTTGGAGTGGCTTGAGCTTGGGTAATGGCAATCAAGAGAATGGCCCCAAGTGGGCAGGGACATTGTGCCAAGTTTTGCACAGGGCCTTTATTGCCCTGCCAGAGCGCTTGGATTTTATTTCACAGGCAATGGAAACCTTGGAATTTTCCCAACAGAGAAGCACTTCAAAGTGTATCAGTGTCTCAGACCTTCCGGGACGTGGGCATGGGGACCGGGTTAGAGAAGGGGGCCCGGGAGCAGTGGGTGGTCAGGTTAGCCTGGTGGGGTAGGATCTGGGGGTGAGGGCCGTCTCCAGATGGCAGACTGTGGGCACTGCCAGATGGAAAAGAGGCTTTAATGGAGTCCAGGGCATGAAGCCAAAAGCTGGGAGCCAGAAGCAGCCTGGCAGGGCATTGCCTGGCAGGACTAGAAGAGCAAAGCATTGGGAGAGATAACAAGAGGTGGAGGGTGCAGGGAGGGGAAGAAATGTTTCTTCAGCTCCTGCAAGAGCTGGACAGGACCTGTGGGGGAAAAAGATCTCGTTTTTTACTATAAAAAGAACACAATAATTGTTAAAACAACAACAACAACAACAAAAGCAACCAGTACAGAGTATATATGGTCCTTTTCACCCTCTGCCCTCCCACACCTGGGGAAGTTACCAGTCACAGTGGCATGCATCCTCCCAGCTCTCTGTTCTAGGCTCATGCACATGCTGTTTATTTTGTTTATTTATTATTTTTTTTAGTTTTACCAGTGTATTGCTACCAAACCATCTCCCTCCACCCTCATGCGCGCATGCTCAGTCATGTAATCCCGTGGACTGCAGCCTGCCAGGCTCCTCTGTCTATGAACTTTTCCAGGCAAGGATACTGGAGTGGGTTGCCATTTCCTTCTAGATCATGCTTTTTAAATAAAAATAGAAAGCGTACATATTTTCATGCACTTTATTCATATACTGACAGTGTTTATGTGGCAGACATCTTTCCTATCAGCCCGTATATTTCTACCTCCTTTTTAACAATTGTGTCCATTTTCAGAGTCTGGGTGTGCCATAATTTATCTATGAATGGGCATTTCCGTTGTGGCCATCCATCTAGGCTTTTATTTTATTTTTTAAAAAATTTGGCTGTGCCATGCAGCATGTGAGACCTTAGTTCTCCAACCAGGGATTGAACTCGTGGCCCCTGCACCAGAAGCAGGTGTCTTAAACCACTGGACCACCGAGGAAGTCCCTATCTAGTCTTTTAAATAAGGCTGCAGCACACACATCGAATGCACATGAACACTTGCAGTGGAATTGGGGGCTCAGCTTTGCTTTCCTGCCCGCTGAACATTTGGGCAGGAAAATGGGTCTTGACTTGAGTAAGGCATATGAAGCAGAACCTTCTCTACCTGGCACAGTAGATAAGGCAGTAGCAGGGATTTAAACACGGGGCAAAAGTGTTCTAGTTCATCAGCAAATCCCACTGACTTTATCTTCAGAATTAATACAGAGTTGATCCACCTCTTCCTCCACCCACCACCGCACATTCTGACCCAAGCCATCCTCTCACCCTTGCACCAGAGAAATAGTCTCCATAGCAAATGAAATGATCCTTTTAAAATGTAAGTGAGGCCAGGCTATGCCTCACCTCTTAATCTTTCACCAGCTTCCCCGGCACTCAGAATGAAGTCTGGTTCCTCACCAAGGCCTCCGGGGCCCTGAGGGTGATTCCTGTGTGACTCCTGGACCATGAACTAACTAGCATTCCTCAGAGGTAAAAATGGACGCTAATTTTTAAGGAGAGGGAAAGGGGGTCAAGGACACTGATATGAAGGTATCCTGCAAACTGAAGGCGTGGCCAGGTTCCACGTGATTCCTGGCGTTGGAAGAAATTCGACAGCAGCTTGTCATGTTTGGTGAAGGGCTCTGGCTTACTATGTAGTGGGACAGGGGATGAATTTTACTCTCTAAAATGTAAATTCTTATTTTTTTTTTCCTGCACTGCACAGCTTGTGGGATCTTAGTTCCCTGATCAGGGGTTGAACTCATGCCCCTAGCAGTGGAAGCTCTGAGTCCTAACTACTGGGCCATCAGGAAAGTCTCTAAAATCTTGTGAACGTGTCCAACTGTGGCACATGTCTAATTTTGCAGGTATGTATTAGAAAGACGTCCCAGCCACCTGGGGCTTCCCAAATGGCGCAGTGGTAACGAATCTGCTTGCCATTGCAGGAGACAAAAGAGATGTGGGTTCGATCCCTGGGTGGGGAAGAACACCTGGAGTAGGAAATGGCAACCCATTCCAGCATTCTTGCCTGGAAAATGTCATGGACAGAGGAGCCTGGTGGACTATATAGTCCATAGGGTTGCAAAGACTCAAAGCACACAGCACACACACACACATCAACACCCACAAAATCCCCATCTTGCCTTTTCAAAAGCTATACAGGAAAAAAGGAATTAATTTGGCTAAAAGTAGAGCCACAAGCCCTCCATAGGGACTGCAGTAGGGGACCAGAACCATCTATTTAGGATCATCAACCTTTCCTTCTAAAACTACAACCATCACTGAAAAAAGAAGGAAAAAGGAAAAAAGAAAAACAAGGCTGGCCAGGGCATCCTAGAAGGGGCACTTAAGCAGGATGAGGTTACCAGCAATTGACTGCTAATACATACCTGCAAAATTAGGCACAGGTCAGACAAAGAGAGGAAGAACGTGCATTTAAGACTCAGTCGGTAGCTGGTATATCTCGTTTTCCCATTATTGACAGGTCTTCACGAGCCTTTCTTGCACAAAAAGAGCAGATCTGAAGTGAGACTGCACTGGGAGTGTCAGTTCAATGATAAACCTTTGGTGTCAGTAGAAGCACGCAGATAGCACCTCCTACTATCCCTCTCTCCTTGGCTCCTAGCAAACTCTGCAGTCAGCCCCAAATAGGAAGTTACAACATATATTAATGCATAGGTAAAAGATAAGAAAGCCAGATTAAGTTAAAAACCCAATAAATATCCTCTTTCGTGACTGTGCTTTAAACAGAGATGCCTATTCCTATTTCCTCCCAACAGCGCCACATCACTTGTATTTTTAGGGGCATTGATTCATTTAGCAAAAACGTGTTGACCCCATGTGGAGCAGCCTTGTAGCTGAGGAGGAGGACCATGGAATGAGGTGTAAGGTCAGGTCACAGATCTTGGTTCCCTCTTCCTTAAGGAACAAGAGATCAAGACCTGTAGACATGAAATCAAATGATTTGCCAGGACCTCCTGACTTCAGGGGCTTCCCAGAAGGTGCTAGTGGTAAAGAATCCACCTGCCAATCCTGGAGACTTGTGTTTGATCCCTGGATTGGGAAGATCCCCTGGAGGAGGGCATGGCAACCTACTCCAGTATTCTTGCCTGGAAAATCCCATGGACAGAGGAGCCTGGTGAGCTACAGTCCTTGGGGTCAAAAAAGAGTCAGACGCAACTAAAGCAACGCAGCACTCACGCATCCTAACTTCAGGCTGTAAGATTTTCTTCTAGACTATGTCCACTGTATTCTTTACACACACACACACACACACACACACACACACACACACACACACACACAAAGAAGGACTTTATTTATTTATTTTAATATTATCTTTATTTATTTATATCATTTTGGGTGACCCTACATGGCACGGCTCATAGTTTCATTGAGTTAGACAAGGCTGTGGTCCATGTGACCAGTTTGATTAGTTTTCTGTGATTGTGATTTTCATTCTGTCTCTCCTCAGATAGATCAGGATAATAGGCTTGTGGAAGCTTCCTGATGGGAGAGACTGACTTCAGGGGAAACTGGATCTTGTTCTGATGGGCGAGGCCATGCTCAATAAATCTTTAATCCAATTTTCTGTTGATGGGCAGGGCTGTGTTCGCTCCCTGTTGTTTGACAGGGGTAGGGGTCATGACCTAAAATGGACTGGAATGGGTGAATTTAACTCAGATGACCATTATATCTACTACTACGGGCAGGAATCCNTTCACTTTCATGCACTGGAGAAGGAAATGGCAACCCACTCCAGCGTTCTTGCCTGGAGAATCCCAGGGATTCATCATCAGCTTTGTTTAGACTCTTCCTTGAGATCCAGAGTCTTCATGCTGAGAATTCTTCCCCACTTGTAGAAGCTGTTTAGTTCCCTTTACATTACTGATAAACATAGTTTACAGTGGCTTTGTTTCCCGTATCTGACCTCTCTTACCACACTGAGGTCCAACCCCACTTTCCCCATCATGTTTCCCTTCTTCAGTCTCTCTCTCTTTTATTACTAATCTTTATTGAGGTGTAGCTGCTTTACCGTGTTGTATTAGTTTCTACTCCACAGCAAGGTGAATCAGCTACATATTTACACGCATCCCCTCTTTTTTGGATTTCCTTCCCATTTAGGCCTCCACAGAGGACTGAATAGAGCTCCCTGTGCTTATACAGTAGATTCTCGTTAGTTATCTATTTTATACATAGTATCAATAATGTACATATCTCCTACCTCACCTGGTCACCTATTGAAGATTCCTAATCTTTCTCACCAAAGCAGTCATCANATAGGAGGCCAGGTTTTTGGACCCCAGCGCTTTTTCAAGTTCTTATGAAATATATATGTAATTCAACTTTGTATGGGACCTTAACATGACTTATATTGTGGCTCTGTTTCATTGTGCACTATAAGATACCAAACTGGGAAGTCATCAGGGTGACACAGGCTTTTCTCTTATCTGGCAATTTTCTTCTGCTGATAAATATGTTTGAACTTATAGCTCCTAAAAGAAAAAAAATGAAAACTAAAGGCTTCATCCATTCTTAGGGTAGAAGTTCCTTGAATATTGGTGAATCCAGCTAGGGCCCTGGGGGACTCCTGGGCTTGGAAGCCTTTCAAACAGTTGCTAATCAGGGAAGGGAAGGGATGCAGAGACAAGGAGGGAGCAGCCAAGAAACAGTAGTGCAACCTTGGGGCAAGGTCCTGGTTCAGCATCAAGGGACACATCACAATATCTTTGAGCTCTTTACAGAACTAAAATCCCCCCAAAATGAAAGATGTTAGCCTTCTTAATTCCAGGGAAAATTATAGTTTGATAATCTTCAGAAGCTCATCAAGAGACCACCTGCAACCCGATTAAACGCACAAGCGAAGCTCAATAGGAGACCACCTGAGGTCAGATTAAAAGAGAACAGGCCCTTTACACACCCTAATCCTNTTAATTCCAGGGAAAATTATAGTTTGATAATCTTCAGAAGCTCATCAAGAGACCACCTGCAACCCGATTAAACGCACAAGCGAAGCTCAATAGGAGACCACCTGAGGTCAGATTAAAAGAGAACAGGCCCTTTACACACCCTAATCCTTATCAGCAAGCCCACCTCTGAACCACTGATATAAAATTCATCACCAAATCCTCCCAGGTTGGGACACACGTTTTTGAGTGGCAAAGCAATAAAGCTATTCTTTTCTACTTCGAAATCCTGTCTCCAAGATTTGATTTACCACTGCACAGCGGCTGATGTTTCAGTATCACTGTTAACCACTTCATTACTCATTCTCTCTATGGTTTCCCTTCTTAAAAGGACTAGGAAAGGACTCCATGCTAGGGTATGCCGCAGGGTAGAGTGAGGCATCTACAGTG
This sequence comes from Neotragus pygmaeus, assembly GCA_006410875.1. Lineage (NCBI taxonomy): Eukaryota > Metazoa > Chordata > Mammalia > Artiodactyla > Bovidae > Neotragus > Neotragus pygmaeus. The sequence continues at coordinate 4,018 of SJYV01001355.1, read as the reverse complement.
TTCATGCCTTTAGTCCACGTATGTGGTAGAACATAGAATCACCAGAGCCAGAGTTGGTCCAGGAATTAACTAGAGTGCAAACCAGGAAGAAATCCAGTAGCCAGATTCCCAAATTTGAAAGAGGCCATTCTAAAGTAGTAAGCCAGAAAGAAAAACACCAATACAGTATACTAACCCATATATACGGAATTTAGAAAGATGGTAAAGATAACCCTGTATGCAAGACAGCAAAAGAGACACAGATGAATAGAACAGTCTTTTGGACTCTGTGGGAGAGGGTGGGATGATGTGGGGGAAAGGCACTGAAACATGTATAATATCATATAAGAAACGAATCGCCAATCCAGGTTTGATACAGGATGCTTGGGACTGGTGCACTGGGATGAGCCAGAGGGATGGTACAGGGAGGGAAGAGGGAGGGGGGTTCAGGATGGGGAACACGTGTACACCCGTGGTGGATTCATGTTGATGTGTGGCAGAACCNGGGGGGAAAGGCACTGAAACATGTATAATATCATATAAGAAACGAATCGCCAATCCAGGTTTGATACAGGATGCTTGGGACTGGTGCACTGGGATGAGCCAGAGGGATGGTACAGGGAGGGAAGAGGGAGGGGGGTTCAGGATGGGGAACACGTGTACACCCGTGGTGGATTCATGTTGATGTGTGGCAGAACCAAGACAATATTGTAAAGTAATTAGCCGCCAATTAAAATAAATAAATATAATTTTTTTAAAAAAGTAGTATGTATGTGTGCTTAGTCGCTCAGTTATGTCCAGCTCTTTGTGACCCCCATGGACTGTAGCCCACCAGGCTCCTCTGTCCTTGGGGATTCTCTAGGCAAGAATACTGGAGTGGGTTGCCACGCCCTCCTCCAGGGGATCTTCCCAACCCAGGAATCAAATCCAGGTCTCCCTCATTGCGGGTGAATTCTTTACCATCTGAATCACCAGGGAAGTAGAGGTAAGTTCAAATGGGTGGCAGCCAGGAAGCCCAGGGGGTTCTAGGAGTGAAGTTCAGAGAGAACAGCAGAGATTCTGGAGCCAGTGGAGAGATACTACTGCACATGATCAGTCCCCAGGTGTCTGGGCTTTCAGGTGCCCATCCAAGATCATTAAAAGTAAAACAAGAAGGAGACCAGGAAGAGAATATTGGAACTTGAACTTTAGGCTTTTGTTGCTATTTCTATTTTTTCTTCTAGGAAAGAATCCAGCCCATGACTCAAATGGTTCAAATCCACCTGCTGTTGTATCAACTGATTCACTTGAGAGGCATGTAGATGGCAAGCAAGAGGGATAGCTTAAGGTTAATCCTCAGTAGCAATGACTCTTAAATTTTAATTTTTTTTTCTGTAAACAATTAACAAAGTTTTAATTTTAACCTTTTTTATCTAGATTTTCTCTCTAGAATCAAGATGAATTTTCCTTTAACCTGCTTAGTGCCCTAATAGTTACATTAGTAAAATTCCCCCACTTGCCTAAGAAGATATAAATTAAAAGAATTTACAAGTGTTAGCATCACTGACACAGAAGGCAATGGCAACCCACTCCAGTACTCTTGCCTGGACAATTCCATGGACGGAGGAGCCTGGTAGGCTGCAGTTCATGTGTTCACTAAGAGTCAGACACAACTGAGAGACTTCACTTTTACTTTTCACTTTCCTGCATTAGAGAAGGAAATGGCAACCGACTCCAGTGTTCTTGTCTGGAGAATCCCAGGGACGGGGGAGCCTGGTGGGCTGCCGTCTATGGGGTCACACAGAGTTGGACACGATTGAAGCAACTTAGCAGCAGCAGCAGCATCACTGAAAATATGAGTTCTGAGAAGAGGAGGGACATGAGAGCCCTGATCCTGGTACTAGAAACCATTGTCTTCTTATAAAGATCCCTAAAAAGAAATACATTCAAATTTAAACAAGCAATTACATATATTGCAATAGCATCCAAATTCTACACGGGGTAAGATCTTATATAGGAATAATTTTAGTTCTCAAGGCTCTTTCAGTCTAGGAAAAACAATCAAATCTACATATCTTCTCTTTTTTTATTTTGAAGAGATAATCTCTATTTTTTCCTCATCAAAACTTTCAACAAGCCATTGTTCTTCTGAACATACTTATCTGTTAGCAGCGGGCTTTGATTCCTGTGGTGTTGATCTCCAGCTCAGACACGAGCCTATTTTTGAAAAACAAATGTACATATTAGTGCATCTTAGCTGCCAGAGTTTCTGCTCATTTTCTCTGAAAGCACAGATTCCCTCACTTCCCTGACTCAGCATTAGTCTCACTCTCAGCAGGCCTTGTTATTCAAAAGGCATAACCTCCTCCTCCATTACCAGAAACCTGTTTGGAGAAAAACAGACATCTTTAACTCGCCAGCTCCTTCACAGCCTCACTCAGCTTTCTCTGCTGGTGACGACTGAAAACCTCCCTGGGGAGCCCAAGGTCGGAGTCTGTTAGTGTCTGTGATGGAAGGGCTCCTCTGAGTACTTATTACCAGGGGTGCTGGCTGCCACTGTGCCTTTGTAGGGAGGCCTGATGATAAGGGCATCTCAACACTTTTTTTTTTATTACAAGATGTTGAATACAGTTCCCTGTGCTATACAGTAAGACCTTGTTGTTTATCTTATATACAGTGGTGTACATCTGCGAATTCCAAATTCCTACTTTATCCCTCATCCCTTCTTTCCTGATTCTAACCATAGTTTGTTTTATATATCTTTGAGGCTATTTATGTTTTGTAAATAAGTTCATTTGTATTATTTTTGGATTCCACAATAAGTGATATCTTAAGATATTTGTCTTTCTCTGACTTATTATCTTAGTATGATAATCTCCAAGTCCATCCATGTTGCTGCGAATGGCATTCTTTCTTTCTTTTTGTGCTAATATTACATATTTTTCTTTTAGTGTGGGATCAAGAGTACCTCAGAAATTTGTATTGCCTTACAAAATGTAGCTATGAGACAAAATGAGCTGAAAAGCTGAGAGCTTCCAGGATGGAAATTGTAGAATATGGGAAGGTATGGGAAAAAACCTGCAAAAAATGCTTTAAAAAAACTCTTTTGTTTTCCACCTCCTCCCACCCCACCCTACATTATTTATTTTTCTAAAATTGATCTATTGTATGGAAATGCCAAGAATGAGTCAGGTCCAATTTAGATTTTTGGGTCCCCTTCTCACAGTAAGAGACAAGCTGTTTAAAATCTTTCCTAGGATCTGCCCTCAGTCCCTTCTGGACCTCTGGACCCAACAGTTTGTACAAATTCCTTTCCCTCTCTTACTTATTTTAGCTACCTCATCTTTCTGTTTCTTATCATCAGTAAACTTCCTTCCCCATGACCAAATCAAATGATAGCCTCCGTTGACTCCAACTTAATGTAAGGCTGTGAGTATATGTGTGTTTGTGGAAACTAAAGATATAAAGTATATAGAAAATTTTCTATTCTTACATTATTTCTGAGTTTATTGAGAACTAATTAGTTCATGAGTTACATGAACTAATCCTTATGTGAGCACAAGAAGGGAAGCACCATTATCCTGGTACTTGATATGGAAAGTACACAAGGAAATGGAGGCTCATACACTTTAAAGGATATATCACTATTTGTGTTTAAAGCCATAATTTGAATTTAATTTTGCTGATTGCAAAACATTTGCCTTTTGCCATTCATTGTACCATTCTAAGAGATATGTACATGAAGTAAAATAAGAGAGCAAGTTGAAAATCACAGGTTGAGGAAACTCACTGTCACACAGCTTCTGATACACACTTAAATGCCAGAGGATTGGCACAAGCAACAGTCCCCACAGTTCACATATTTAATGCCCACATTGGCATCAGCTGCAGCAGCAAAGATAGAAAGGAGGGAACAGATGTGAAGACCTAGTCAGAGGGAGTGGGCCAAGACAAAAGGATGTATAAAATGATTTTCTCAAACAAAAGTTAACCAAGAAGTTAGGGATTTGGTTTGGTTTGGTTTTTCTGCGTCGTTCAGAAAATTATATTGCACAGAGAA